>JARHVA010001710.1:1440000-1617500 GCA_037957365.1 Torreya grandis
ATTAGCAATTTAACTAGGTATTATAAAAATTGATTTTATTGTTGAAATGTTATCCATGAACATATATCAATTACAATGATTTCAAAAATCATTAAATAATTAACATTAATATATTCATTTTTATATTATGAATATAAATCATTTAATTAAACAATTAAACAAAAATAATATCTTTTAAAACAATGTCATTTATCTTTTGACACTATAATGTAATATCATAATACTAAAATTTAATTATTATTGTCTAAATATTATAGATTGAGAAATGATTATGGAATCCCTCACAACATCATAATGTTTTAATATTCATCCATATATAATAAGGTAGTTATAAGCATAAATAATTCACTCATTTATCCAAACAAGATGAGCTATGTAAGATCACAAAATCAGTGAAATCACTTAAACATTCAACATGATCATTATTAACAATCAATATTATACTAGAAACCATATTAAAAATCATCTAAAATAAAAGTACAAAAAACATACTATGTTATCTATGTCAAATAATTACAAAACATGATATACTAAGTGGTGTGTGCAAGGGTTTATGGATTCATTCTCTATCATCCCCCAATTTCTTCATCTAGACCAGCCTCTTTGATGATGCTCTCCCTTCACCATGATCTAAGTGAAGAATGTATCCCACATCAACCTCATAAAAATGAAGTTAGTTATCTTTAAAAACTATTATATCCATAAAATATTATTATATAATAATCAAACATGATCACAATAAATTGAATGTAAAATTACTACTAACTCTTATCAAACTAATCTTGTAAATTAAGCAACACAAACTATCCCATAATTAGCATATGTCATCAAGATTAATCAAATATTAGTTAATAAATTAATCAACCAAAATAATCCATAGACCAAATAGGATATATATATATATATATATATATATATATATATATATATATATATATATATGACAAGTTTCATCACCTTATGTGGTGTTTTCATCTTCATCACTTACAAATAAGGACAATTTTGTTATAGTTTGCTTGTCCTCCATTTTTGCATCTGAGACTTGAGATCTCATTCATTTTACATGATTATATTCACATTATTTCATTTTTTTAAAAAAATTTAACCCTCATTATTTACCATATCACTCCTAATCTCATTAATATTAATATTTGTTCCTCCCAAGTTTAGCTTTCAGTTAACCAATAGTTAAACTCACCCTTACAAGCTCTTTGCTTCTCCTACAAGTATCTCAATTTTAGATCCAAATTTTGCATTTAAGATTTGTATTTTCAATATATTTATAATATATTCCCACATTATTTTAGTTTTCAAAAATAATTTTCTCCATCTTCAGTCACTTTAGTGTCAAATCCATGTAGTTTTGGAAGAGATATTTAGTTAGATCAATAACATAATCTTTGTTAACAGTAGATCAACCAAGGATAATAAAATTTAAATATTATAAAGTATTTTGTACTTATTATTATTTTTATTTTGTTAAAATCATTTTTTAGATAGTGTATTATAATCATATTGAGTCAAGGAGCTAGCTCATGAAAGACATTTTACACAACAACAATCTTGTCTCTGCTTGGCCATAACCATCGACCAGGTTAGAAGAATTAATTTTTTTTAGTATTTTAATTTATTAGTTTAGAATATAGTTTATTTTCCTTTAATAAATATATTATTTCAATGTTAAAAAATAATATAATATAAATAAAATAAACCCATCCACTTTCCTCTCTTGCACAAAATTATAGTCTAGATCTCTTGTTTCTACAATTGCATATTAGTTTATTTGAAAGAATATATTTTTTAAACATATAATATGTAAGTAAATCACACCAAAAACTAGGAAAAACCAACTAAAATTTTAAATTTTAAATTTTACATAATATTTTATACACAAACAACTCTAAAACAAATACACACAAAAACCTAGATAACTTAGTCAAACCTAGTAAACTAAATGTAGAATTTTGTTAATGGATAGTGAAAGAATATTGTTCTAGATCAATGTATTTATAAAATAAAAAAACTATATTGTAATTATTTCATGCATATATAATTATATTTCTTATGAAAATATTTAAAACATTCAAAACTAGTCTCTATCTTTGCATGTGTGAAGATAAATTCTAAATTCTTAATAAAAGTGTTTACCACAATTTTAAAACTTGAATTTCATATTTTAATTTTATAAAAAATATATTTAATAGTATTATTTCATAAAAATTTAATGTAGAAAATAAAAAATTTAATGACAATTTAATGTAGAAAATATATTATGGTACCATTATGTCAATTGTCTCATCTAGAGCTCAAGAAGTCGAGTGCACTGGTTAGCATGTTCCTTTCCACATGTAAAAAAATTGGTGAACCAAATGTGAAAGGATTATCATTTTTTCTTACCCTTTTATTCTCTTTTCTTCTCCATTTCTCTCCCTCCTTCCTTTAATTTTATAGGTATTTTTATACCCACTAATGTGTTTGTAGAATATATAGGAGGATATCTTGGCCTAACAGGCTATAGGAGAAGTCAATAAGTACATAGTGAAGTTAATTAGGGTATTTTAAATAACAAAACTTCCAAAAAAAACATATAATACTAGTTTCAAGACTATTTCAATCCTAACTCATAAATTATGTCTAGTATAATGATCCATAAAGTGTGGAACGTATCAGAGACTACCAACAGCTAGTAGAATTCAAAAAACATGCATTTTAATGATTTGAGTGTATCCACTCCTCACATCAAAAAAATACCTACAATTATATTTTAAAATACATAAGTGGAAAGATATGTTATATATGATCAATATATTAGGAGAATCTATTGTCTATAGGATGAATTAAATATAATGCAAAGAACTGCACACCTATTTAACAATAACCATAATACCCATAGCCCACCAAAAAAGCATTCATCTATCCCCCCAAAAGCTTCAACCATAAATAAATATATTCACAATTACAAACCCTCCCTATAAATACTTCCACAAAGATCGTACCTAGATATAGTACCTCTTATACTCCCAGTGAACTCACCTCTACCTTGGTGGGTCACATCCATGATTTAGAGAACAACCAAAAATATCTAAATCAAGGAATGAACTAGAAACCTCCTAACCATGTTAATTTCTCCCCCATACCCATAAAAACAATATATTACCCACCACCATAATAGTAAATCTACACACTTCCTCCTAAATATGTTTCTAACTAATACCTAAGGGATATTATAACTCATGGATTCCCTAACACAAATGATTCCATAACACAAACGATTCCAACATCCCTTCACCTTATCATCCTACAAGTAAAGTTCTCATTGGGAGTGTGTTCACACATGTTCCTCCTAACAAAATAGTGGAAAATAATATAACACCCTACACTCCTCTATGTTATGTTACACCCATGTACACACCTCATATAAAAGAACCTAACTTGTATTTTTATAACACTCTTCCTTCCTATTGTCACATGCTTTATAAGTCTACCTAGTCAAATAATTATTTTTTGGCCTTCTATACACCACCATATAAAGTACCATCCATTATTATTAGCATTTATATAAATAAACCGTATTCAAACCCACCCTTAAAGTTTATCTCACCATGCCTTTAATTAAATTTGGTGTTATGAGAACTTACAATGAATATTTTAAAGATCCTAGAACATAAGAGGAGTTATTATACCATACCATACATAAAATTATTAAATATAAATGGTAAGGAGATTCTAATGTACATGTTAAATCATATGATAATTTTGTTATATAACTATTACCTTGGGATGGGGTTGTTTTAAAAATATTTCCAAAAATGCTAAAAAGAATTTCCCTCAACTGGTACTAATACCTCCCCAAATATTATATCCATTCCTTTAACAACTCATGAAAGAAGTCATAAAAACCTTTGATATGAAACTTTTGCTTAAGAATGGAATTTGATAATTATTATACTTTAAATAATAAAATAATGAATTTTCTACCCATTTCATTATGATATGGTGACACATTCTATATTCATCTACTAGTGATCCAAGCTATGCGATATCTTTCTTCACTGCCTTGAAAAGTAAACAAGGGAATATATCCAAAATTTATGAATAAAAAAATTATTCAATAACTTATAATTCTCATTGAGTCTATTATAGTCTCAAATCTACTTATATAGGAACCATCATACTTTCCATTGCCCTAGGTCCCAAGACTATGTTAAAAAACTTATACATAATAAAGAAGGATACCAATTACAAAATGATCTTGGGTAGTCCTTAGATTCAAAGGATGAAAGGTATCCCTTATACTCTCTTCTAGTAAATTCAATCCCTCCATTTGGGAAAAAAATTATAGCTCAAGGGGATACAAAACATTTTTATTCCATTAAATAAACCATGCATAAACAACCAAGGTTACACATTTATTATCACTTACCTATTAATGGTGTAATAAAACCCCCACATATACTTTAGGTCATAGATACCACTAAAACTAAAGTGGTTGTTTTAAATAAAGGGTCATAACTTCCTCAAGATTTTTTAGTTTTTAAATATGAATAAGAGGAAGATATAACATCATAAAATTAAGTGGTAAATATATTGCTACAACACTATCATCTCAATCATATCTATAGTTGAAATCATTAATATCTCGAAGAAGGATACACCACTTGTGATTTCATTTGACCCATGAGGAGTAGGAACCTAAAATATCTCTAAGTCTCAAAACCAAGAAACCCCAGAAAGATTAGCTATCATACTTGATGTTGGAATGGTTGAGATATATGAGGATCAAGAAACTCTCCATATCCATGATGATTATCATTATTATAGTCACAATCAATGGAACCTTCATTATGATGGCAAAAAATGTAATCTAGATGAAAGGGAAGGAGTTATTTTGATTTACCTTGAAGTAATCATTATTCCATTTCATTTTAAACTTGACTTTAGGTGGATAAAAAATGGGGCCAAATATGAAGCCTTATTATTTGGGATGCTCATTGCTAAACAGTTAGGGGTTCATAACCTAAAACTATAAAGAAACTCACAATTAGTAACTAAGTCTTAGAGATTTATTAGATTAAGGTTGAACATTTTCATATCTATAAAAATATTTTTCATGAAGTTTCTAAGGATTTTGAGTTTGTTTCTATAGAAGTCATTCCTAGAGAAAGCAACCAACTCTATGAATCTATGACCATTTACTCCTCACATTTTGATCCTCATCTAGTGATACATGAGTTATTATTCTTAGTATCCATTAGAACATAACCCATCATGAAAAAGTTTCTAAATCCCAAACCCTTTCTTGTGTTAGGTAATATTTTAGACCATTGGTCCTTGACCTAGTTGAGAATGATTAAGCCATTCTATAGTTCATGTGCATTTATGATGACCTCCCATGTTTCGATCATAAGATTAGATTTGATCTCACTTGTAATCACATGTCTCCACTTAGATGAAAATATTATGATTCTTATTCTAAGTTTGAGGGTTATCTATCTTCTAATTATAATTTTGATTTATTTAACATATAAGGTGAATATTTTAATCTTCCTCTAGTTATGATTACTTTGAATAAGGTAAATTATCACTCATTGATGATACTATTGATATTAACATAATGATTAAATGTAACCCTAAAATCCTCAAACTCATATCTTCACTCTCACCACAAGAGGTGGAAAATCACTAGAAGTTACTTACCAAGTTATCTAAAACTTTTACCATTTCCTATACAAACATGGTAGGTACAAAACCTACATTATTTATTCATAATACCTAATGAAAAAACTATAAAATAAAAAATTAAGATAATCAAACCCAAAGTTACATTAATGGTGAAGGAAGAGGTTATTAAGATTCTCAAAATAGGATTCATAAATCCTATAGTTATTATAAATAGATGTCCAAAATCATTTTTATTCTCAATAAGAATGGGAAAATTAGGATATGCATCGATTTTCATGATATTAATAAGACATGTCCTAAAGATGATTTTATTATCCCTTCCATTGATTTTATTTTTGAGACTATGACATGTTATGAGATGTTGTCCCTTATAGATTACTTCTATCGATATAACCAGATCTAAATTTTAGATGAATATCAAATCAAAACCTTCTTTATCACACCATGGGGAATTTTCTATTATATAGTCATGCCTTTCAGATTCAAAATTATTGGGTAAACATATCAAAGAGTTATGAGACATATTTTTCATGATCTCATCCATAAGATAGTAGGGGTTTATGCAGATGATATTCTAGGGGAAAAATAAGAATTAAGAACTTAGAGATATTATGCATCATCCCCACATGTTTGATCAAATATGATGTCACCTTCCATCCTAATAAGTGTGTGTTTGGAGTCATAGGTGAAAAAATCCTTAGTTATATAATCTCTTATCACAAAATAAATATTGACCCAACTAAAATTCATGAAAATATTAGACATGTTACCCTTATCAATGAGTCAGGAAATAGGTCATTCCTAGGGAATTCATGGGCCACTCAGTAATTTATACTAAAATTTACTTATACATTTCATTCCTTGCATAATATTCTTAAAAAGGTGAGTGAATTGAATTAAATGAGTTATTTACAAGATGCATTTAAAGTGGTTAAATGATTTCTTATGTCTCCTACAACACTCATGTCATCCAATCCTAACAAGCATCTCATAATTTACATTAGGGCAACTGAGGTGTCTATCACCTACATTTTAGCCTTGGGAGATGATAATGGTAAGTAACATGATTTCTATTTCATTAGTCACACTCTTATCAAATATGAGACACATTATACTCAAGTAGATAAAGAGTGTTTTTCCATCATGTTTACAACCAAGAGGTTGAAACATTATATGTTTAACCAATAGATTAGGGTTATGGTAAGTTTGAAAGCCTTATGAACATTATTAACTTAATCAACACTTTCACAAAAGGATGGGGGTTTCACCATGATTTTGAGTAAATTTTAAATCACATATGTTAACCAAAATTCATTAAGGGACAAATCATAATTGATTGGTTGACATATTCCCCCAATAAATTGAATATCTCATTGATACTAACTTCCCTGATGAATTGATTTGTTATACATGGAAAACTAAAAGTATTTCCTCTCCTTGGTATGTTTATATCATTAGTTATTTAATTTATCATACTTATACTAAGGGAACCAATTAAAAATAGAGGCATCACCTTCATATCATAACATCCAAATATGTCATTTTAAATGAGTTTATCTATTATAAATCTTTTTATGTCATGTTATTGATGTGTGTTAACCAAGAGGGGTTATAAAATGTCATTTTTCATTGTTGTAGTGGTGTTTTTTATGGACACTTTGGTGGCCATGAAACAACCCATAAGATCCACATTAGGGGATACTTATGGCCCATTCTCAAACACAATGTCATTAATTACACATGAAAATGTGAGAAGTCTCCACACTTATCCCACAAAATCCATTTCCATGCTAAAACATTATAACCCATAATTACTCCATGGACATTTTCTAGTTGAGGACTTGATTTGATAGGCAAGATTTCTCTCTCTTCCTCAAATGGTCACCATTTCATCTTCATATCCACTAGGTATTTCACTAAGTGGGAAAAATTTATGCCTTTAAAATTTATTACTAAATTTGTTATTGCTAAATCTATTTTGAATCAAATCATTTTTTGGTTTGAAGTCATGCAATTCATAGTCATAGACAATGGATCTCATTTCAATAATCTTGAGGTCCATGAAGTTTATATGAAATTTTCTATATCTCATAACTTGTCCTCCTTATAATATTCATAGGCCAATGGCCAAACCAAGGCCATGAATAAAACCCTAAATTCAATCTTGGAAAAACTTTTAAATACATTAAAAGGGATTAGCACCTATAACTTTAACCAACACTATGGGTCTATAGGATGAGTGTTCACATGCCCATAAGGGCAACCATATATTCCCTAATGTTTAGACAATTTTTTTTTATACCTCTCTATGTATAAATACATAGCCTTTGTGTCTCTATTCAAGATCTCCTTGATGATGAAGATTTTAATAATTCATGGCTACCTAAATTGGAAATTATAGATGAAAATTGTTTACTTTTATACAAAATCACTTCACATACACAGAGTACATGGATTAAAAATATAATAAAATTATTCATGATCTCCTAATATGAATAGTATACCTTATTCTAAAATTTGATAGTCTAACATACAAAAATAAAGGAGAAGGTCTAAATTTTAGACCCATATAAATCAAGTCCTTAATTAGTGATTAAATATTTTAAGAATGGATCTTATTAGTTATACACTTTAGAGGGAAATGATTTTAGTGAACTAAAAAACTCTTTCCACCTTAAAAAATTTAATTTTTAGTTATATTAATTTTATATTACCCTCATTCCATTGCATTTTCCCATGTATATATGTTGTCTTGCTATTAGATGTAGTTTTTGATGAATATTTAGTTGTCAATTCACACAATTTTTTGTTTATAAGTGTAGCTTATTATCTCATTTAATTTTTACATTACCCTCTTATATAATGGAAAACATTATCAAAACTATCATCACATTGGTTATTTTATTAGTTATTATGAATGGAGCATATCACACTCTTTCACTAAACCTTCATGGAAAGCTTGGAAAATGCAATCCCACAACCTAGTTTATAAAATTGTCTATGATAAAGTTTTAGCTTATAGTTCCCTTTAAGAAGGAAAAATTAGCATGCTAAAAATAAAATTAATCTTGTTCATATATCTTGGTCTTTAGTGATGAGACATTTCATCTTACTAGCTATATAAGACCAATATTTGTGGGTAATAACCTTACAAAATTATGTGAAAAATATAAGTATATACACTTCTATGAAAATCAAAATATTATGAAAATCAAAATCACATTTTGCATCTCTCACCCTTCACAAATATTTGGTATTGATCCCTCACATATTACTAATTATTTAGGGTTAACATTGGGGACATATTCCCCTTACTTACATACATATAGTCTTCAGTGATGAGCTTATGTGTCTTCCTAGTCACATGAGACTAAGTGGAGGGGGTCACAAAGAAAAATAAAATCAAACACAAAAGCAATGTCAAGTTATAAAGTGTCTGACAAAAATTATTCAAAAATTCTATTTACATGTCTATGGTAAAAATGATAACTTTATCCCATTTACCAATAATATTAGTGTTAATTAACTCTAGATGAAGCCAATAAAGTTAGTATTTTATAAGTTTATCAAAAAGTTAATATTCCCCCTTTAATTGTAAGGATTGTGTCATACTCATTTTACATGATTTTTTTTGATATATAGTATTCATTTTATCATCTCATTTTATCATATTCTCCTTTTATTGATTTTATGCAAGTGTAAAGTTATATTTTAGGTAAATGAAATAAATTGGTAATCACATAAATAAAATTGTGAGCACATATATATTTTTAAACATATCCATCATTTTAAATTATATCATTTGCAAACATTTGGTTTCCATACTATCATATATATAAGAACTTTACATAGAATTATTGAAAATATAATAGACACATGGTATATCATCACATTCATGTCATCTAAAGTGTATAAAATGAAAGAGCATCCATGAAAATTAAACGCATGGCACATAAATGATAAGTCACTAAAATAGGCTAAAATATATCCATATGTACATCATAATAATATGATTTTTTAAAAATCAAGACTCAACTACAATCTAACTTTGTAGATGGAAAATGTGTCTAAAAATCTCAAAAAAAAATATATAATATAATATAAATACATTATAATTAAGTGGCCTTAGGATCCTATCATCCTCTTATGAGAATGCACTAACTCCAAGGAGTGTCACGAACTTTGGATCCTAGGTCACCTCATACTAATCTCCCTAAATAAAACTATATCTCCCCAGGTTTTTCAAATTGAGGTACCCTAACCTCCCATACTAACAAAAATCCCAACCATAGTCTGCACCTAAGCCTCCATCATAATTATCCTCACCCATAGTGTGGTGATATCCCTTGACTAAATAGATAAAACTAACGATGCATGGTATGATAGGGTAATCATGTGTCTATATGCTTGTTTATCATGACAAAGAGTCCTAGGTCTATTGGTAGCTTAACCCTACTCTAAATTGTTCCCATGTGGAAAATATGGACCAAGGTATCCCATATCATTATACACTAACCAACATATTTTATACAATCATAATAAAAACATATAGGCATAAGATATATTATCATATAGAACAAAAATAGTAAAATAACCAAGTGATAATTATAAAATAAAATAAATATGTAAAGAGCCAAAATGAATAAATGAACTATTTTACTTATGTCATCTTCATGCTAATCTAGATCTAAATAATCATCATACCTTACCTCATCCTCATTCTATGAAATATCCCCCTCTTATCCTACCTCCTCCTCCTCCCTCACTTATGGTTCCCCTCCACCCACCACCTATTGTTGTTGTATAGGATCCTACTAGGGTGGTGGTGGCCTAGCTAGCTATTACTACTACATGGAAGGATTTTATGGTAGTGGTGGTTGTGGTACCTACTATTATTATCCTACCACTAAAAATACCACTATAATGGTCATAGGTATCTAAACTCCCCCTCCTCTAATGGTCTTCTATTATGGTCCTCCCTAAGCTCCCCTTGAACTAACCACCCTCACAATGGGGACTCCTAGTGTTAATGGATGTCATGCTATTCTTCCAAGTCTAGATTCCCTTACCTCTTTAATACCCCTACGCACCATTGGAGCTATAAGGATGTTTCTAATGAAAAGTAACCTAAATTGATGTATAACCCTATCAATAAGGTGACTCTCTACATAATGCTATCTATCTCAGATTTGTATCACCCCTACAATTATTGTAAGTTATTCTCCCTCATTAGCCCGCTAGCCTACCATCCCCACTATATCAACCATTATTAATATCCTTATCACAATGGGAAATTATATTAATGATACCATATCTATCCATATTGAGTCTCTGATAGCCCCAAGATTCTTGATAGTAATCCATATCTTATATGGAACCATTCACTCATATACCAAAGTAATAATGAGTGTGGTATGGTTAATAGATATTATCCTCATCCACAAAATAATATAAAAAATATGTATGTGCATTCAAATACCTCATGTGTCCATGAGAATCATTTATCCCTCTCCTTAATATCCCTAACAATAGGAGACTATATGTATAGTAACATGTTTGTGCACTTGTCTCCCATAAGTCAAGAGGTAAGGATCCTAATAGTGGCATTTTGGAGGTTTAAGATATCAGATCCCTCAACCTCAAAAATTCAAACCCCAAAATACACACTCACATTGAGTGCATCAACATCTCTAAAGTGACCTACACAACTAGAAACCTTTGTCTTATCAATCACATCTTGCATCATCACCAAATAACATGTCATAGGTAAACCCAAGATTAAGTAGACATCCATGAGAGTGATGGTCCACTCTTTAGTATCCTATTGAAAATGGAAGGTGTTTCAATCCACATCTTGTTATGTAAAAATATCATATAAGAATCTACTCAAAGTGGGTGAAAACCCTATGTGAGCAATCCATAGGATCCAAACTCTATCTAGAATGGAAAATTTGTTAGTCATTAAGAGCTCCATAATCCATGGAAACTAATTCTACTCCATAGTATGAATACATATTATGTATCATCCCTATTGTAGAATACACTCTAAATCATCCCTTAGCCCTTTTTGGACTTCAAAATTTACCAAAATATTTCCTTTTAAAAATATGATGAAACCACCAACTTTTTTAATTAAAACTTATGAAATTACCTAATATTGGTGGAATTTTCATCTTTATTAGTGGTAGTTTCTCAACCATTACACAAATGGTAGTTGTGTCACCACCTTGTCTAATTTCCAAGATTGTTATGATACCACTAGTTTACAAAGACTAACAATTTAATTATGACATCAAAGTTTTACCACATAATCATTTCCTACCCAACACCCCTCCATAATAAGCCAAAATATCACCTAAATATAAAAAATTTAACATTTTATTAATCTAACAACCCTTTTAAACCCTTTCATGCAAAAAATCTTCAAATTAAGCAAAATTTTAAGCATTTTTTAGCAAAAATTAAACACTAAGGCAAAACAAAATGATTAAAACTAATGTGGATCTGACCCACTCCTTATCTCACCGGTATATTATCCATCCCTACTCTATATTCATCTAATAAATTTATTTCTAGCTCAATTCCATCACCATGAATCCAGAGCTAAAACATATCTATAATTATTTTACATAAATGATTTATATTTTGGAAGGATTTCTAATATAGGCCTTTTAATTATTTATGTTTTTAAATTTTTTTCATTTTTGGTAGTTTTCCTTTTTTAAATCATATTTCATGCTTATCGATAGCATGTTTCATGTCTAAAAATTAATGAATTTAATGGGTTTCATTTCTCATACCATGTTGGTCATTTTAGTTTTTTAGGTTCATATCAAATCAACATGAGATTTAGTCTCAAAATAGGATGATTTAGGTAGAATACTCACCCCCAAATAAATGGTAAGTATTATAATCCATGCTTTATTAATTAATACACTTTCTAATTTTTTGTTAAACTACACTTGATTCTCATCTTTTATTTCTAGGTTGCACAGAGTCTCAATAGGATTCATTACATTGGACATGTAATTAAGGTAAGTTTTAAAACCCTCCTTTTCCATTAAATAGACACTAATAATGACCACACCCTTTCCAATTTATGAAAAGGTGTCATCCCAAGGGGGAAATATGTATGCACCCAAATGCATAATGCAACATTTCTAGAAAACATTGGGGATGATGAAATGATGCCCATAAATATGCTTGAGTATGGTTCTCTCTAACATTCTTACCCCTAAATATCTCTTTATCCATTTTCCACCCATTTCAAATCTTGAAATTTAACTTTTGATTCATTTATCACTTTGGTCTTTAAGTTATCTCATTTAAGATAAAACCACTAGTTTTCATGATGAAACTGCCCTTTGCAAAGACAAAACCACCACTTTATGATACATTATATTGCATAATTTTTTTAAGACACCATAAAAAATGTGTTACTTAAGAGAAAATTTCAAATTTTATAGGGTAATGTCATTATTTATAAGGGTGGTTTTATCACCTTATATGTAATTTTTATATCCATCACTTGAAAATAGTGATGGTTTCATTATAATTTTCCTATCTTCCATTTTTAGCATCCGAGACTTGAGTTTTCATGTGCTTTGCATGATTATCTTCATGTGTATTCCTTGATTTGATTTTTTTCACACTCATGATGGCCTATCTCACTTCTTATCTTATTTTTATCAATCCTTGTTACTCCTAAGTTTATTTTTTAGTTACCCAATTGTTAAACTCACCCTTCTAACCTCCTTGCTTCTCATAAATTATTTTAGTTATATATGAATTTTAAATATATTTTTTTCTATAATATTTGTGTTTTCAAGATTAAAAAAACCAATCCCACCTAATTTTAGTTTTTAAAATATTTTGATCCATCTTTAGTCACTTTCATGTCTAATACACACAATTTTTGGAATGGGGAATTCATTAAATCAACCACACACTCTTTGCTATCATTGGATTAATTAGACACAATACAAATGAAATCTCATATAAGATTGTGTTATCATCATCATCATCATCATCATCATCATCATCATCATCATTATACCATCCTTTATCAAGGAACTTGTTACAATCACATTGAGTAGAGGAGTTATCTTACTAAGGACATTTTGTAAAATAATAATCTCCTACCTCTACTTAGTCATAACCATTGATCAGGTTGGAGGATTTTATTTTTAGTATTATTTCCATTTATTAATTTATAAAAGTTTAATTTAATTTATTTATTATACTATTTTGATATTAAAAATTCACATAAAATAAATAAAATGAATCCTTCTCCCTTTCCTCTCTTGCACAAAATTATAGTCTAGATCTCTTATTTCTACAATTGCATATTAATTTATTTGAAAAATGTATTTTTTCACATATCAAAGGTAAATAAATCACACCATAAAAATATTTACATCCAATTATAATATTATATTTTCTATTTTAAGTAAGCTTTCATACACAAACAACTCTCAAATAAATACACACAAAAACTTAGACAACGTAGATAGTCAAACCTAGTATACTAGACATAGAATTTTGTTATTACATAGTGAAATAAAATAATTATAGATAAAAATATTAATAAAAAATTTAAAATTATATTGGAATTATTTCATCCATATATCATTCTATTTCATGGTCAAACTTTCAAAACTAGTCTCTAGCTTTGTATGTGTGAAGACAATTTCTAAATTATTAATAAAATTATTTTTTAGGAT
This sequence comes from Torreya grandis, assembly GCA_037957365.1. NCBI lineage: Eukaryota > Viridiplantae > Streptophyta > Pinopsida > Cupressales > Taxaceae > Torreya > Torreya grandis. Next base: position 1,454,406 of record JARHVA010001710.1, read on the forward strand.
TTTCAAACTTTATTTTTATCTTTTTATGTTAAAATAAATGAATTTAATAGTATTATTTCATACCAATTTCATAATAAAATACAAAAACAAAATTATATCATTTATATTGCATTCAACATATCATCTTGCAAACTAAGAAAAATCAACACTTGTATATTTCCTTCATAATTTCAATTTTAGGTTTGCATGCATCCAAAATATTGATTTTTTTTGAAATAGTTAACAAAAATTACTTTAATTTAATTTAAATATTAATTACTTCATTTTCCTAGTTTTATATCTTCATCAAGTACACTTATTCATTTTTATTCTCAAAACAATCACAAACATTCAGAAAAACCTTGTCAAACCAAGCACTAGCATTAAACCTTACTATATAGAGAACACAAATCAAATAATTTAAAATAGATATAAAAAAATATAATATGATTCATTATACTTAAAAAACATTATTTTCCTCTTTCATTACAATGACCAATCATCCTTATCTTGTTAGATCTGATATTTACCCTAAGGTTAATTCTCCTATTCTTGGAAGCAATATAAAAAGTGACGTTAGTTCAGATTTCATAGTAGGATTATTATAGTCCACCTAATCCCAAATATAATTTTTAACTCCATTTTTTATATTTAGGATCAATAGTGGATCAAAGATCCTCCCATAGTCATTTTACCCCAAAACAAAGGTCATCAATACAATGTTATCCAAACTTAGCTTCCCACCTTCCCTTTTAATTCCTACTTAAAACTAGCCTCGTCACATTTTAATTCAATTTGTGTATGAAATTAAATAGACATAGATAGACTAAGAATATTTATAAAATCACTTGAGTCATCCATCCTAATCATACCCAATTTTTTGTACCTAACGTTGATAAAGAACTTTGTTATCTCATCATCAATAACATAAAGGAAACTTAGAGTTCCATCACTTCTAAATTATCTCTTAATGAAATCTATGACTCAGTAGAGATATTACATTACTATCATGTGATTACCGCACATCATGTAAATACATATATTAATCAATCTATTTATCCATCATGCTATTTATCTCAACAAGACCTCAAAAAATTGAGTGCACAAGTTAGCATGTTTATTTCTGCATGTAGACTAATCCCAATAAAATATGATCTAATATTTTTCCAATTATAAAAATCAAAGGTGATAGTAATTTTTAAATTTTTGAATATTCACATACAACTATCCTCTAAACAATGGGTGCAATTATTCATATATATCCAAACTATGGGCATCCCTGAATCCTAGAACATGTTAGTTAACAGGGACTATTCTAAGACACTAAATGGATACATTGTCACAAATTTTTCACATAAGTGGATAGATTAGAATGGTATTTACAATTAAATTAGGGTATTTATTGATACTAAAATGAATTTAATGATCATTAGGTATAACATGAAACATGAAAATGGTAATATTATATCCACCGACATAGGTGTTTACATTTTAAACACCAAATTTTCCACTCAAGATAAACATAAAATCAACACTAATTAGGTTAGTTTGTGGATATTATTCCTTGATTTATCCCATTCCAAATATATCTTATGTCAAATGGTTGTGTTAATTAAACCAAAGTGTGAGAGATACCTTGTTTTATATAGAATACAATTCCCCTACACCAACAACAGCTTAGTAAAATATGAGGCCATGATTTTGACCTTACACTTCACTTTAAAACATAAGGTGAAGTTAATACAAATTTTTGGTGATTATAATTTAGTTATTAACTAGGTTAGGATAAAATATCAATGTAAATCATCTTACCTTTGGTGATATAAACATATAGCCTAGGAGATAATTGAATATTTTAAAAATTTCAGTGTTACTTTAATTTGTAGGGAAGAAAACCAAATTGTAGATTCCCTCATTATATTAGTAGGGAAGAAAACCAAATTGTAGATTCCCTCATTATATTAGTAAAAAACTTATTCCATTTGGGTAATCCTAAATTACATAATCTATCCATAGAATTGATCCCTACTGATGCAGAGCTATATTGACTTTTCTCCAACACTTTGTCCTTTTCTTTCATGCACACAATCACCTAAAGTCCTTTGGGACATCATACAACTATAGTTCTATAGTTACTCAAAAAATTTCATGGTTTTTAACACCTCAGATTTGTTCCTCATAATATTTTTAGACCTTTCAACAAATTCACAACCTTTTAAAATGCATTAAGTCACTTCTATATAACTATGCCCTATTTTTTGACCAATCCTTGTAGCATTTTGCTATTGAATCCCTTTGTGTACAATGTTGTATGGACCCTAATCAAGAAAATATATTAGAATTTAGATACCCTTTTTTCTATACTATCTGTTCACCAAGTTACATCTACCAACTCTTTCACTAGATTACTTTTCTTGGCTTCTTTGATCACATATTAGGCCTCCTTAGGTCAATTAAGACCCTATTTATACAAAATACCACCAAAAATATATGAAAACACATGTAAATACAAAATAAACTTGAAAATATTTTATCTAGGACCAATACCTACCTATTAACCAAATTATAGATTTTTCCACTAGGTAAGTTCTTTAGAATATAATTTTATAACTCATTGCCTTGATTTAGGGTTTTAGTGCTTTATCACAACCTGAGAGGACAAATAATGCTCCTAAAGGATTCCTTATTATTTTATTTCATTTCAATGAATTTTTAAAGGTTATTATAACATACCTACACCTTTCCAAATGTCAAAATCCACTTGTTTCTTATTACATATGCTTCATTCATGGATTTCATAGGTTTGGGAACACATAGTCTGCTTGTAGGTTTAACAAGTGTTAACAAAGATTATAGACTTATTAAAAATGTTAAAACTCTCTTAAAAAATTATATATAATTAAAAATCATGTAAACCAAAACATAACACAATATGAAACCATTTATCAAGTTTATTGACAAACTTACTACTAAGAATACACACTTGGATTACTTATATGATAATAAAAGGGTTTGAACCCATAAAACTCACCTTGGGTTTTCTTGTAAAAACTAAAAATGAGATGTTAAACTATAATTACTCATTCTGATCCATATTAAACCTTATAAATTACTATTTTAATCAATTTCAATGACTCAAAACATGTTTCTTAACTATAATCTATCACACATAATATAATACATAGTCCTAACAAATGATGCAACACATCTTACCTTCAGGGTTTTAGAATAATCAAATAGCACTCTAATATCATGCCATTTTCACTCATTAATATCATCATTTATATTTATGTTTGACACCACTCTCAATAATTAATAAATTATATCCAATTTGAGAACTATGGTGGAGGTCTTACAGACAGTCTTGACTTATTTCCTAAATAGTACTCTGTTAAGATTACAACAGTTATTCCTTGAAAAATTCAATACGTCTATTTACTATATGGCCATTCAAAATGAATTTAGTCATGATAAATAATAATGAAAACTTGCATAAACAACAATACATTCATCTACAACTTTTATTCATAATAAAAGGACACACACATCCTATACATTGTCATGGAAGATGTTTCACTCCTTTCAATAGTGTCTACCCTAGTTTTTCCTCATCCTCCTTACCTAAAACCACACACTCTCTCTCTTTTTGTTTTCCCATCACACACTTAGACTATTTAACAAGACCTATAAATATTTTTTGATTTTAACAAATTCATTCTTTTAATCACCCATGTAGGGTGGTGGATTATTTCCTACAACTCTCATTACCACCTCATAATTTTCCTTCTACTATGGCCTATAGGACTCCCTTACATAAACTTATCCCTTACATGCTATTATAGATCCAAATACACTATTAAACTCTTATTACAATTTTGAAAATTCAAATTACACAAAAAGTCAAGAAAACTTGTTTTAGACTCAAATTTAAATTTAGATTAAAATTATGACTCCAAGGAACATCCTAGACAAATATTTTATCATTCCTAAGATTCCCCTACATCATACTCCCAAGGGGAGAAAATAAATTGACACCCATATTATTCTTCAACCAAATTTTCATACAAATGTGTATGCTCTTTACTTTCACACCTATGTCTATGATTTATCATCCATTTTATCCTTTTCTATTTATCCTTATAATTCTCATAATACTACATGTACCTATAGTTATCCTTATTTATTTTTCTTCTTTCATAATCCTGTTGAATCTTCATGGCATTCAAGATGAATTGCCATTCTATATCTATTGCTTCCTTCAACTTTGTTATTTCTACCACTTCATCAACATACCTATTCCATATTATATTCTTTCCCTTCTTTGGTGACCATTCCAAGGTCTCTTACTTGTTCATACTATTATTGGTAACATCCTCTTTCCTGTTATCATCCACTATAGTTGCACCTTTTTAGACTATCAAATCAGTCAACTCATAATCTTACCTCTCCTCTTTATGGGTTAGAAAATCAATCACTTGCTCTTTAACCTATTCAACACTTTCCTCAAGAACTTCATGTGCTTATTTCTTCTTCACTACTAAAAAAAATCCCTCAAACAAACTTATTGTATCTTTATACAAAATATCATCTTCATATTCATAATATTCATCAAAAATTGCATTCAATACATTACTTGTTATTCCTTTACCTTCTTGGTCTAGATTTAATGCCGTTATGTGGCATGTTGTGTCTTATTTTTCACCTAATATTTGATTTTCATCTCTCCAATCTGATTTATCAAATAATCCACCATCTTTAGGGTAGAAAAAAAATTCATCTTCAACTATACCTTCACTCTTCTATTCATCATCTTCCTCTTCCCTATGGACTATTGTCCAATCAATTTATTCATCCCAATCATGCTTTTAACTTTCCATTTATTTACTTACATTCAACCATGACAAATAAATTTTAGACTAAAAATTTTAATGCCTAATTGCCTCTCTCTTTTACACCAACTTTATTTGTCTAATCATCTCCTTCCATTAGTTTTGCACACATTCCATTGCTTGTTGATTTGTTTGCTCTTGCATTTTTTCTCTAAAACAACACTTAAATTTTTTCCTAATCTTCATTCCACATTTTAGACTATACACATTTTTCATCTATATTAATTCTCTCTCCATCCTTTCTAATGCATCCTTCATTTATTTTATCTCTATCTCCATCATTCTCCCACTATGACAATTAGATTTAACCCTATTTCTCACTTTTATGTCTACCTCTCCTTTCATTTTCATCTTTAGTAACTCACTTTAGTACATAATCTTCCTCTTTTTGGCCTCACTTGGACCACTTTATTTTGGTTCACACTTGCAACCCCTCTCACTCTCTATCTCAAACCTCACTAGGGCCTTTCCACCTCTTGTCTTTTACACTAGGACTATCCTCACTTTCCTAAGCTCTTTTTATGAGCTTCTCTCTCTTGAGCTTGTTAATAAATCTCTTGATTTAGGGATTTCCACGAGAATACTTATTATTTTATTTTATTCACATTCATATACCATCAATAATTCACTCAAACCAATAATTCAACCATAAGTAACTCATACATTCTCATTATCTACTTTCTTAATTTATCTTTCAAAAGACTCCTTGTAAGTTACCTCCTTGTTTGATTCCCTAAAAATTCTTGATCAACAAGTATCATGCACTATTAAAAATATAATAAACTTGCATATAAATATTCCTAGAGCATCTATATGGCTTTGATACCAAATGAGGTAGATTTATATTCACTTTTCTCCAATACTCCCTCTTTTTCCTTCATTAACTCATTCACCCATAGTCCTTTGGGACAACATGAAACTATAGTTATATGGTTTATAAAAATGGTTCATGGTTCTTGAAACCTTATAGGTGATATTCATAGTCTAGTTAGACATTTTAACTCATTCATAACGTTTTACAATGAATTAAGTCACTTTTATACAACTCTATTATCTTTTGACAAATCCTTGTAGCCATTTCTTATTGAATTCCTTTGTGTATGGTGTTTTATGGACCCAAATAAATAAAATATAATCAAATTTAGATACATTTTTTCCTATACTATATAATCAATAAGTTGCATCCACCAAATCTTTCACTATATCACTTTCTAGTCTTCTTTGATCACAGATTAGGTCTCCTTAGGTCAATTAAGACGCTATTTATACATAGTGCCACCAAAACTATATAGAAACACACTAAACCATAAACTAAAATTTAAAATATTTTACCCAGGACTAATACCTACCTATTAACCAAATTATATCCTTTTCCACTAATTAACTTCTTCGAAATATTATTTTATAACTCATTGCCCTAATCTAGGGTTTCAGTGCTTTATCACAACTCGTGAGGACAAATAATGATCCTAAAGGATTCCTTAGGGTTTTCATTCATTCCAGTGACCTTTTTAAGGTATATAATATGTACCTACATCTTTACAAAGGTAAAAATCCACTTTTTTCCTCTTACATATGATTCATTCATGGATTTCATGGTTTTGGGAACACACAGTCTGCTTGTAGGTTTAACAACAGGGGTTAACAAAGATTATATATTTATTAATAGTTTTAAAACACTCATAAAATATTATATACCATTAAACAATCATGTAAACCAAAACATAGCCTAAGGTTGAACCATTTCTCAGGTTCCTTGATAAACTTATTACTCAGAGTACATACTTAGATTGCTTATATGGTAATAAAAGGGTTTAAACCCATAAAACTCACCTGGGGTTTTCTTGTAAAAATTTTCCACAAGATTTTAAAATATCATATGGTCACTATAATACATATTTAACCTTATAAAGTACTTTTTGACTCATTTTCAATCACTCAAAACATGTTTTTTGACTTTAGTTTACCACACATAATACAATACACAGTCATAACAAATGATGCAACATAACTTACATTCAGGGTTTTAGAATACTCAAATATCACTCAAATCTCATTACATATTCCCTCATTACTATCATAATTTATATTGATGTTTAACACAAATCTCAATAATCAATAACTTCCATCTAGTTTGAGAAGTATGGTGGAGGTCTTACACACACTCTTGACTATCTTCCTAAACATTACTAAATGGTCATTTAAAATTATTTTATTCATTATAAATAATAATGAGAACTTCCTTTCATCTTTAACTTTTATTCATAACAAAAGGACTCACATAGTCCTATACATTATCATGGTAGACCTTTCACTCCTTTCAATAATGTCTACCTTGTTTTCTCCTCCTCCTCCTCCTTACCTCGAACCACACACACTCTTTCTTTTTTTATTTGCCCTCACACACTTAGACACTTTAATAAGACCTATAACTATTTCTTGATTTGAACAAACTCTTTTTACTAACTTGAATCCGCCACTCTCATTTCCACCTCACAACTATCCTTTTAGTATGACCTCTAATACTCCTTTACACAACCTTATCCATTGCATGACCTTATAGATCCAAATAAACTATTGAGATCTTATTACAATTTTAAAAATTAAAATTACATAAAAAGGGTAGGAAAACTTTTTTTTGACTCAAATTTAAATTTTGCTTATAATCATGACTCCAAGACAAATCCTAGACCAATCCTTAAACATTCCTAAGATGCCTCTTAATCACCTACCCATTTGTATATGACAATGTCATAAATTTATAATTTCTAAATGATGATCAATGAATTATGTAATTATTAAAAATTATTAATGTTTTTAAAGCATATGTTATTAGTGAAAATTCAATAGATCATTCTTAAAATGAGAGAGAAAAATAGAGGATGAAAGAATTTTAATATCAAGAAAAAATAAAAGCCCCAGAGGATGATCTCATTAGAAAGGATATTAAAATTAAATATGCCTATATAATATCATAGTGAAAAAATTATTATTAATCAATAATCACTGATAATTAACTTAGATTTACTTGACAAGTTGTAGAAAGGATATTGAAACATAAGGTGAAGATACTAAATTTTTTTGGTGATTACAAGATAGTGATTAACTAGGTTAGTAGATAGTATCAATGCAGATCATATTACCTTTGGTGATATAAACATATATCTTGGGATATGATTAAATATTTTTAAGATTTCAATATCACTTTCATTCCTAGGGAAGACAACCAAATTACACAATCCTTAGTTGTATTAGTAGAAATAATTTTCCCTTTAGGCAATCCTAAATTACATTATCTTTTTATTGAAATTGATCCCTTCCACATTTGTGTCTAATAATGTCACAAATTTCCAAGTATTCAATGATGATAACTGAATTATTCAATTCTTGAATAACTCTAATGTTTTTGAACTATATGTCATTGATGAAAATGAAATAGATCATTCTTAAAATGAAGAGATAAAAATAGAAGATGAATGGACTTTAAGATTGAGAAATAATAAAATCCCCAAAGAGATGATCTCAATAGAAAGGATAATCAAATTAAATACACTTATATAAAATAATAATGAATAAAATATTAATAATAAATCATCATTGATGATTAACTTGGGCTCACTTGACAAGCTATAAAATGTGAATGTTGGCCACACTATACTTATATATAAAAGGAAGAACTTTGGCATCTCTTTTCATAATATAAGGACTTTATAATTTGGTCTTATGAGGACATGAAGATATTTGATCCCAAAATCATCACTCACACCATCCCACTCAAATAAGGCCAAAAACCTTTTACAATAAGTCAATGACCAATGAACATAACTCTCAACCCATCATATACAAAGTGGTCTAAAAACTGTTTATGGTAGGATTTTATTTTCCTATTCAACATCCATCTAGGTGGAAAATTGGTGTTAGTTTTTAAGATGAGTGGAAAAATAAAGTTTTGTGTGCATTTACTAAATCTAAATAAGGATTCAAATAAATATAACTATCCCTTGATCTTATTAGATGAGGTGGTGAAAATGGTTAGTGGGTTATAAATGATGTTTTTTTTGGATGGATATTCGAGGTATAATCAAGTTATAGTGGAAAGAAAGGATAAAATAAAGATAACTTTCACCATAATTTTAGGTGCCTTCACTTAAAAAATAATTCCTTTCAACATATCTAATGTGGGCATAACATTCTAGCCTACCATGGACTGCACTTTCAAAGGACTAGTAGGAAAAGGTATTATTATTTACATGGATGGATTGATTTATTTTTCTAAAGATAGGTCATAACATATGCTTCATTTTATAAAATTTATCAAATGATGTAGATGATATGGCATATCACACAATCCTAATAAAATATTTTTTGTGTTTTTGAAGTTAAGTTGCTCAGACACATAATCACCAAGGAAGGTATGTTCATGGATCATAATAGATCCAATGTTATAGATAAAATTTAATTATAAATATTAAGAATGATCTAAAATCCTTATTTTAAAAAATAACTTTTTAAGGATATTTATCTCTAGTTTTGTTGATAATGTGTGACATCTTAGTGTTTTGTTAAAACAAGATGCAAAATTCACATGGATTATTAAATCAAACTCTACTTTTTGAAATATTAAAAATGTCATCATGCAATCCCTAATTTTAGTCAGTTACAATTTCACAAAGGACTTATAAATAATTTTTTTAATTTAGACCACACCATATTTTTTATGCTAACATAATGAATTGACTCAAGATAAAATCCCATCACATTAATTATAACAAATTTTAAAGAGGTAGAGATCATCTATTCCATATTGTAAAAACATGATTATGCATTAGTCAAGCCCATTGAAAAAATAGACATTACATATTTTGAAATAAATTATATGCCATAATTCTTAACCCCAAATACAAACTCATGCTAGGATAAAAAAATTAGGAGAATGATAAAGTAAGTGGATGGACAAGCTATAATAATATGATATTGATACCAAGCCAATCAAATTTGTGAGATGCCAAGTTATCATCAAGATAATTACAAAGGTTGATCCACATATCAACATCATGTAACTAAATCATACCCAAACTAAGCTAGATTAATTATAGTGGTATACCCACAATATATATTTATTTAGGTATGTGAATTTTCCATTTAACAGAATCAAACATGGATAAGTGATCTAAGGATTAAATACACCCACTATATGCCAAAAGGATGGGTTATATATCATCAAAATTTTAAAGACATATACCTTAGATGTGTGATCAATAAATAAGGCAAAGATATAATTATCACTTTTCAATGAAATTTTTGAAGTGTAGATACTCAAATTTGGTCATGAATATCTTACAATCCTAGTTTTGGATCATGTTTACCTTACTTTGATTGATCCCTTAAATTGGTCCTATATCACCACATCAATCTCTCCTAAGTATTTTCATGGACCCATCCTTTCTAAGTCATTATTGTACATGTATATAAATATTCTAAAATTATAAAAACATCTCTAAGAAATTATGCAGACATTTTAAAATATTTACCTTCTCTAAGTGTAGATACCCATATTTGGTACAAGTATAGTTTCATAGTATTTTTGATAGATTTTACATGTATAGGCCATTTATAAAAAATATAGATATATAGTGGAATGGTATCATATGAAACTTTTTGTTTCAGTATTATTTAAATTTATTTATTAACCCATTTGGGCCTATATGTTGTGATATTTCCTTTTATACAATGTATGCCTAGGATTCTTACCTCTGTTATTTTTATCTTTGTGTTTTTAGCCTCTGGATATCTATGTTTGGGTTAGACACATGTGTCGATGTAAATTTAATACTATGATGCAAGTGTCCAGACTTATTTTTTGAGTGTTTTTCATACTTTTTTCATTGTAAATATTTGTTAAACATCATATGTTTATTCTTTTTTTATATTTTTGTGCACCAATAGTTCTTAATTCAAAATTGAGAGATCTATATATATAAATCTATAGTTTTTTTAATATCATCAATCATCACTAAGAAAGTTTACAAATTAGAAAACACTTTATTCCAAGATATTAAATTGTATCATATTATTGGGACTAAAATTTTAAAGAATTTGAAAGGTCTATTTTCACTTACATTTAGTGTCCAAGGTGTGTGATAAGAGAATGAGCATATAGTTACATAATCACCATTTCACACACATCCTAGGAGGGATAAATACATGCAAGTTTTAGGCCATATTTGGAGTATATGTCTATGTAGTCATCACTTATCTAGTTGGGTTTTATAGGGTTAGTTTGATGTGATAACCCCTTTTTACCATAGTCACAGGAGGTATAGGGGAAAAGATCAAGAATTTAACCTATTAGTTGAGCTCAACACATATTATGACACATTATAAAGGATAAACTATATATTAGGTGATAACACAACTGTAATAAATATTTATGTTCATTATTTTACATATTCTAGACTAGACACTTGCAATGAACCCAAAAAAATTTATTGATGCTAGTGTCAATAATATGATGTAAGCATCTAGGAGGCATAAATAGTCAAAGCAAAGAGTGAGTAGATCATTAAGGTTTTTCACTATCATGAGATGATTCCATATCACTATCATGGTATAAAATATAACATGAAATAATACACACTCATTTTATCCCTTGATTTCCTATTTTTATTGTATTTATTACATTTGTAAATAGGAAGATTTTGATAATTTAGCATATATTACTAAATTATGAATATTATCATATTGTACTCAAATAGTTTTATTTTATTAATGTGTTTATGTATAAAAATTAAATAACATTAAAAATTTTAGTGAACCCATACCTTATATTTGAACCAAGCCCTAAATTTTCGTAGGGATTTTCCTTCTATTTTTTTTTGTTTTTTCTTCACATTATTGTATTTATTTCTTTTTCAGATCTAATTTCTTACATATGCATAGAACAAATAATTCCTATTCATATCTTTATTTTATACATTGTATTTTTTATTTGTATTTGTGTGCAATATTAGAGTCCTTATGGGTTCTCTCTTTCATGTCCACATAAATCCCCATCCTTTGGATAGTTTGTTTAATGTTACCTGATGATCAATGTATTGCATAAAAGAATCTCATGGCATCCAAAAATAGACTAAAACCCATTCCTTTACTTATAAATATGAAATTGAAATAAATAATGATGAAAACTCAAGTATAACTGAACATATTGATAGTTAAATCATTCTTTCATATCATTATGAGTGTGATTTTAAATGTGAGTATGATGAACTTACTTCTCATATGTCTTCTATTTCCAATAATGAAAAGCCTAAAATGTCAAAAAATGATAAATTTTGTTATTACCTCACATAAACATGATACAATGCATATACTATAAGTTAAAATACATGATTTTTAAATTCAAAATGATACATGCTTACATTCTCTAGATGTACCAAAAATCAAATGCCCCTATTCAAGTTCCAATGATGAAAATGTTGAACAACTTTAATGTGCACATTAATTTCAAAAGGGTGCAAATATTGAAAAGATCAAGTGTTCTTCTTCCAATTCAAATGTTTCCAATATCTAAAAATTATGAATGTGTCTCTTCTTTCCAAAATGATGCTAATGTTGAAAATCCTTCTCCTTCTCTAGATCACTCAAATGAAAATAGTGAAAGGACTTCTCTTTATTTATATTTTAATTATCAAAATGCATGCACTAATTCCTCTCTTATATTATTTTAATGGACAAATGAAAAATCATATGGAAATACCAAGAAAGCAATGCTAAAAGATGTCTTATTTTGAAATACAGTTAAATAGCCAAATATATTTGATTCATCTTTTCCAAAACTCAAGAAATATAGCTCAAATAAAATCCAAATAATAATAAGGAAAAGTTTTCATTAAATATCTCTTTTTCACATGATAATGACATACCACCTATATAAAGTAACACTAAATTTTATCTCCCTCCTTTGAAAGTATAGATGAAAGTGAAAATTACATCTCTTTTCCTATTAGAAATGAAGTAAAAAATGTTTCTTTTCTTACCTCCACATTTTATGCTAAAAAAGTGCATGTATTTACAAGTAAATTTGTTTCTCCAATGCATATTGTATGTCAAAAAGTTTCAAGTAATTTATCACCTTACAATTATAATGATATCAACCTTTGTGCTATTCAAAATGATGTACTTTCCTCTTTGGACATGGGTTTTCCTTCACCTAATATTTCAAAACCATGTGATGATCCTTTTTATAAGGTGGAAAATAAATTATCATTCCTATATATTACATTGATGTTAGGTTAAAACATCTAAGAAAATATTTAACTTATTTACCAATATCTCATTATGAAATGCTCTCTATTATGACTATCATCAGATATCTTCAACAATAAGTGAACACACTTAAGTTTCAAATTTATTCTCAAAAAGATACATTTGAAGATAATATATTTTAGTATAAACCTCTTAATTGAGATATTGTTTAATGTCTTTACCCTTAAAACTTTATCATTCTAATGTCTTCTTCCTTCAATGGTCACATGGATCTTGATACTAATTTAAAAAGAATATATAAATTCCTTTACACATTAGGCTAAATATATATGCTTGATATTAAAATACTTCCATCAAACTTTAGTTCAAGAGTATATTGATTGATTTTATAGCCTCTTTAGACATGGTTTATCCTTTACCTAATATTTCAAAACCTTGTGATGATCCTAGTTTAGAGGGTGAAAAAGAATCTATAATTCCTATAATCATGGTAGTTTACAATAGTTGAGTAAATCTTCAACCTCTTTACCAATATTTCCTTATGATATCTTCTCTATCATTACCACTATGGGATATACTTAACAACTAAACACCCTTAATTTGAGATTTATTATCATAAGGATACCTTTGAAGAGAATCTATTAGAGGATCAACCTCTTACTCAAGATATTTTTAAATATATTTATAATTCAAACTTTATCATGCTTATGTTCTCTTCCTTAAATGTTCATATGGATATAACTATTCATTTAAAATAATATATACACTCTTTTGTGTATTGGGACAAATATGGACACTTGCTATTAAAATCTTTCCATAGAAATTTAGATCAAGAGGCTCTTGATTAGTTTTATAGCCTCCTAGATAGTTCATTATCAATGTTCAAAAACTTGAAGATGTATTATTATCAAAATTTTATAGATATACCTTACCTAAATTACAATTGGAACATTTAAAATTGTTGACACAAAATAAGTATGATTCTGTTCAATACTATGTTATATTAATTAAGGATATCTTATACTCCTTAAAGTATACCCCTTAGATTTGGAAGTAAAATTTATATTTAGTAAAGATCTTATGTCTCCACTTAGAGAAGGATAATTTAAAAATACCTATGCTTCATTCAAAACTTTATATTGGTATGCACATAAATATGCATGTGCCTTACAAAATACCAAAAACCTAATTACCTATTTTTCCACTTAAAGGCAAACATGTTATAAATGATTATTTAAAACCAATCACACAAACAAAGGAGGGTAATGAACCACTTAAAAATTATTCTTAATAATAAATAGTACATACCACACAATAAACAATAAAGGTCTTTAACAAGCGACATGAACATACCTACAAAATAACTCCTATAGTTAAACTGTATGCCTCTATAAAAGGGGAAACACTTGATTTTTATTAATTTTGGGGTAGACCACATGATATATTGTGAAAACTATTAGATGAGCATATGATAAACATTTCCCCAAATTACCACCATCTACCACACAAATTTGAAAAGGTAAAATGACAACCCTTTCTACTTACCATAGTATAAATGGGCATTTGAATAATTATTGTTTTAGTCTCAAACATAGGTTTAGACAAATAGAAGATTGGATACTCATTGCATTTTATAATGATACTTCTATATCTCTTTCAAAAAAAAATTCTAGAGGTTATTATAAGATGATTGAAACATCCCGTGTTGCTTATTTTAGGGACAACATGGTCCATAAGCCCTCATGAAAGACAACCACTAGTAGAAATCCTACTCTTATTTTACCCTCTACCAAGATTGATCTTTCCCACATTTGTCCTACCAAGAAACTATTAGTTGATTATATTATTGATAAAGGAACACATCAAGGAGACATATCTAAAAATAATATTTGGGTAACTAAACTTTCACATACATATACATGATATGTTTATATAGATAAATTAATTACAATGACATAATAAAAACCAAAAGTTCCATTACCATATGATCATTATACTCCAGCTTTATTATTTCCAATTGGGTTTTATTGCATACAAGGATTTCTTAATTTTTAATAGATTATAAATTTAATTAAATTGAAATATTTTATACTATTATGAAAACTTATCATATCTAAATATTAATGTAAAAAATGAAAATAAAATGAACATCCATGTAAATAAAAATATACCATGTGATCCCCACACACACACACACACACACACACACACAAACTCACACACTCTCTCACACATAGAGGGTACAAATTTTATAAAATATAAAAACACTAATCATATGGTGGGGGCATATCCCCAAGATTATACTCCTCATTACTATCTACATCCATAACTCTAACATGATAAAGATGCACCTAGATCCTAATTGGGCCCACATGATTGAGATAACTCATATAATATATCTTTAAAATACCCTATATACCATAGTGTCTCATCATGATCATGATGTAGGGTATCATACCAATAAAATATAACTTTCATAGTCTTAGTAGAACTACCCTATTATATGTGTCTCTTATCAAGCTCTACATGTAGTTTTTCTTGCATAATGTCTATAATATAATTCACAACTAGTAATCTAGTAAGAGGAAAAAATATGGGTGCATGGATACCCTAAATGTCCAAAAATCTCTCTATAAACCCCTCTATAAAAATATCCATAGGCACACTACATGTTAGGGCCCTCAATACAAGATCTACCTTAACAAACCACTCTTACTTGTATTAGATATAAAAACAATACACATTAACTACCACTACTATATAAAATGCTATATAAATCAAATATAAATCAAAATATGATAATTCCATTTGGCTCTAATGACATCCTCATATAGGGGTTGTGTTCCCATGGGGTTTTGACCACTTCCATCTCCTCCTATACCTCCTTATGCAATAGGTATGGTGCCACAAGGGGAAACTATAACTAGAAATAATAATGGCCATTGAGCCCCTATCCACCACTATATATAGGCATCTATGCATACTACATCATAATCTATAGATAGGGGAACAACATGATCTATCTGAATACCTAGTTGAGGGGCTAATTCTATAGGTCTTAGTGATGGTTTATCATAGGGCCTATGCCCACTCCTAACCATTTGATTCCATGAGTATGGAGCTGATGACATCCCCTAATTTATAATAAACTACCAAAGTACAAGATCATACTAAAATAACTCATGAAATTTGGGAAAGTTTTTAACCAACCACATGTTTAATCAGATCCTCTATAACTCATGCCCATCCTTAGGCCACCCAAAAAATGCCTTGTATAGATTCTATGTAATATGATCTAAGGTAAATTGATCCAAAATCATAATATACTCTATCATGGTGTTTAATATACTATGAGGGAGTACCCATCGAACTAAAAATGTCTATGGATGGGCCCATTTTGATATGGGTCCACAAAAAGGTCATATCATTGAATATGCTCATAGGCCCAAACATGTAACAAAGTACAAGCTTTGATACCACCACCATAACTCTCCAATTAGAATTAATATAAAACTCTATAAACATGGGACATAATTTTATAACCCTAATAATACATGGTACCTTCCTCAATATGTCTAATAATTAGATACATGTGATATGAAATAAACATAGTGCTAAACTCTACCACTATAAATGAAGCTAGCAAGACACAAATAAATTTTTGTATTTGAAGAATGTCAACTCTAATAATAATAATAATAATAGTAATAATAATAATAATAATAATAATAATAATAATAATAATAATAATAATAATAATAATAATAATAATAATCATATCATGTTACTCATATCTAAATCTATGTTCTATTTCCTAGTGAAATATATATGACTATTAAATATAGCCATGACCACCATCCCCAAAAACTTGTGCTTTCTCAACCCTAATTAGAAACTAAAAAATGTGATAAATATCCTCTAAGGTAATTATCATCTCCCCTATCAAGATCTAGAAAGTATAAATGCCTAGATTCTACCTCTAAGAGAAAGTCATAATAAGCTTGATATCATATTTAATTTCCCTAGTTAAACCACATGGCCCAACCCAACATGATCAATCATGCCCTAGTCAGTCGAATATAGACCTATCTTAACCATGGTGTAAAAATGTCTCCCATGCCATACCTCCCATATATGCACGTCCTTATACAAATAAAAAGGATAAAAATAAATAATTAGTAATTACATTTTAGTAATGGAAACCAAATTTTATGGTTAATTTTTTTAAATCATCAATAGATGATAGTGTTAGATGTTATTGTCAAATCAAGACACTATGTTAGATGGTTACATCCATATTTGGAAACTACCATCAAGGTGCTAATGTTATTATCCAAAAATACAATTGAAGTGTATGTCATCTTATGAAGAATAAAATAAATTCCTAAAATTACCAAAATTTAAAAAAAACTAGAATTACTACATAAATCACATGCAAATATACTTATCATCTCATTAAAATACTACCCATCTAAGGCTATTTAAACTATGTCAAATAACATTGGTCATGTACCTCTTTCATGTAACATTCAAAATTCTAAAGGACTAAAAATGCAAATGAAATGAAATTACTATTTACAATTCCTAATATGCACTTATACAAGAAATTCAAAGGCACATATCTTTACTACCATTTATCCAAATTCAAAGCCATAAATTATGTTAGGATCCAAACAATGAGATATTATATAATATACCAATTTAATCAATTTTTTTGACAAATAAAAAATCACCTAAACTATTTTATAATACTATGATTCATAATAAAACCTTACGCACTCAATCTATATACTTCATATCCACTTAATCCTTTTACAATGCGATGACTACCAAATTTTATCCTGTTACCCCAAAAGGGGGGAATATCAGTGGGAGCATGTCATAGAGGCAAGACTTCCACATGTTCATAGTTTTATATTTCAGTGGGGCCATGCTAAAAGGCATGACATTTACACGTATTCAACACTTATCATCTCCAAATTATAGTAGGGACATGTTATAAAAACATGTTCTCTACACTTACACAAGTTATCAAATCCTCCAAATTTAGTGTAGGAATATTATGGTAAGATTTCCTCCATGTTCAAACTAATTTTAGTTGTCTCTATATATTATTCATAGTTTATGGTCTGGATATATATTTGGGTCAACATTATATACATTAGTACTTTCACTACACACAAATTACAGATCAATGGTGCTTATACTAAGAAAAATACATCAATCTATGTAAAGTAATTTTATTCACATTAGATATGATAGGGGTTATGAAAAATATTTCATTCCTTGTATATACACAAACATTTATTTATCTTCTAGATTCACTAAATTACTATAGACCTCTAATATATCATAGACTTTTACTACATTGTCGATTGTTATCATACGTAAGATGGACTTTTATAGAGTGTCATTGATCCTTATCTATCTATAGAGGTTGGTTATATTTATATATTGGAGTAATTAAATCATCCAATATCATTATATTTATATTATGATCTTGATTATATCACTCATCCATGATGGATCCAACATTCTAGAACCATCACTACATAACACATACAAAGGTGTAGTCCATGATATTTATTTATTTTAGGTTCTATTATTCCTCATATATAAATTATATACATTGATTAATTTGTGGAATAATTTTAGTTGTTGGTAAAACATTCAACCAAAAGGTTCAAATATATCTCAAGTAAAGACAAGGTGTAATGTACACACCAAGGTATGCATTTTATTTTCCTTTAAACTAATAATTTTAGGTTCATGCATTACTATATGGGGGGGGGGGGGATGTAGATACCCGTACTTGGTAAAAGTATAATTTCATAGTCATATTTCATGTATAGGCCTTTTGACATAAAGTTATATATCTACTGGCACAATCTCATATGGACCCCTTCGGTTCCATATTTTTTCACTTGCTTTATCTACCCATTTGGGCCTATATATGGTGAGATTGCATTTTATCTTATGTATGGAAGGTATACCTACATATGTTTTTTTATCTTTGTGTTAATATACTATAGACACTTCTATCTAGGTTAGAAACTTGTGTCTAGGTTAGACACTTGCATTAATGCAAGTGTTAAATTATGATGCAAGTGTCCAAACTTATATTTAGAGTATTTTTTGTTATTTTTTCATTGTCACCAATTTTTTAGCCCCATATGTTTATTCATTTTTTATATTTTCACATGTCACTAGGCCATAATTCAAAATCAATATATTCCTATATATACAAAGATATGGTTTTGTTCATATCATCAAGCATCACTAAGAAAGTTTATAAATTATAAAACACTTTATTTCAAGATACTAAATTGCACAATATTACTAGGACTAAAAGTCTAACACATTCAAAATGTCAATATACACTTATATTTATTGTACCAAGGGTTATCATAGGAGGACCATATAGTTACATGATCACCATTTCACACACATACCTAAAATTCAAAACTAGATGTGAGTCTGAGGCCCTTTTAGAGCATATGGCAATGTAGGAATCACTTAGTAACAACTAGGGTTGATAGGTTGGCTTGGCTCATGTGATAACCCATTTTTACCAATGTCATAAGAGGTTTATGGAAAATATAAAAAAAATTCACTTATTATTCAAGTGCATCACACATTCTAAAACATTCAAAATGATCAAATAGATATATAAGTTCTAGACCAACTTTGATAAAGATTTGGGTTCAATACTATACATATTTTAGACTAGATACTTATAGTGAGCCAAACATCTGCATCAATCATAATGCTAATAATATAATGTAATAATATAGGAGGAAAAAAAATCAAAGCATAGATTGAGCATATCCCAAATATTTTTCACTATCATGAGACACTTCCATATCACTATCATAGTCTAAAATAAAACATGAAATAAGATACACTCTCTTTATCCCTTAATTGCCTAGTGTTTTACTATATTTAGTGCATTTGTAAATAGGTATATTTACATAATTTGTCATATATTATTAAATTATAAATATTTTCATAATACACTCAAACAATTTTATTTGATTAATGTTTTTCTATATAAAACTCAAATGGCATAAAAAACAAGGTGAGGATCAACCCACATGGGTTAGGATCACCTGTTGATCTCAATGTTTATGGGTTGATCATGTCCCTCTCCTAAAAATTTATATTTTTTTAAATTTAAGCGTTTCCTTATAGGTTGACATGTATTTTTAGGATAGGTATCATGAGGTTTTACCCATTAGTATTTTTATAAATGCACATCTGAGGCACTTATTCTACCACCTGTAAGCTTGGAAACTTCACTATTTTGGCACACTTATACTATTTCACCCTAAGAAAATATTTCTTATTATTTCAAAATTAAATTATATTTAATAATATAAACCTTTAACCAAGTCATGATCCTATTATATCTAAGTCAAACAAAACATTGTGATGTATTCAAATCGTCTTTAGATGCACACATGTAGCAAAGGAGCACTATCCCATTAAGCACTCTAGGTGGGGTAAATATGTGGGATTGATTATATCTTCAAATTACTATGGATATTTAGGCAACATTAAATCATCATTGGGTTAATTAGGGTCAGCTTAGCCCATTGCACTCCCCTCTCTCTTTTTGTATGTTTTTAGCTATCACAAGCCGTACTAGGGTTTTAACCTTTAAGAGGTCATTTTAGGTCATCCACACATAGTCGAAGGTTAAAATTTTATATATAATAATATCTAAAGTAGTTGTAGATTACTATATCATTAGTTTTATATTTTCATAAACAAGTCATGATTGATCCATACTGGTCAAGAGTGACATTTAGACTTGATTAATTCTAATCAAATTTGTCTTAGAATAGTGATAGTTGTTTCAATTTCATGTGCATAGTCAAATATAAATTTATCATGTCAAAAATATTTTATTCATACATAGTCAACATAATGATCATAAATTAGTTAAATATGTTTTTCCTCTTTGTATTTTTCATAGTTAGCTTATTTCATTAATTAGAGCCTTGTATCTTTTAGTAATTTAATTTCATTATATTAGTTTCAAGTTACTATAATATCTGATACACTTAAATTAATTTATCTTAATTATATTTAATAAAAAAATTAGTTAAAAATTATAATAAAATAATAAGTTTATAGACATGTGTGAACTTACCATGAGTGTCAAATATTCACATAGGGAGAGGTAAACAATAATGCCACTTCAATTAATGATTGAAGGTAGACCCTTTTCATAGTGAAAAATCTACTTCATTAGGGTGAAAAATTCAAACTCCACAAGTGGTCACATTTTTTTGCTAACTACCATAAATTATTTCTTGTGATAGACATAGTCTTTTTCCAAAATGAATAGTATAACTAAAGAAGTAAGCAAATTTGTTTAGGAAAATGTTTACACTATATTTGGCACACCCTTTTCTCTCATTTGTGATAAAAACCCTACATTTAATTCATCCAAATTTACCAAGTTAGAATATGAAAATGGGATTATGTTAAAATTATCCTATAATTACTATCCATAAGGGAATGACATGGTTTATTATATATTTACATAATATTTTTAAACTTTATTAGTTATTGATGATTTCTCTCTAGTAGGAACCCTTTAAATCTCAAACTCTCTGAATACACACCTTAAATGTTGTACCAAAAAATGGGTTGGAAAACATATGGTGCTTTATATGATTTTTGGCCCTTATACCACCACCTAAATTTAATATATCTCTCTTATCTATTTGCCTAAGTATTAAAACCCTACTTATACACTTCCTTAAGCAACTCACTACCCAAAATAGCCCCTACCTAATAAAAAACTCATTTTTACCATTTTCCTACTATATATATCAATTCAACCCTATTCTAGGTTTATCACACACTATAAAACTTTGTTGGCCTAAATTGACAGAGTTTGAGACCTAACGAGGTCAATGTGGAAGATTGCATCAAATAAATTCTTGGTAAGGTTTTAGATTAATCCATGTATATATACACTAAATTTAATTTAATTTATAATAGAGGATAATTTCATTGCACGTCATTACTTCTCACAAATCTACTTAAACAATCCATAAGAGGTTTTATTGCTTATGTTTTTGCCTTGGAGACGTAACACTTATTTTATGAAGGTCTTGGATGCATAGAAAAAGTCTTATAACCTAGATATGATTTATATTTTTGATCCTTACAAGCCCACAATATCCTCTTGTAAAACACCATTAGCTAAGGGAGAGATTGAGGAATGATGGTTTCACTTCAAGAAGGTAAGTATATTCCTGGCCCTTCATATTTTGATAAGTAGATGTTGTATAACAAATGGATTGAATTATATATCTCCTTGCTTAGATCATGTATATGTTATAGACATATTTATATTGAATTTTTATTATCTTCCCCATTTTTTCCACAATATTTGGTGAATATTATATTAGTTTGTATATGCATTTACTAGATTAGCTTGCATAGTTATTTAGTATATTAGCTTGCATAGTTATTTAGTATATTAGCTTGCTTAATATTATTTACAATCATAAAACCTAGGTAAGGCTATCATAAAATTTAATTTGAATAGATCCCTTGAAAACATTTCATTTTCCATAGTGTGATAAGAGATCCCTTATTATAGGTTGAATGGATCCATTATTGGTCATGACCCTTATTTAGATGTATTACCAAGCATCGTTGTTAGTTTGTTACTTTATCTGAGCTTGAATATTATTAAGATAAGTTATAGATCTATCTAATTACACTTACATACATTCTAGTGAACCTAACATGAATCTAACCCTTATATATTTTAATTTTCTTTTATAGATAACTAGATCAACCCTATCAACCATGTTTAACACTCTGTGCACATGTTTTCATACTTCATCAACCCTATCAACTTAGTCTGTATCTGTGTGTAGATTGGTTGACCTAGTTAAGGCATACTTTTGTAGGTTTTTTAACAAAGATGAGACTACCTATTTTTTCAGATTTCTATGTATAAACTTTATAGTATCATAAAACTAGATTGATCCAATTGATATAGTTCATCTTACCAATTTTAAACATTTAAATTAATTGATCTAATTAATTATTTTTGTTTCTTATATTTTCCATTTAAATAACTAGGTATATCTAATCAACATAGTTTTATTTTTCTAATCATTTACTAATTTAGTTATTCTAAGTTTTCTGGCTCAATTCTATCTAAATATTCTATATGTTATCTCTACAAGTTAAAATTTACATTTGGATAACATAGTTCAAAATAACAACTCAAAATCTTTAGGAAAACTACTACATTGACCTAGTTGAGTTTATATTATTTTCTAAGTTCACTCTAATCAAATTAGTAATTTTACATGGTGATTCATTTTTCCATTATTTTTCAAAATTTAAATTTTAGTATTATTTTTACTAGTTTTTTAGTTATATAAATTTATACCTTTACAATTAACTTAGTTGAATGGCTTAAATTAGTTATGTATCTACTTTTTCTCTATAAAACTAAGTTGAAACACTTGACTATGTTTATTTTGGGACTATCTTTTAATAGATTGAGTTGATCAACTTGACTTTATTTTATTACGTTTGTACAACTAAGTCAACCATCTTGATTTTTTTCTATTTATTTTCCTCTAAGTTCAAGTAAAGGGAATTAACCTACATTGATAGTAATTAAAATCACCTTAATTTTCATTTGGATGCCTATTTATTTACTTTCTAATAATTGTAAATTAGCTTTCAAAACTTTGATTTTTGCTCTTATTTTTCTCTTTGTTTGGATTTCCCTAGAAACTGTGTACTGGTAGTTTTCATACTACTTAAATACTACCATGAAAGGATACTCAATACTATGTTTACATTACTTTTCTATCATTTATAAATATCATTGTGTGAGGGTATTTCTCAAATATTCATAGCCATATTATAGAGCTAAACATGATCTTTAGTTTCTACCCACTTCACATTATTTTAGAAATCCTTATGATTTCCATCTTTATTGAACCTTAGGAATTCAACCATCTATTTGTGTGTGGTGCATTAGTTAATGATTAGTGTTGAGAAGCTACTTTTAGCTTACCCTTTAAGTTAGGTTTAGTAGGATATGGGAATGGTACTTCATCTATAGTCAATTTTCTAAAAATTGGGTTAACACTATCCAACAAACAAGAAAGTATCTTTAGAAGTAGATACTTTCAGCCAAAACCTTTAGTATAACTTCCTAATCTTATTTTTGATCAAGTAGTTAGATTTTAAATTTCACTATTATTGTTTATTTCTTATTATAATATGTTATATTAAAAAATTGTTTTATCCATCATTGATACAAGGTTTGTGATGTGTGTTATAACTAGATCTACTAGTTCGACCTAACTTCCTATGTGTTTAATTCTCTTTTTTTGTAACTAAAACTAAATTGTCCACATTTAGACTATTTAAAAAAAAAAGATTTGAAAACTATGTTGACCAGTTTGACCTAGTCCATTACAAACTATTTTATTTTCTTTCCTATAAAACTAAGTTTACCTACTTGACCTAGTCTATTACAGACATTTTTATTTTCCCTACTATATAACTAAGTCAACTTTCTTGACCTAGTCTTTTACATACTATTCTATTTTCTTTCATGTAGAACTAAGTCAACCTGTTTGACCTAGTATTTTATAGTTTGCCTTGTTTTTTCTTTCCTTTTAAATATGTTGACCTATTTGAATTTGTACTACTTGGATGATCTATTTTACTATTTATCCTATCATTCAATCATTGACATGTCTAACTATTTAGTATTTGTCTAACATGGTTATTTACATTCTTTAATTTAAACTAATTGATCTTGTAAAGTATCTAGTCATTTTGCCTTATTACCTTAATTTACATCTTTAAACATAAATTTCACTTTCTTATCTTTCGTGTTACCTTGTTTAAACATCATGAAATCTCCTATCCAAATATTTATTGATAACCTTAACCCATTTAGATGATACATGGGTTTTTATTTTTTACCTGCTTTAGCTACCCAAGAGATTAATAACTCATAATGTAATTTTTCCCATGCTTCATCTATTTATTATGACATGGTTCAAATCACTCAAACTAATAAGGTGTATGGTTCTAATCCATTTCACACTTCTCAAGATAATACCTTATCCAAAGTACCTTATCATATAATTAGGGTAATTAATATAAGCTTAACAAACAATCCTATAGGGAATCCTCCAATAGGAAACATCCCTACCCATAACAATGGGAATGTTTCTCCTACCAACACTAACACTCCTCTTAACAATCATAATATTCCACCTTTACATACTTATAACCAAAATACACAAATTAATACTACTCAAACCCTTGCACAAATAGTCAAACAAATGAATGTTATGCCTATATAAAACCCCTTTCAAATGATGAAAATGTAACATCATTTATTACAAATGAATAATCAACCTCCTCTCATATTAGTTTAAATTAATCAAATTTTTATTCCTCCTCTTAGAGATGAAAATGAGAGTATCATTATGTAACCCATTATGCATAATAAGATGCTTAAAAATATCAAAAATTAAGTTTATATCATTTCAATATCTCCATTGATATTGGAAACATTTTTCCATTTATTAAATATGATAGAACTAAAGACCCTACATATTTTATTAAGGCATTTGGTAATCTCTAAAAGGAATAGATCTAAAAAATACCTTTGATACTATTAAAATTTTAGTTAAAACATTTATAGGTGATGTTTTAAAATGGTCTAATCAATTGCCACAACATTCCATCACATAATTAGATGATTTGGTTAATACTCTAGTTAAGGAATTCAATCAAAATGATCTTTCATAAAAATTTCTTAGTCATTTTATCAATGTTAAGCAATCAAACTCATAATTATTCTATGATTTCATGAAATGATGGAAATAATTGGATCATAAAGTATATCATAAAATAAATGATGACAATCTCTTAAATTAGTTATCGTTGCTTTAACACCTTCACTTTAGTATAAGGTCTAAACTTTTTCTCCACAAACTTTAAATTAAGCTTTTGATCAAGACAAAAGGCAAGATTTAGTTATGAAATAATTTGATTCCAATTCATAGATCAACCAAAGAATCTTTTCAAACCTCAAATATTTCAACTACAAGTACTACTCCTCAAATGAAAGTAGGAGTAGTCAAAGCAGATAATCAACTTGTTTCCCACCCACCATTAACGGTCCCACAAATGAAATAGTTATTATCTCCATTTAAACCATTCACATATAATATTGTTATACATTCATGGTATGACCCTATTAAATATTTTTGGTTTCATGTTGATGTGGGTCATTCTCATGAAACATGTCATGGGCTTGTAAAATTTTGCATTTATTTTATGTTAGGAGACACATTTGACCATGGTGATATGATAAAATTACACCATCATGATTATGTCAAAGCTTACTAAAAGAAATAGGTTACCAAAACCATAGCTTCTAAACATCAAAAATCTTATTCTACCCCTAATGTATAACATTAAAATGATAATATTTATGCAATTGATGTTGATTATTATAAGTATTATACTAATTATCAATATGTAAAGATAGTGAAAGTCAATTATAGATGAAAAACTACTCATAAATACCATATCACTAAACCTAAGAAACCCTCCACCAAGGAATAATTACTTAACTATACTACAACTACTGCACCCACATCTTTTGAATCAAATGAGTAAACACTTACACAACCGGAACCCCAAATATTGTACCTCATAAACCTCATGTTGTTTCTTCATCCTCTAAATGAAATTGTATTTTTTATAAGAACTTAATTCAATGCCTTTTCAAATTACCCTCATGGAGTTATTTTGTACTTGTTCATATCATTATAAGTTCCATATGAAAAAATTACAATACATAAAATAACCACCATCACTTGATTCAAAAATCCCTTCTAATGATCCTTCACTTACATAAGTTCATACTATTGAAACCATTTTCATAACCTCTAAAACATCTATATAATTTATAAAAGAGGACATGATTAATGATGAAATTATTTTTTGAGCTAATAATCCACCCCTATTTATTGAAATTGTATTAAATAATACCCTTATTCAAAAATTCTTAGTAGAAGAAGGATCAAGTATTAATGTTACCTCTCTTTGGTTAATACAACAAATTAGATACACCAAATAAAGTATCAAACAAACACATCTCACGTTTAGAGTATTTGATTAAAAATATCAAAAACCACCTGGTTGTCCTTGGTTTTCACTTACTATTGGACCTATAATAATTCATACTAAGATCATAGTTCTTGATTTACCACTATCTTACAACATACTCCTTGGTCACCCATGGACACATCATATATAGGCCATTACCTCTTTAGGTAGTCAATATATCAAATTAATTCATGGAAAACATTACAAACATGAATCTAATACTAATCCATGGAGTATACAACTACCAAATCCAAAATCTCAATATTTTATTCCAACCATTCCTTAACTTAATAGTGCACCACTCCCTCAATTTTTTAACATGAAAGCTTATTTACATTTTACTCTCATTGATTCAAATGATGATGAACCTAATGAATTACAAAACACTTGTAATAGCACTAGAATACCTCCTTATATTTTGTAATGGCTTCCTTATTATTTAATTCCATGTGATCACACCATTCCTCTAATTGATGACATTAATGAATCTCCCCCTCCATGAAATGAATATGAAGATTTTTACATAGAATATGAATTTACATATGATGAATGTGAAGTGGATAAATTATTTAAAGATCCTTTAACTATGTATCCTCAAAAATTTATTAATTTAGGTGTTTTAACTACTGATTTTCCCATGGAAATAGATACATACACTATTTCTCACACTTATGATGATAATTATATCATGACCCAAGCCCAATCATGAGATATAGATGTACACCATTATCAAAATACATTAGCAAAAACACATGCCTTCAATTATGATGTCCATGAAATTCACATATCATCTGATATTGAATCAAAACCTGAAGGTTATGTACCTCCCATTAATCCTCTATTTTTAGATACCCCATGGGTAATTGAAGAAATATCAACTCAATAATATTTTGAACTTTATACATAAACTAATATAATACAATCTACTCCTATTTTTTATGATCACATTTATACCACTAAGTTTATTGTTATCACCAAATCTTGCAAACTAGATTTGGTTGTTCAAGCCTAATATAAGATTTGGGAAACATTAGAATACCTCTAGGCCTATGGGTTGCCTATGATAGAGGTAGACTTCTAAGTTTATGATATAGCTCCCTAGATTTCTCTTTGCTTTGTTGGATGAAAAGGGATAGGAATAACATGGAAAATAAACTAGTCTACTAAGGTGATACACCAAAAATATCTCCACTATAATACCATACCATTTCACTATGAAATATGACCTACAACACTAGTATCAAAATCCTGAATTGATCTAACATTAGTATTTAAAACATGGAGGTGATATGTATTTGAATATTTAAGGTGAGTGAACCAAAGGTCATATTGTAGAAATTAAGGCTAATTTTACACTTGAAGATAGTCAAACACACTAGCTACACTTCATATTACCTATTAGAGTGAGAATTATTTGAACTAAACATGAAAGAATAAGGAGAAGGCAAATATAAACACTTATCACTAGACACTTCACTATACATCACTTCACACACTTAGACAAGAAAGTCATGATATCAAAATTGGATTGTAATTATTATTTCAAAGGAAAAATATAGCATCAAACTAGTATGGATTCATCATACTACTATGGAATTTTTAACAAAATCTAAAAAGAGCTTGTATTTATAAAATGTATGAGAGGAGAGAGAAAACATAGATCTCAAAAGTCACAAGAATAAGTGTCAAGTGATGAATACTAGTTAAATTAGAGGGAAATGAATTTTATAATATACCATGAAAGGTATTCTTGGAAAAATTTCCATATAAATCATGGAAAGCTCATCAAATTGGCATAATGTCCTCAAATGGTCTTTTTGAAAATTGCCTTCATCATGGAGCATCTCTTGAGTACTTAAAAATGGACTAGGGAGAGTTGATGCATATGTAATATCTTATGGAGGTTGAAAACATGCCATGACAATAATCAAATGCATCCCTAACTACTATCCATCTTTTATACACTTGTACTCACCATTTGTAGTCATTCATTGGTCTTCTAGGCCTCATTATTCACATTTATCATCCAAGAAGCCTTTAGTTTCTCAACCAAATCCATGTAAGAGGTGTTAGGACACCTGTTAAAAATACTTATATCTCCTAATCCATAAATAAGACCTTAAAAGGATCCCAAATTTGACTTCTCATCTTCTCACTTGGTATTAACTTCTCATTCTCATTGCCAACTTGGATTGCCTATGATGAATGAGTTAGTAGAGGTGTTTCTATGCCTATATATTGTGATAAATGGACATAAGTAGTTATAAAAATTCCCACTTGACCTCCCCAAATGATTATCATTCTTCAAATATCCTCATAACCTATTAAACAAGTCAAATCTTTACAAAAAAACCTATTTTTACCCTATCTATACAAGTAGGGTACATACTAAATGGGCGTCATGGAGCCTAAGAGATTCCTTCAAAAATAAACCTTTTCTTTACCAAATTACTCATTTTTATTGCATTCCCACTCATTTATTTCTAATCAAGTCTTAGATAAGGTTTTTTGAGGGTTTTGAATTATTTTGCTTCTTAGAAATTGTTCTTAAAAATGAAATGTTTAACTTATAAAAAAATGTCACTAAGATAAAGTGTATAATATTAATCATCTAAACATATCTCCTTAGGTCACCATGTAATGTTTTTGTATAGGTATGAGTCTTTGAAGTTGGCTTATTGATCTCTATGTGCATTTTGTGTTCCCCAATGATGGAATTGGGTCAAAATTACCAACATGTGTAGTCTATATACAAACCAAAGGATTTAAATAGTATTTTGTTATCCACTTAAGGCCTAAACATGTATTATAATGGTTTTGTGGTCTTATAAAAGGAATTAAGCATCATTGGGGATTAAGCCTGGTATAGGCCTAATTGTGTTCTAGTCTCCCATAATCACATATGAATGGTTTATCAAGATGGTGAGGTCATATCCTCATTTTAAAATGTTAAAAAAAACATCCAAAATAATTTTTAAATGTTAAAGAATCCTCATTTTACCCTCATACAATTTTCTCACCAAGCATGTACTCTTTGCCTTGACTTGGAGTACCCTATATCTGAGAAAAATTAGAGGGCATGTCCCTTATTTACTCAACTAAAATAGGGTTATTATATGTTATATTAGGTCATGAGGAAATTTTTTTCAAAATTACAAATCTATTTCACCTTTTAAAATCCATTAAACTCCCAAATCCCTCAAGACTAGCTCATAAGACTTGACTATGCAGGGACTTTGTATTGACTGTAGGTTGAATGTTTGAAACTAAGTCTCTATCCTATTTCCTTGATTTTATCATAAAATTAGATTTATATCACTATTTTTATAATGTTAATCAACATTTTTAACCATCTATTCTTATTCCAACCTTCTTAACATGCACTTTCCATTTGACTAGGCCTAGTCCAAGAACTATAACAGACTATAGCTATTTATCTTAGTTGAGATTGGGGTTTCCTATAGTGATGATCTATGTAAAATCATTATAATTAAATTATATTGAAATATATTTATCTCATTAGGTAATTTACATCTAAAATGGATAACTATACCTATAGGGTTTGTTTTTAATGTCTCACTAACAACATACTGTGGGTTTACCTATTGATTGTAGTTGCTTACCCTAGGAAAAATGATTCATATAGGTGGTGTTGTGTCTCTTGGAACTATATTTAACATTCCTTGATACTTATTAAATTTATTATAAACATTTCATACCTAAATTATTTCATTTCATGCCATTGAAGCCATAGTTTCACTTCATACTATAGGTGGTTATAGTCTTGGTTGGTTTTAACCACCTTAGCACAATGATTTCTAAGTGTCACAGGACAAAACCTACCTAAATTAGAAACCCTTCAAACACCTTTATCTCTTGATCAATAAACCATTTCCTTTTGTCAATTAATTTCACCTATGCTTGGAATTCATTATGGAAACAACCAAACTTGTCTAAATCTCAAGACATTCTACCATGGAAGGACAAAATATATGAGTAAAATGTGATTTGGAGAAATTAAGATAAAGTGTCTCAAATATAAATTTATTGGCCTATGAACATGGTTATAGGTATATATTAATATGATAGTCTCACCAGTCACTTTGATGTTTTCTATACTCTTAAACCACAATGGTGTCTCACATGAACTCAAACACTTGTATTTAAACATTCTCGTATCCTTTATTGATTACACTTAGACTATGTTGGAAATATGTAGGTGAAGATATGGTATAAGACTATATGTGTTAGATTGGTTCTCAAAATAAATTTATATATTTTTTAATAGATCAAACTAATTATTTATACCTTTGTAATATTCTTACCATGTTGAAACCTCTTTGTATTACCACCATGACTATGTAAGACTCAATTCCAACTGATTGTAGATGAAAGTCTACAAAGAAATTTGACTGTATATATCACTTAACTATTCACTCCATTAGGATATGAATTTGATGCACAAAATCCTTGGGAGAGACTAATAAATTTTAAATGAGAGATAAAAACATGTTGCCTTTGTTTTTAAACTAGTATAGGAGAGATAACCTTCTATAATTGATGAAACTTGTCTACAGACTATGATATAGTTTTTAACTGGTAAAATGAGAAAGTTTAGGATCATTATTTTATGTTCACACATGTAACCAAACTAAGAAACACATTATAAGGATGTCCATATCCTTTAAAAACATTTGAAACACATGGTTTTTAAATACTAATCCAAATAGAAAATAAACTTGAAGGCCATGGGGAAGTGCAAGAAGATTTGAAGAGAAGACCTTAACCATGGTTCATGAAGAAAAATCAACCAAACATAAAAATATTTCCATTATTTTTAAGTAAACAAATATTAATATCATCCCTCAAAATAACTTTCTCCAACTCACCTCCTGTTATCTGTACCAAATTGAAATCAGTTGACTATTTTTCCTTGTCTAAGAGAGTGATAGGAAGGATATAATTAATTTTTTTCCATTTTTGATCTTATAAAAGCTTCACAATAATGTAATTTGGTTTATGGGAGCTTAATATTCACTTCATAATTCCTCCCACATGAAAAATATTCTACATAATCTGTATAACTGCCCAAGACCATATGAAACTACCTAAACTACTTGATATTCTTGATTTCAACATTGCACTTATAGTTATCAGTCTAAGACTAACATATATGACATGAATCTAACATATAGGACATTAGATAACATTTTGACACATTTTTTCTTCTATTAAAACTATACAAGTCCATAAATGACTAAAAATGTGACCCCTATTTGACATGAGACCAACTATACAACTATGGAAAAGCTAAAACACATTATAAATCATCTTATAAGACCATGGTACAAATTTTTCACCCTATTATACCCCTATATAAAGTTTTAATATATATGGGGTTGACCTAATTTGACTTGCAGTCAGATTTGTCAACATTTTTGTGATTTAATAGAGGTGGCAAGATAACTATGCCAAAGACCAATAGCCTACTCCTATCCATTGGGTTATGGAGTCACCTATACAATATATGAATATTGAATTAGCTCTAAAATAATATAAAAACACACCAAACAAAACAAAAGACACATAAAATAATAAACTAAAGGAAACACACTTGTGTTCTCAAGAACACTTCGTTTAAAACACACACAACATAAGAAAAACACACCTACCATAGTATATACAAGACCTAAAATACTTGAAGTGAAGAAAAAGTATCATCACTTCAACCAAGATCAAATTTAGTACCGCTTTCATCCTTATTGTGACATGAAATAAATCCATCATGTGGAACATGATTCTCAACAAATACTTGCTCATGTTGATGGTCAAATGACTTGCCACCTTTAGGTATTATATTATTTACAAGTATGAAAATTGGACATCTCAAGAATGTTCCATACTAACCTCCAAGAATATTTCTTGAACTTCCACCTTGATTAATTTTTGTCTTGTCCAATTGGCACTCCTAAAACTACAACCTAAGAGTTATCAAAGTTGTCTTAACTTCAATTTATTTTAATACATGATGTATAGGTCCATCAAGTTTTTCTTCCTTCTACTCCATCAGAGTAAAAAGTGATATAACCTTAGGTTGAGGTTTAGAATGCTCTTCAAACACACACATCTCTACCTTTTATTCATTTGACTTCTCCATGAATGTAGATTCTTTGATAGTAGTTTGGAATTTATCCTCATGCTTTTCAAGCCACTCCCCTTCATGATTTTTAGATTCATAAATAACCTTATCATCATATACACACTTCTTAGGAGGAAAAGTATACTTAATTAATGAAACTCTTGACTTATGGAATGAAAACTTTGCTACAGGTCATATTCTTCTTCATGACTACAATGTTTACGGACCCCTCCATATTATGAAGGTAGAATGGAATTTTTCTCTTCATTATCCTACTCTACCAAACCTTTCAAACCATAATCATCATGCATATGAATAAGGTAATTACCTTTAGTAGCTTGTGAAAAAGAACTATCAACTCTTACCTCAAATTATCCATCACCTAACTCATGGATGATGTAGATGCCAAGATTAATTTTATCAAATAAAATGTATGGATCATGTTCATAAGTTTCTACACCATACCCATTTATTGAAATGTTATATATTCACTCAAGCTTAGAATATGCTTTGACATCCATAATAGACTACTCTTGATCATTGATGACACAATTGAGATTAGAGCTTGCTTCCACATAGGGATCAATATGAAATTTTGTGAATGGTTGAGTTATGATGCTTACCTTTGCTCCATACCTTGTCTTGAAATCCAAGAATGACCAATAAAATAAGAGATAGGCTCTTATCTTTGATATGAAATCCCTTGATAGGTGGATAAAAAAGTGGGAATGTAAATCAACCACTACTATATCTTGAATAATTAAGAAGCTAGGACAATCATGTAAGAAAACTCTCAATCCTTTAAAAATCATAATAAATTATAAAATTTCTACCCAAGTTATATCACCCCCTTATTTTATGGTTCAAATTTCAATCCTAACTTATATTTTATAAGCTTTAGCATAACTAAGGTACTAACTCCACTATCCACTATGCAGTTATGAACAAGATTGTCCCCTATAATCAAACTGAGGTATAAGGGTAGAGGTTTTATAGATTTGGAAGAGGGATCAACAATTTTATTAGGATAATTGGTGAGGTAAACATTAAAATGGATTTATAATTGATTACTGAGGTGGATTTAAGATATCTTCTCTTAAAGGAAATCTTATTGACTAGGCAAGTGAAGCATTTTCCGAAGAGATAGAGATGTCTTAGCACTTTTTAATGAATCAAAAATGTTTAAGGAATGATTTTTTACATTTTATTATGTCTTTGATGGTAAGGAAGTGTTTAGATCTTGAGACATTATATCACTTTGAGTAACCCTTCCAACATTCTTATTTGAAGTAGGTGTAGAAGTTGTAGGGACTATCACACTTACAATCACATCTTGATGGATTGTAGGAGGGATAATTGAACTTATATAGAACCCATGGGAATCTCCAAAGGCCTTACTCTTTTCTCTAGTATTATCTATAACTAAAGTATTTTGATTAAACAATAAGGTGTCTTCCACTAGAAAAATTGTAAGGTTCAATATTTAAGGCTACCATCTTTCATTTGTTTGCAAGAGGTTTTAATATTCTATTGATATTTGAGGAGTAAATCATCCTTGAGAAACAAAATAATTATTTCCAAATTCATTTGTATCCATGAACTATCCTTTCTTACATTATTCTCCTTGGACCAAGTTATTATGTATTGGGACCATGGATCTTGTGTTAGAGGTGGAAGTCAGATTGCATGAATTAGTTATCCTATTGATGTTAGGTTGTCCTTGCCATATAAATTTACCATATTATTGAGGTTGGAACCTATTTAATTTTTTAGGATAGTGGTATGGTTTTTATTCACTCCATATTTCATATTGAGTTGCCTAATATTGGCTTATAAGGCCTAAATTCTTGCATTTGAATCACTGGTATCTTTTACATTCTTAGGAGTAGCTCTAGACTTGGTATTTACACTTGTGACTAGAGAAACACTTAGAGTATAAGAAAAAATATTTTTAATCAAAGGCATGGATACTTTTAGAGGTAACTTTCTAGCTATTATTAGGCCATTCTTGGCTCTAATGGCAAGGTCATAAGCTTCAGGTAAGGTATAAGCACCCATAGACTGTAACATGATGGCTATGTTAGTATCAATAGACCTTGGATATGTAAGAAACACAAAGTTTGTAGGTGGTCTCATGGGAGGAGGTGGCCTATGCTAAGTTCTTTAGAATATCTCATTAAATTCACACATCATCACCTTAGGACCCCTTTGAATTACAGTGAGTTGATGAATAAGTGATGTGTGATCACTTTTATTTTAAAACCTTGATGTCAACAATAGTCCAAAATTATCCCATGTTATGATACACCCTTTGGGAAATGTCTTATACTAGTTAAGTGATTTCCCTCTAAGGGTCATGGAAAGTAGTCTAATTTAAATATTGACTTTAGTGACATTGTAGAAACTTAAATTTTTTGAGATATCCATAATATTCTTATTAGGGGTGACATGACCTTAACCATTGAATATGTGATCACTTTTGGTAGTATTAGGGGGATATCATCATATGAATTCAGGTGAATTGGATTTTTAGTGTTAAAGGTTGGGAAGGCATGTTGCCTAGCCATGTTATCCTCAAGTTCCTCTTCACTCTCTTGATCTTATTGTCTTTTAAAGTCCTCTTATTCTTCAAAGGCCAAGAGAGGTTGAGGATGTTTAACTTTAGAGGAATTTTAGGTTGAAGGACTGGGTTTATAGGATTAAAACTTCTATTAGAAGTTGACCTAGTAAATACCATGAAGTATGAACATAATAAATGATAAAACTTGGTCTACAACCAGATATTACCTTAAATAGAGTTGTTAAATGTTGAGTACAACACCATATGTAGTTATGATGTTGTCAAGACCAACATTCACCTTCACAAGATGTCTTTCAAACAATGGTCCCATTGAGCATGCCATAGTTATTGTCATAAAAATTACACTATAGAGTTGGTTGTTCAAGCATACCCTAAGATTTGGGAAACATTGGAATACCTCTATGCTTATTGGTTGCGATAGTCATATAAAATGTGAAAATTAGTAACTTGAGCATGGATAATGACTCCCAACCCTTAGCTCCTTCTTTTTTGATCTCATGACCCTCATAAGCATCTTTTCACTAATTCCTAGTCATCTATAGCCTTCCCAACTTTATCCTAACTAAGCTAAACCCTTCTTTACATGATAGATCCATCCTCCTAGATCCCATCTACTTAGGATAATATAACCACACTAGGACTATAGCATCAGTTCCACTCCTATCCACTTTTAGTACTATTATACATGCCCATTTTTAGCCCCAATGGTAAATATATTTTGGTTTCCCATCCTTCTCCTTATTAGCCTAATGTAAGTACAATAAATCCATGACCAATAGATCCCTATAAAATCCCATTAAAAGATCATTTGGAAAGGGTTGGAAATTATCACTAAGCAAGAAAAAATACAAGCAAGACTAATCAATCAATCTTCCCTATTCTCTGCATACTACCAGACAACACACTTACAAGCTTATTTAGATCCTTACACCAGTCTCTAGCCACCTCAAGTATATCCATTTTAGCATTCTATATCTTCATACACATAATTTCACAAAGCACATCAATTGGGAGAACTACATACGGCTTGATCCCTCTTTGGAGTATTGGTATGTAAGCAACATTCTCACACAAGGGGTGTGGATCCACATCTAGTGAATATAATTTAAAATAAACCCCCCTTTTACACAAAATTAGTTAAATCATAATGGATAGGATTTGAAGATAAAATATACTCTAGAAGGAGCTATATAGGTTTCCAACTATTGAAACTTCATAGACAAGGTCACACAAACTTAGCGAACAAAACATAGAAAGCTCAGATCCTTAGGACAACAATGATACTACAATACTGGTGCCACTCTTTTCTAGTTTTGGTACTCCTATCTAATAATAAAACAAAGTTCAAATATTAATTTTTGATAGTGTCCTAGTCTTGCATACTGAATTCTAGCCTCTATCTTAGTTGAATCAATATGTTTCCAACTAAGTCTTGTTTTCTTCCCCTTATTACTATTTTTAGAAAATTTTGAATTGTAATCAATTTTCACAAATTAATTGCTTAGTAATTTCATATTTATTTACTAATTTTACTACTCAAACCCTTTGACTGAATTATGAATAATACACCAATATTCCCAAAATTGTTAAATCATTTGGTGAACCTGACTTACTTTGTTTGCATATAAAAACCCTAGGGTAAATTTCCTACTAATTTTTCCTATATTTATATGATTTTTTATCTTCATAGTAAAATAGAAAATAAACATTACATTTTAAAATTTTATAGTAATTTTAAAATAATTTTCTTTCAAACCTTGGTTGCCCATCCTAGGTCCCAATATTTTTCCATTATTTTTCTAATAATTTTCCCAATTTTTACTAGCATATTTAAATTAAAAATCCATTAAAATTTTCAAACTCAAAAGTAATTTTCAAAAAAAAAAATTTTTCAAAACCGTAGTGGCATCTACTAGGTCTCTTTAAATCACAAATTTTCCAATACATTTTTAATATTTTACTTGCATATATAACTCAAAATTCACTTTCAATTTCAAATTTTCATAGTAAATTGTTCAAATAATTATCTTTCAAACCTTATTTGTATGTACTAGTTCCTATTTACTTCTTGAGGTATTACCTTACATGTGTGCAAAGTTCATATCCTTTTAATGTATATTCTAGTTCCTTGTTTATAGTATATCCATTTGATCTTTTCCACTATTATCCAAGTTTTTTTCTTTATGCCACCTAAGTTTCTTGCATATTATTTTATTATTTTTGGGAACTAGGCATTTAATTCCTAAACAAATAAAGGTTTGTACCAATGTAAATCAGTAATTAATGTGTCTCAATTAGCCTACTAATTTTTATAAATAGATATGTATTTTACCTTTTCTAAAAGTAATAAGTGTAAAGAAATCAAACTTAGCTTATTCTAAGCTGAAAAGATAATGTAAGGTCTAGAAATGGTTGTTTAGGGATGGAAAACTATCATAAATAGGAATGATAACTTTATTTATGGATTGTACAGGAGCACCAAACTCAGGACACCTTGCTACTTGGTGCTGTAGTCCACTTTCTAGCAATGTTATCCACTTCCAACACTTTTGTCTTGAGGTTAAAATATATTTGGGTTTTATTTGCCTACTTAGTATGACCCTATGTACCAAATTTTATGTCCTAACTATTGATATAACTCCTTTTAGAGCTGATTCTTTAGGTGATTGTGTTTTCTATGTAATTTAAGGAAGCTTCAGTAAATGGGAAAAGTGGTTAGTGTGTAAAGGATACATTGTATGCACTTCACACCTTGTATGTGGTCACACTGCCTACATACTGATACTTCAAAGAAGGATCAAGCTAATGTATTTCTTCCATTGAGGTGCTTGGTGAAATTTGTGTATGATTAATGAAACTAGAATAAAAAATTGGATGTGCTTCAATAGGCTAAAGACTGGTGCAATGACTTGAGTAGGCTTGATATAATGTTGGAAGGATGTGTGCAAAGAATAAGGAAGAGTGAT
Source organism: Torreya grandis (assembly GCA_037957365.1). Taxonomy (NCBI): domain Eukaryota; kingdom Viridiplantae; phylum Streptophyta; class Pinopsida; order Cupressales; family Taxaceae; genus Torreya; species Torreya grandis. The sequence goes on from JARHVA010001710.1 coordinate 1,493,421, forward strand.
TGAGTGTACTTGATTATATTCTTGTGTCTCTCATGTAAATGGGTTCCAAACCTTCTAAATGGACATTAAATGACATTTTATAGGTAAATTTATGATCATGGGTTAGATGAGCTTATATTAGGTTGATAAGGGAAAAGATAAGGAATTGGGAAAATCTAATTGTTTGAGGCTAAAGTAAACTTGGACAATGGCACTAGAAATAAGACACCATTGAATTTTGGTACTCCTATACAAGTTGGGCACTATTATCTTAGGAGGATGAAACCTAAGGGGATGTATCTAGGACTAATAGGGTTTCTAGGGTCTCAAAAAGCTAAGTTTAGGAAGCTATGGGTGACTAGGAATTAGTGGAAGTCTAGTTGAGAAGGGTTGAGTGATCAAGAAAGAAGACTTATAGGTTAGCTGCTATTATCCATGCCTAAGTCATCCAATTTTTCATATTATGTGATTAAATTTGACCCTCCTTTTATTATAGTGATGCATCAAAGTGAAATAATAGGATAAATGAAAAATAGCAAGCATACTTAAACTTACCTGTAAGGGAAAAACTCATGAAGTTATGTGATGTTAGATGTGCATATAAAGAGAACATTATGATGTGTAAATCTATAGATAAAAACATGAAGTAGATCACTTCTTACTAGACATCCTATAACTAAAATAAGAACATAAAAAATCTAAGGAAAAGAAAGGAATGAATATACCTCATTGAGTACGTGAACCAATACAAAACCTATTGTGATGTTGGATTGTGTTGAGTATGTGCTAAATTAAGAGTAATATCATAAACAGAGCTGAGTGATCAATTTCATAGAATGTGGCTCAAGAATGTAAAGGCTCTCCCTTTGGCTCCATCATCACCAAATAATTGAATTTAACAAATCATAAATATGTTGATCAATGTCTAGACTGTATGTCCAATCCCTCTGAATAGGTGGCTCAAGAATACAAAGGTTGGCCTTTGAATCCATCATTTCTTAATGAAGTGAAGCTATGCAGTGATACTAGTATAAAATATATGTCATATGATATGGCTCATGGAACCCATGAATGTTCTATAAATATGACACTATGGCATGGATAGCCGAATGTGTGCTAGAAACTAGGCCACTCTTGGCCATTTTAAAAGATGGAGATTAGGCTTGTATGAAAGCCACTTCAAAACTAATGTACTAGTCTTATTTTAAATCCAACTCAAGAAATCAGGTAATAAAAAAGATAAAATTTTATGAAAGTTTAACTTGAATGTGATGCCAACAACCTGTAGATGGAGTAAGGCATACAACTACTAAGAATGCCTAAAATAAACTAAACATAGATACAAAAGAAGATGAGTGTGTCACAAACATTGCCCCCAATCATTGATGTCTAAAACATGGATTTTAATATAAAATTTATTCCAACTACCAAATCTAAACTAAAATTGAGAACCATCATGCTACACATTATAACCCCCTGTATCTAAAAAACCTATGCTAAAACTACTGAATCTGAAGGATCTAGAAGTGTAAAAAATATCACTAAACTAAACTTGTTTGTCTATTTATACAAACCTTGAATGTTTTAATGCCTAGACAAGAGAAAAAAACTATGAAGACCCTTGTTTTTTGTGATATTATCCATTTTTTGTGTTACTATCCATTTTTGGCACTATTATCTGTGTGAAAATTGACTGTTGATCTAAGATTGTTCCTATTTTTATGCGCTAATTTGATCAATTTGGCCTATGGATTTTGTGCTAAATATTCTAAATGTTTTTATTTCAATTTATATGAGGTATTATATTTATGACAAATCCCCTATTTGATTCCCGCTGTTTTGAGTGTGGGAATGATGAACCTACAATGACTACCCTTAGAAGAAAAGAGTCATACAAGTATGTTAATATATATATATATATATATATATATATGATATAGAGTTTTATATTTGATAATATGTTTCAAGATATAGTAAATTTTTGTATTTATAGATATTTATAGATCAATAGGGGTATGCCTAGATATATATAACAATGTGAAATCATGAGTAAAGTATTGAACTAGAATTGGAAATGTTAATTATTAGTTGTTAGTAAGAGGGATGGAGCATATTGTCCATCATAACATCTAAGAAAGAAAAGAAAATAAATGATATGGATCATGAAATTACACATATTTTAAAAGCAACAAGGAAATAAGAAATAAGTAAGAATCAAGAAGCATACTAGATGGGCCAAGGGGCCATGAAAATAAGGGACATGGGCACATGTCACTCAAACTAGAAACATGCATGGAAGGCATATTCAAATGCCACATACACATACAAGTGAACTAAGAAAATTTGACACATAGGCCATAGGAAAATAGAGGAGTATAAACAAAGGACATTGGAAAATGTCCTAAGGCACACACATGAAAAAGAAGCAAAGAACATTGGCAAATGTCTTAAGGCATGAGTAGGAGATAAGCTAGAATTAAAAATATAATCACACAAGATATGCTAAGAAAGTAGAGAAAACATGTAATAACTAAAAAGAGATAAGCACATATAACCAATCAAAGAAAATATGAGAGTATGTAAAACATGTGTAGTACAAGACTAGGTATATGCTAATAAATACTCAAGTGCTAGAAACTAGTGAGATGTCGATATAGTATTCTATGTAAGCTATAAAGTAATATACATAAGTATGATAACTCAGAGTGTGTGGTATAGAAATGACATAACTTGGATGGTTTAGTCATGTATAAGATGCCCCCAATGGGTGTTTATAACAATGTTTATCTCGAATGTATAAGTAGGAATGCCCCCTCTATAGGTAGAATGAAGCAATCAAGTAGTTGGATGTCACTGCACACACTCAAAGAAGATCAAGTGAAGCATGTTAATGTATAAAATTGACATATAATAGAATGAAATATCAAATTTAAGTCCTAGCATGATAGTAGTGATGTAAATCATGGATGATATATACAATCAAAATATTTTTTTGGTGTTTTTGTAATTTTTTGAATGATTTTGTATTTTGAAGTGTTATATTGTTTTTGTATTTTTAATAATATTTGAACTATGTACAATCAAGCAATAGAGTTTATATACAAGAAATTGAAAATTAACTATGTACATTCAAGTAAAAGGAATCTATGTAAAATCTCTATATTGGAAATCAACTATGAGGTACCCCTATAACTTTGAGAAGTGGATGCAACTATAGGGCTCTTAAGGACCAATCTAGAAGTAGAAAGGGCTCTATGAATAGGTGTTCTCTATGTAACTATATGAGACCTCAATGTAACTACTATAGGTGTGAATACTATCACTATAATTTTTCTATAATACTAAAACTATGGGGGTATATGAACCCTCTATACTAGTGATGGATATCATAATTGAGGTTGAATCTAGACTAGAGGAGAACTATAATAGGTGGATGAGCTGAAACTAGATCGAAAGGGGTGTTAACTTGAGTGAAAAAATTATAACCATGGTTGTAATCAACCTACTTATCTTCATAAACTTTGGTGATAGCTTGTACTTCATAATCGACTATAGGCATAAAGATGGTAGCAAGTTTGGGATAAAATCTATATGTATGAAGTTTGAAGAGAGGAGGGGTAGATATAACCACTAGTGTTTGTTTGTGTCTAGTAGTGATATGGAGATACTTAAAAGTATCCAAAGAGTTAGATACATCTAAGTAGAAACCTTGTATAGCAATATGTTTATAAAGAACATTCCACATGATAAATATTAGATAAGGGATAGAGAGCATGGAATTGTGCATTAATGCAAAGAAGACTTTGACTTGAATCATGACATTTTTAATATGTTTTGCAAGATAGTCTTGAAAAATTTTCCTCATGAGAGAAAGAAAGTATGTAAAAGAGAGCATGACATTTTTCACAAATACCTTTAGAACTTTTATATGTGATAAGACATTTATAATGTGTTTATCATGATAAACTTGAAAAAAAATCCACATGAGAGATAGAAAGAAAGTGATATAAAACATGAATTTGTGCATGAATGTATAAGAAAATTTTGCATGTGATATGACATTTGTAATGTGTTTATCATGATAAGATTAAAAGTTTTTCCGCATGAGGAATATAAATCAAAGGATAAAGAACATGAATTTTCTCATAAAGACATAAACTTTTGATATGAAACATGATATTTCAAACACATTTAGACAAATGTAGTTGGTAATTGTTCCATATGAGTAAAAAAGAATATGCCAAAAAAAATTTGAAATCTTGAGTATGTTTGACAATGAATTTCGAAATATCATCCCATATAATGAAACATAAACATGAAATGCAAAGGATGAAACTTTTTACTAACATATGATAGACTTCATCATTCATGTACATGATAGGTCCCATTATGGTTTCTTTATTATTTGTAATAAATTTAAGAAAAGATGGTTTATTGGTTTCTTTTTTCAAAATACTATGATATTTTGAATTTAAAATTTGATTTTTTGAATTAGATATTCAACTAAAATGCAAAAAATGATTGGAAAAAGCTTGGAAAATAATGAGGGACTAGTTGATGAAACTAGGGATTGAAATGATTTTTTTCCAAAATTAGAATGATAATTTTAAAAATTTGTAGAATTTAGCTTGAAAAATTTAGGAGAAATATGAAAATATTTATAAAATTAGCAATATATTTTTCTTAGTTATTTGGCAGTGTTTGTATGCAAATGTGAAAACTAGGGTTTGAGTGAATTTATTAAAAATATTTTCATTAATTTTGTAGTTTTATGATTTTTAAATTTAGGAAAATCTAGGAAAATATTGCAAAAAATTAGAAATAATCAACCCTAGGATTTCTAGGGTTTTTATGTGAAAATTTAAAGTAAGTCAGTTTCACCAAATATTTTATTATTTTTGGGAATTAGGTGTTTAATTCCTAAGAAAATAAAGGTTTGGACCAATGTAAATAAGTAATTAATTTGTCTCAATTAGCCTACTAATTTGTGTAAATAGATATGTACTTTACCTTTTTTAAAATAGTAAGAAGTGTAAAGAAATTAAACTTAGCTTGTTTTGGGCTGAAACAGATAATGTAGGGTCTGGAAATGGCTATGAAAGGATGGAAGACTATCATAAACAAGACCCAAAAATTTGTTTCTAGATTGGACAAGAGAACCAAACTCAAAACACCCTAATACTTAGTGTTGTAGTGCACTTTTCAGCATTATTTTCCACTTCTAATGTTGTTGTCTACTTCTGACACTAATGTCTAGATGTTAAAAGTTTTATAGATTTTGTTTACCTACTTCATGTGATCCTTTGTACCAAATTTTAGGTCCTAAATATCAATAAAATTCATTTTAAAACTGATTCTTCATGTGATTATGTCTTTTATGAGATTTGAGGAAACTTTAGCAAATCGAAAAAGCGGTTAGTGTGTAAAAGATATTTTAAATGCAATTCACACCCCATCTATGGGCATACTACCTACATACCAATACTCTGAAGAGGGATCAAGCTAATGTGGTTCTCTCATTTAAGTTTTTGGTATAATTTTTGTATGATCAATGTAACTAGAATGTAAAATTAGATGTGTTTTAGCTAACTAAGGATTGGTGCTATGACTTGAGTAGGCTTGAAATAATGTTAGAAGGCTATGTGGAAAGAATAGGGAAGATTACTCTAGTACACTTACTTATATTCTTACGCCTCTCTTGTAAATGAGTGTTAACCCTTATAAATGGACATTGAATGGCCTTTTATAGGGAAATTGATGATCATGGATTAGATGAGCTTATCTTAGGCTGATAGGGGAAAAGATAAGGAATTGGAAATGTTTGACCATTTGAGGCTAAAGTGAAATTCGATAATGGCATTGGAAATAGGACACCCCTAAAGTTTAATGCTCCTATCTAAGTTGGGCCTATTATCCTAGGAGGATGAGACCTAAGGGGATGGATTTGGGTCTAAGATGGCTACTTGGGTTTCAAAAATCTAATTTTAGGAAGCTACGGGTGGCTAATAATTAGTGAAAGTCTAGTCAATAAGGGTTGAGTGAGTAAGAAAGAGGACCTATAGGTTGGGTGTTATTAGCTATGCCTAAGTCATCTAATTTTGCATTTAATATGATTACACATATCTTCCTTCAAGATGAAGTGTAAGATATAGTGATAATCCTCTTGAATTCACCCATATTTATGAAACATAACATGGATGGACAACCAACTCAAGTTCCTATTATAGACTCTACACATCTAGATTACACTAATTTTAGTAAAGATAACTCTAATAATGAGCAGTATGAAAATAAAAATGATGATTCACACAATGATGCTTATGCTCTACCACATTAGACTATTGATCCACTTCCACCAATTATTGATAATGAATTTGTCATCAACAAATATTTGATCATATAAATTTTTTGAGAAAGACTCTAGGACCAGCCCTAAGATCATACTCTTATCCTGTACTCTATCATGGAAATTAAAAAGGCTAATCAAGTTGAATATTTTGTTCTTTCAGAGAAATTGGTTATAAATGACACTATGGGGGGCACCTATGTCTCAACAACCCCCTACAGTAGCCCAACCTACCTCTATGCTACCATCTATAGCTAGTACATATTTGTCTCTTGATGTGTTAACCCTTGTGTACGAGATAAAATATCTTCAATCGAAGGTGCTACATCTTTATCAAGGTGACTTTATGCCTACATAGGTTTTAGATTATTTTTCTCTATTGCATACACCATTGGCATGTCACATTGCTTATATACCCTTGCCAAATTTTTTTTTCAACCTAAGCTTACTCTATATGATGTCAAGGGTGATCTAGAGACACATTTAGGAGATTTTCATGTAGTATTCTTGGACTATGTACCAAAATGATTGGCTACTTACCAAGATATTTCCATGGAGCCTAAAGGATTATTCTTTACAATGGTTCTACATTCTACTAAATTATCCAATCAATGCATTCGATCCTTTAGCCAACATTTTCCTAGCTCATTTTAGCATTAACATTGGTGATAAGGTTTCATCTGCCCAAGTTGCATAACAAAAACAAATGTCAAATGATCATCTCACAGATTATGTTATTTGATATAAGACTATTTTAGCTAAAATGACTAGTCCCATAGTTTATCAAGAGTTACAAGATCTCTTTAAATAGAGTCTTATACCATCTTTGCATGAATCAATCATGTTTAAAAGATTCTCTTCCTTCACTAAATTATGTCACACACTAAAAGAATGAGAAGTCAAACTAATTTCAATGGGCAAACTCAAGTACATAAGTATCTTAGATATAGAAAACAAGAGTAATAGAAAAGTCCCATACAAATTCAAGGTCAATGATAATAAGAGTAAGAATCAACTGATAGTTAATGTGGCTTTTGAGCCCCCTTAGTGTGTGGTTTTATTAGCACCTCATCGATGAACCTTCACCAATCTACTAGTTTCTCTAGCTAGAGTTTTATAATAGCTATTAGAATGTAACATCATATCTCTCCCTCTTATTTGGGAAGTTGACACAAGAAATCATCTTCCATGAGGATATGATCAACATGTATTTGATGATTTTCATAAGGCATCAAGCCATACAACAAATAGATGCATCAATTTGAGATACAAGATAAAGGATTTGATAGATGGCAATCATATTGACCTTGGCACTTCAGTTGAGCCTTTTTAGGTAAAGAAAACATAGGATAAAGATTTTAAAATATTCTTAGATCCCTTCCTACAACATTCTAAATAAGAGATAGGGTATACATTAAGGGTTCACTATGCATATCATTCACATCTACCACCAGATATATATAGGGCACCTTTAGTTGAGACACATCCTTTGAGAAACAAGATTAGTGTATATAATTCCAAAGTTTTAGCTAGACCTTAGATATCCTTCTCAGATTAGGGGATCATCAAGGATGATTTGGATATTGATTCACTCTTTATTAGAGCTTACACTCATAATCATCTTATTATAGTGTTCTCATAGACAATGGATCCAATGTGAACATGTACACTATGATATTATTGTAGCATTTAGGATATTCAGAGAAGGATATTACCTTAATGGACATATTTATCATTAGATTTAGTGACCACATACAAATTTCATTAGCTGAGATTGTACTTCCTCTATAGGTTGGTCTAACACACATGGCCACACCATTCACTATAGTTCCCAGTGCAGGAATTTTTGATATGCTACTCGGTCTACCATGGATTCAAAAACATTGAGTAGTATCTTCTATAATTCATAGATGTGTGAGATTCATTCATGTTAATTAGGTTTTTATAGTTGGTGTTCCATATGAGTTACCACTCCCCACTTCTGATCCATCTTCTACTTTATAGTCACTAGTTTCAATTTTTCCACTAGTTTTAGTTTTACCACTAGTTATAGATATTTTTCCACTAGTTTTAGTTTTACCACCAGTTATAAATCCTCCTCTAGTTCTGACTCACACAGTTGAGGTATCCATTACTAGCATAGATATTTCATACACACCCATAGCTTTAGGATTATAGATAGCTTCCAACTATAGTGTCCACACCTAGGGTAGTATCATTAAGATATCATAATATACCCATAGAGTACATGTTCATAGAGCTTCTCTTACTACCATATGGGTCCATAAGAGACCTACAATTCTATCCACTTCTCAAATTTATATGGGGAACCCACACTTAGTTTCTCCTTTAGAGATTTTAGATCACTTACAACATATACAATTTTTAGAATCATAGTCTCATCATTTCCGTCATGCTTTATGATCACACATGATTCGTCTCCTTGATATAGGACACCATGATAGGGAGTCTCCTATGAGACTCATCAGTTAGTATCATCATTTCCCATCTTACTTATACATAGTTTATTATGCTTGATTATACAAAACTTATATCAAAAATACAAAAAAATTCAAAATTTCAAAATATAAAAACATTCAAATATGTCAAAACACGAAAAAAAATTCAATTGTATCATCCATGCTTTACACTTCTACTACAATACTAGACTTACATTTTTTGTTCTATGTTATTATTTTTCAATTTATCTACATTACCATGCTTCACTTGATCTTCTTTGAGTGTTTTTAGTGACATCTATCTCTTTGATAGCTTCACTCTATTGATTGACGAGGCATCCTACTTCTACATTTGAGACATACATTGATATACATACCCACTGGGGGCATCTTCTACATGACTACACCATCTAGGTTATGTCATTCCTATACCACACACTGTAGTTATCATGTTGATGTACATTATTTACTAGCCTACATAGATTGGTCTATCGACACTTACTAGTATATAACACTCATGTATTTTTTATCATATACCTAGTCTTATATTACCATGTCTTGCATACTTTCACCTTCTTTCTTTTATTAGTTAGATGAGATTTTATTTTTAGTAATCAAAAGCTTTACTTTCTTGATTAACATAGCTAGATTTTTTGCATTTCTTAGTTCCTATTTTGTCTCCTATATGTGATTTAGGACATTCGGCAATGTCCTTTGCTTCTATTCATGTATGTGCCTTTGGACATTTTCTAATGTCCCTTATCTATACTCTTCTATATTATTATGGCTCTCGTTCCAACCCTAACTTGTTTCAATTATATTTGTATGCAACATCTGAACATGCCTTATATTAGTGATTTCTAGTTTGAGTGACATGTACCCATGTCCATTATTTGTGTGGCCCCTTGGCCACCCTTTTTTACTTATTAATTCTTTCCTTATGTGCTTGTTTCTTATTTTCTTCTCATTATTTGCAATGTCATAATCCACATCATGCATTTATCTTGCTCTCTTCGATGTCATGATGGACATCATGCTCCATCCCTTCAACTAAAAAATATCTAGAATTTCATTTCTAGTTCAATATATTACACATATTATTATATTGTTATATCCATCTAGGCATACCCTTATTGATCTAACAATCTCTTAATACAAATTATGTTATATCTTGAGATATCTTGTCAATTATCATTGCTATATCATGTATCTTTGCATCATAACATAGTTGTAGGGCTCTTTATTTTGAGGATAATCATTACAAGGTCTTCATTCCTACCCTCAAAATATGGGAAAATAAACAAGGGTTTTTCCATAGATATCAAATATCCTAAAACAAAAAAATCCAACATTTATCACACCTAGAATAATAACCAAACATTAAAAAATTTAGAATAGACTAGGTAGATAGGGGGAATATCATAATAGTTACCAAATTTGGCCTAGAAAAATAACACCCAGCCTAGAATACAACACCAGTGCCACTAGTGTTCACTTTTATCACTCCTATCCAAACAAAAAAAATATAGACTTTCTAGAAGTTGGTAGAAAAGTAGGTTCAACTACAATTTTACACAACTAGAATAATTAATAATCAATAGTTTTTAATACACTTTCAATTAGAGAATCTATATGTAAGGGGAATCATTCATAGTATGATATCTGTCACTTCTAGTTTTAGATATGGTAGTTGATATGACTTCTAGATCAAAATCCATGTTTCAAACACCAGTGATTGGGGGTAATGTGTGTAACATATTTGTTTCTTTTCTTTCTAAGTTTAGTATTACCTTGGTATTCTAAGTAGTGTGCCTTATTCTATCTATAGATGGTTGGCATCATTTTGTAATGTCTTTCATAAAATCTTAGCTTCCACATTCTTGAATTCTTGAGTTTTTGAGTGACTTTCATACAAGCCTAGTACATCAGTTTGGAGTGGATTTCATACAAGCCTCATCTCTATCTTTTAGAGTGGACAAGAGTGGCCTAGTTTCCAACATATATTTGGCTATCCACACTAACATGTTAAGATCATAGTACATTTATGGGATTCTATAGCCATCTCATATGACACACATTTCATACTGGTATTAGTTCATAACTTCATTTCACAAGGCAATGATAGAGCCAAAGGACTAGCTAGCCTTTGTATTCTTGAGCCACCTATTCATAGGGTTTAGACATATAGTCTATATATTGACTAACATATGCATGACCACATAGCTTCACTTAGTTGGTGATAATGGAGATAAAAGGCTAGCCTTTGCATTCTTGAGCCACTTCTATGGAATTGAGCACTCATCTTTGTTCATGATATTACTCTTGGTTCATCACACATTTAGCATTACTTAATATCACTCAGCATCACAATAGTTTTTGTATTAGTCCACTTACCTAGTGAGGTGTATTTATTCATTTCTCTTCCTCTCTCTCTTTCCCAACCTTGTATATTCTTATTTTAGATACAATGTATCTATTAAGAACTAACCTACTCTTTATTTTTCTTTCAAATTTGTACTTCATAATGTGCTCTGCGTAGGCACACTCAACATCACATAGCCTCATGAGCTTCACCCTTTTTAGGTAACTTTAGGTATGATTTCTATTTTTTATTTATCCTAGTATTTTACTTTACTACATCACTAGAATAAAAGGGGGGAAAATATAGTCATATAAAATGTGAACTTTGGTAACTTGATCATGGCTAATGACACACAATCCTTAGGTCCCTCTTGATTTCTCTCATCACCCTCATAGGCATATTTTTATTGATTCTTATTCATCCATAGTATTCTAGACTTGATCTGAATTGAGCTAGACCCCTCTTTTCATGATAGATCCATCCCCTAAGTCCCATCTACTCAGGACAATAGTGCCACACTAGGACTATAGTGCGAGTGCCACTCTTGTCCACTTTCAACACTATTGTCTAAGTCCATTTCTAGCCCTAATGGTCAATTTATTCTGACTCCCCATCCTTTTCCTTGTCATCCTAACATGATTTCATTCAACCCATGACCAATAGATTCCTATAAAATCTAATTTAAAGATCATTTAGAAAGGGTTGGAAATTATCACTAAGTAAGAATAAAAGCAAGACTACTCCAAAAATCTTCCCTATTCTCTACATACAACTATCCAACACACCTATAAGCTTATTCAAATTATTATACCAATCCCTTTCCACCTCAAGAAAATCTAGTTTAGTATTCTACATCTTCATAAACACAATTTCACAAAGCACATCAAGTGAGAGCACTACATATGGCTTGATCCCTCTTCAAAGTATTGATATGTAAGTAGCATGCCCACATAAGAGGTATGTATCCATGTCTAGTGAATCTTACACACACTAAACCCCCCTAATGCTCTTACTCAAAATTGGTCAAATCATAATGGAAGATAGGGTTTGAAGATAAAATCTACTCTATTAGGAGCTCTACAGACTTCTAGTTATCAAAACTTCACAAATAGGGTCACACAGACCTGGTAAACAAAACCTAAAAATCTTAGATCCTTAGGATAATAAGGGTAGAGGTAGACTACAATGTCAGTGCCACTTCTATCCAATTATGACACTCCTATCTAATCATAAAATGAAGTTTATATCTTAGTTTGTGATAGTGTCCTACTGTTACACAGTGAATTCTAGCCTTTATCTCAGGTGAACGAATCAGTTTCTAGCTAAGTCTTATTTTCTTCCCCTTATTACTTACATAGTTATTTACTAATTTTACTATTCAGACCCTTTAACTAAATTAGATATCATACACTAATATTCCCAAATTATTAAATTAGTTACATATGATAGAGGTTGACCTCTAGGTTTAAGGGATAGCTCTTGATATTGATCTTTGTTTGATTATCACCTACATTAACTACTTTATTTAATGAAAATGGATATGAATAACATAGAAAATGAACTAATCTAGTAAGGTGATAAACTAGAAAGATTTCCACTAGACTACCATACCATTTCATTATGAAACATGACCTACAACACTAGTCTCAAAATCTCAAATTGCTCTAACAATAATTTTTCAAACATGGAGGTGATATGCATTGGACTACTCAAGGTGAGTGAACTAGAGGTTAGAATAAAAAAACCAAGGATACTTTGTAAACTTTAAGATAGTCAAGCACACTATCTACACTTATTATGACATGTTAGAGTGAGAACTACTTACACCAAACATGAAAGGATAAAGAGGAGGCAACGATAAACACTTATCACTAGACAATTCACTATACACCACTTCACACACTTAGACAAGAAATTCATGAACTCAAAATAAGATTATAATTATTATTTTAATGGAAACATACAACATCAAACCAATATGACTTTACCATAATAGCTTTGGATTTTTATACAAAATCTAAAATAGCTTACATTTATAGAATTTGTGAAAGGAGAGAGAAAAAGTGGAGCTCAAAGGTCTCAAGAACAAGTGGCAAGTAATGAGGACCAGTTATATTTTAGGAGAATGAATTTTATAGTATACTATGAAATGTCTTCTTGGACAAGTGTCTATATGAAGCATGAAAAAATCTTCAAATTAGTGTAATGTCCTCAAATGGTCTTCTTGAAAATTACCTTCATCATGGATCATATCTTGAGTTCTTAAAACTAGACTATATAGAGTTGACACATATGAAATATCTTACATAGGTTGAAAATATGCCATAAAAGTTAACATATGCATCCCTGACTATTATCCATCTTCTTGACACTTGTACTCACCATCTATAGTCATTCATTAGTATCCTAGGCCTCATTCTTCACATTTATCATCCAAGAAGCATATAGTTTCTCAACCAAATATATTGAAGAGGTGTTATGATACCTATTAAAATTCATTATTCCTTCCACTCCATGAATTAGACCCTAAAAATCTCCCAAATTGGACTTCTCATCTTCTCACTAGGTATTCACTTCTCATTCACATCATGTATCTAGGCCTACCTATGATGAATGAGTTATTAGAGGTGTTTATATTCATATATATTGTAATAAATGGACATATGGAGTTATAAAAAGTCTCAATTGACCTCAATAAATTATTTTTATTCTTCAAATCTCCTCATAACTTGTAAAACATGTCAAATCTTTTTTTTTTAAACCTATTTTTACCTTATCTATACAAGTAGGGTATAAACCAAATGGTTGTTATAGATCCTGAGAAAGTGATCCACAAATAAAAAATAATTTCCTAACTATATATCTCATTTTTAATGCATTCCCACTCATTTTTTTACAATAAGGTCTTAGACAATGGTTTAGGAGGGTTTTGAACTATTTGAATTCTTAGCAATGGCTCATAAAAACCATATGTTCAACTTCCAAACAATGTCACTAAGACCAAAATTATAACCCTAATCAACTACCCCTATTTCCTTGGGGTACCATGCAATTTTTTCATATAGGTATGATTCTTTGAAGTTGGCTTATTGAGCTTTTAAGTGTATTTTATGTACCTTTGTGATGGAATTAGATTAAAATTGCCACCTTGTGTAGTCTCTCTACAAACCAAGGGCTCAAAATAGTATTATGTTATCCCATTAATCCCTCAACATGTATTATAATATTCTTGTGGTCCTATAAAAGGAATTGGGCATAATTAGGGCTTAGGCCTAGTCTAAGCCTAATAGGCCTAACTGTGTTCTAGTTTCCCATAATCACCTTTGAGTGGTTTCTCAAGATGGTCAGGTCATATCCTCTTTTTTTCATGTTAAAATATTCATTAAACATAATTTTAGATTTTCCAAGATTCCTCATGTTATCCTACTACCATACTCATGAAGCTTGTAGTTTTTGACTTGACTAGGAGTTCCCTATGTCTAAGAGAAAACAAAGCACATCTCACTTATTTTCTCAAAAAAAATGAGGTTATGATATGTTATATTAGGTCATGAGGAACATTTATGAAAAATTCCAAAGCTACATCACCTTTCAAAATCCCTCAAACTCTTAAATCCCTCAAAAATGGATATAAGACTTGACTATGCAAGGACTTTGTATTGACTATAGGTTGAATGTTTGAAACTCAATATTTTTCCTATTTCCTTTCTTTAAGCATCACATGATATGGATATCACCATTATGATAATGGTCATCAACATCTTAAACTATATACACCTATACCAACCTTCTCAACATGTACTTTCCATTTCACTAGGCTTAGTCTAAGAATTATGGTAGATTATAGGTGTTTATCTTAAATGAGATTAGGGTTTCTTGTATGTCATGATTTGTGTCACATCACTATCATTTACAACCTAAATGGACAACTATACCTACATGGTTTAATTTTTATGTTTCACTATCAACATATTATGGGTTTGCATACTGATTGTAGCTACTTACCTGAGGAAAAAGGATTTATATAATTGGTGATATGTCTCTTGACACTATATTTCACCTTCATTTATCCTTATTAAAGTTATTCATAACGTTCCATACCTACATGAGTACATTTTATGCCATTGAAACTATAGTTTCACTCCATACTATAGGTTGTTATAGTCTTGGTTGATTTTAGTCACCTTAGCATAGTGTTCTCTAAGTTTCATAGGCCAAAACCTACTTGAATTAGAAACACTTCAAACACCTTCATCTCTTGATCAAGCAACCATTTCATTTTGTCAAGGAATTGTACTTATGTTTCATCTTCATGATGGAAAAATTATCAATCAGGAGTGTGCCCTTAAGAGAGTGTGATATTTCACACTCCTAATGGAACATGGAATCTCTTCTAAGTGTGGGTTAATTTTTAAGGGAGATAATCTTGATATATGGGTGTTTCCTTTGGTTTTATCATTAAAATTTTCTCGTAAACTAATATCTACTAATTCTAGCAATTGAATGGGTGCAAAAATCACTATTTGCAATGAAACTAGAATAGAAAACTAGAGATGAAGGTGATGCAAAAGAATTTTGTGACCAATTATGATTGTAATAAAACTCTTATTAAAGATATGAACTTTCACACATTCTCTACACTCAAGAATTATTTATACATAAGTGTTTTATAAGGACTTGATGAACTTAGTTTATGTAAGGAAGGACTTACCTCACATCCAATGCTTGAACTTAAGCTAGTTTAGACACTTAATATGACTTGTATAACATCCAATATATCTCATGAAGGTATAATAACCATACAATAACATAGGAAAATAAGTGATTCACTAGATTATATCAATGACAAACACATACACTTCACTCAAAAATCTTGAAAAATGGAGGAATAATGCTTCTTATTTCTCTCAGAAGGTGAGTACAAATTTTGGTAGAATTTAGGCACAGCCAAAAGCAAAAATTGATATGTTAAATTATTGAAAATTAATTCAAATATTAAAAATAAATCCTTGGAAACAAAGTAGCCCTAAAATAGGGGACTTTAAACTTGGTCTTACTCCTCCTTTGGTGCTACATAGTATTTTTTCAACCTTTCAAACATAATTCATCTATAGGGTGGCATGTAAGAGAGTTTCAAATGTTCTAGTTAATTTGGAGCCTTTTCATAATGTTTATTCAAGCCTATACCACTTGGAGAGTGCCTAGATTCTTGCTACAACCCCTAGATTTTAGCTTTCATGTCTTCTTGGTGAATGAGTCTTCCTCCTTGAAAGTAAGAATTAATTTCCATTAAATTCCTTATTTTAACCCTTCTCTATTCTAATTTGTGATTTTTAAACACTTGAACAAAGTTTTTAAGAGACTTTTTCTATCTTCTTTTTGACTTTGTCTCCAAGGTTGGCATAGGAAGGAAGGAGAGACAACTTGAGTTTGGAAACACTTTGACACTTGTTCTCCTTGATTTAAAACATTTTCATGACTTATTAAAAGTTTAAATATGGAATATAATATTATTTAAAAACTTTATAATACCTTATGAGGAGTTATATGCATTGATTTAGTCCTCTAGCTCCTAAAATCTCTCATTTCCCACTAGGCATAGAAGGTAAAATTTATTTTTTTTATCTTCAAGTTAGATTTGATTCTTCCTATTCCATCCATTCATGACTTATAAAGAACATCCTAGACCTATATAAATGAAATTTGATCCATCAATTACTCAAAAAGCCCTGATTTGACACCAAAACTATGTATTTCCTCACAATTCCTTATAGCCTTTTAAAAGTAAATATCACTGTTTGGGATAATTTAGAGATGATATTGGGAAAATGAGAAAAATTTTAAACACCCTATATCACATTAAATCTCATCAAAAAATGTGGTGTTAAACATGGAATATACTGAGAGGGGGGTGAATCAGAATATATATCTTATAAAACTTTCCCTTAATCAAAACATTCAAGATATGCAATAAAACTCAAATAATAAAAATCACACAAGAAAGAGAGAGACACTAGATATAATGTGGAAACCCAATGTGGAAAAAACCACATAGAACAATCTCAAGTATATTCATGAGAACAAATTCATAGGACCACCATACCCCTTTTCTGAGTACCAACCTCAGCTACAATTGATGAGCACCAACCCATAGGAGCTTCATCAAACCCCTTTGCTGAGCACCAACCCAGCTATCATTCATGAGCACAAACCCACATGAGCATCAACCACTTTGTGTATACCACACACCTATCTCTCAATGTATTTATATCAACAAATGATAGTTCAATACAACATCTCTTTCCTCTCTCTCACCTTTGCTCTTCTAAGCTAGATAATACAATATCAAATTAACCTCTCACACTCATATTACAAATGGCTTCTCAAGCCTTTATTTATAGCTTTCCAAATGACCTTTGGCCTTCCCCCTTTATGACCCTTCAATCCTCATGGAAAATGGCATTAATATTAGATGAACCTTCATATTCAAGCCTTTGAAAAGTCATGTGGTGACCCTTCATGATCAAAAACGTCCTTCCCACTTTTGTCCTTATCTTTGGTGACTTTTTGTCTTCCTTAAATTGTCCCTTCCTAAGAAATTTACCCTTACTCTTTTGTATTCATTTGGTGACTCTTGGTATTCCCCAAAATGACTCTTCATGGGAAAATGTGTTCCATCCTTCTTTTGTCTTTACCCCGTGGCTCTTCGAATTCTCCATGGGCCCTTCTTTTCTCTCATATGCAACAAAAAATATATTTGTTAATATTAAATAAATATTAACTCATATTAGCCAAGATAAACAACATTAACTGCAATGGGGACTTTATCACCAATAATACTACACCTTTGACATCAATGACAATATTTTCAACATTTGGTGGATAAAATCCAAGTGTAGATATCTTTTCTAGAACATTCTTTCAGCCAAATTAGGCCTAATTAGCCCTCATAAGCCTAAAAAGTCAAAAAAAATATCTTGAGATCCCCCGTGCATGTGAAACTCAAAAAAATAATTTGATTAATTTTTAAAATGATTTCATAATTCTTGATTTCAATTTTTGTGGTTTGGAACAATGTTGAGGTACAAGAACCTTGATATGGCCTTTGGCAAGCTTGCCTTTTTGAAGCATTTTCTAACTAACCCAAAAGATATAATTAGTTTAGGAACTTTTGAGTGATTTATTATATATTTTTGAGTTCTAATAGGTAAAAAAAGTCTCAATATAAATCCCCAATTTATTTTCATCTCTCCAATTGCTTTATAACCCCTTTTTTAGCTCAAAAACATGAAAAGGTATAGTTTTTGTACTATTCTATACAAACGAAGGTACATCAAAAACACATGTGGAGGACCCTTTAAGAGTTTAATACAACATATGGTAGGTTTTAGGAATCAATTATGTAATTTTATGATGTTCCCAAGTTAATCTTTTCAAACTAGTCCAAACTAAGGTTTTAGGTGGTTTACCCCTTGAGGAATCTTCGTGAAATTGTATTATTCATCTTGTGAACAAATTCCAATAAAAAGTTGTTTATGACCCTCTCTAACATCCTAAATCTCATTGAGGTCCCATGATAATCCTCATTCTATTGCGAGCTTCCAAACTTGGTCTCTCAAGCTTCTCATTTCATTTTGCATACTCTGTAATGACCTTAATCCAATAAATGTCTTATCTATGGCCTCCCCTACAAATTAAAGGTTATAACACACCTAATATCCTCTTATGAACATGTTTCAATGATTTTGAATACTTAGTGTTAGAAATAAAATGGAAGGTTATAAAACACCACCACTTTTGAGTATTTGATCATGGTTGTGAGGGCTTGTACATGCTTATCCATGTTTGTAACAACATGTTACATCTCCTTACAAGGTATAAACACTTTTCAAGTCATTATCCTTACCTTACTTGGTAAACCTATAGGAATTCAACACTCTAGGAGTGCCCTTTATTTGAGACAAAAAGGCACTTCCCCTATTATCCTAGATAATAAAAGTGCATGAGTGGTTTTATCAAGTGATTATAATGTTATGTACCAAATTTCATGGCTTGATCAGATCCATTACCCATCCAAACCTCATAATACCCAAGGTAGACTTTTAAGGCATTGATTATGTGTAGAGTCTACAAATATGACTGTCAGTTGTCCTTTGAAAACTCTTATTTAACTTATTTCCATACTATGGGAACCTCTTAAGATGATTACAACCATTTTAAATACACTCAAAGCATATTCATGATCTCCAAATTTGATAAACTCTCTAAGGTATACTTTTCTAGACTGATAGATTATGTATAGTGTTATTTGCATAAGATAAAGACCTACTTGTAGGTATGTATTAAATGTTTAGACCCTGAATCATTTCCATAATACCATCCTAAGGTTTTTTAAGTTCAAATCATATTTTTAATTTCTCACACCATGATTTAGGTTAGACCAACATCAAGATTGGTTATGTTTATAGGTCATTGTCATGCCAAAGTTGATTATAACTAACTATTTTAGAGCAAAATGTGTCCTATGAGTGTATTTGAATCATCAAACTTTATATTACTCCTCATATGATCCTTTGGAGTCTTTAAATCAACTCTAACTGATAGGTATCCATGTTTTTAATGTTTTCACCTCTTATTTCACTTTATGAGCTTGTAAATATCTATAGTCAGATTGTAGGTTAGTATTTTAAAGGCAAGGGCATACCTATAGACACTGATAAAGGTCAAAACCTTAAACTCTAATAATTATTGATGTATTTCAAAACACAATGTCCTTCCACTTTAATGGGACCACTAACCATAGTGATAATCCCCTTCTTTATTAAATAAGGCCTAGAAGGTCATTTGGAATTCAATACATTGTAGAGAATATTTCCTTTCTATAGTGAATAATTATAGGATTTGGAAGCCTCCTAACACTATACTCTTGGAACCAAACATCCAATAACTTTCATCAAGTAATATATCCTACATGATGGATACATGATAGGATCATTTAGATATATCCAAACTCCATGTTTCACTATTATATGATAGCCTCAAAAGTGACCCAGGCTCTATTTTGGAGATTTTAGTAAAACATACCCCTAAACTCAGTTTCCTCAATCATGACTTTATAGTTCAATCATGCCTACCAGTTTATGGTTTCATCATCAATATTATGATATATTTAATCCCTTAAACCTTGAGTAATGTCTTAAAACATGCTTACAAATCTCTATACAATACTTTAAATTTTTGAGAGAGCCACATGTAGGTGGACATCTCAACACATAGAGTAGTGAATATAGATATGGGTAGTGTGAACCTTGAATGGGCCTTAAAACAAATTGATACCTATAAAAAGTCTCCAAATTTATTATTTTAACCTTAATTAAGTGAAAATCAATTCAAAATTTTCATTTCAACCTTTTTGCTCTCTTATAGGGCACCTGTAGGTGTACACCAATGTTACAAGCTTGTAGGTGTAATTTTATCCCCTTATTTCATAAAATGACCTACTATAGCTTTAACATAATTTGTGTTTTTCTTTTTCACCACTTATAACTAACTTTGAAGTCAATTTGACTATGAAAACCTTAGAAACAAAAATCCACACTTGTAGGTAGCTTGACTGTAGGTTATGTGTTTCCCTTGTGGCTATAGGTGTAGATTGATGATTGTAGGTTACCATAGTCAAGGATTTAGACAATTAAACCTTGAATACTTTTGATCATCTTTTGAATACATATTTTATCCTCATAAACCTAAGGTACTTCATGCTAACATGGAGTGCTAGTCTCAACATCCTAGTATCACCATAGTCAAACCCCTATTATCCTTATACATAGTTGCAGGTGCATATTTATAGATTATGAAGTGTATTTGGAATGTGAATTATAGGTATATAGATCATGGTCTCAAAAATTAAGGATATATTTAATTGAATTAACAACATTCCTCATGTCATTTCCACCTTTGTCACCTTAACATATATATATATATATATATATATATTCCTTCCATTGACTTCATTAAACCTTGTTTTCTCCTTTCTCCATATACTAACTTGTGTCCTAATTTAGAGCCTTAATTATGAATAAACCATTGAATATCATTAAAAAATACATGAAATACCACCTATCACTTAAATTTTATTCACAAGTATGTATACTCTTGAAATTCTTTCATACTACACCAAAACCAACACTCAACCCTGTTATTTGACCTTCAAATACAAGTTCTTTATAGGTGCTTATTGTTCATTATCAAAAGTAAATATTAAATATATTACTTGATAGGAAATTATTCACATTTATCTCTAATATAATGTTTGGAGGTGGTTCATATTAACCTATCAAACATTGAAACCAATCTTGATAAATGTATTTATACCTTGTTAAAGAGATCAACTTAGCTTAAACTCTCTCAAAGGAGATATACTCAAAATGGAGACCTATGGATCATTAATTGGATTAAATATGTATTCCATGAATTATATATTCAATTTATAACCTATGAATATTAAAACATTTGCTTCACAACTCAGGGGATGCTCCAAAACTAGCATAAAAGACCATTCACAAAGATAGTGAAGGAAATATGGTTTTATGCTATAAATAATTTTTTGAAAGGAGTTATAAGATAAAAACAAGATTAAAATAATAATAATTAACTATAAAATAATCCCTCAAAACCATTAATCTCCATTGATTTCTATGCTTTGTAAATAAGTGCAAAAATAGACCCCTCTTGGATGCATAAGCTATGGTGACCTATTATCACTCTTAGTGATTGTTCATAAATATAAGGCCAAAAATACACAAACAAATGACACTAATTTTAATATTAATTTTAACCCTAAAAACTTCCAAAGTTTTATCTCCTAACACTTTTCCTCTTTCTATACTGATCATTTGAAAACTACCCTTCTAGAGCTACCAAGAAGGTCAATATAGGAGCCAAGTGGGTTTTTGCCAATTTTTCACCTAAAAATTCCTAAAAACCATTTATATGACACTTTTAGGACCCAATGAATTCTTTAAGATTATTTTATGATGAAAATCCTTTGAAAACCAATATGAATGCCTCAAATTAGCCTATTTTTACACTGAAAAAGCTAAATTCACTAAGGATATATGATTTAAATGCTATCAAATATGTTATTGAGTCTCTAAAGTGTCTGATAAGGTGAATAAATATGTAATTAATATTCATGAGAAGATACCATCAAAAAATTCTCTAAAGGTCATAATATGGTTAAAAATGCATGGAAATGAGTCATGAAGTTAGTCCAAAATGTGATCAACCTGATTGTTCATATGTTAGGTATAAAATTACCTTTACACAATCTATGAAACTCATTAATACACTCTATACTCTTTTCACCACTAAAAATGGATCTAAAATTCCAAAAATGATTAGCCAAACACAAGAGAAATTAAGGACAAACCTTAACTCACGTAATCAACCTTAAGACATATTAATCAAGGATTCATATGATCATTTTAAGGACTTTTCAAGACTAACCTACTAACCAACAAGACAAATTATCATGATATACAAATTTTTGAATGATAGGGGTGATAATTCGACCTATGAGATCAAAATTTTCAACATTTTGATGACTCAACTAGGAAGCATTCTTGCTATGCTTGAGAACCAAACCATTTACATGACATTTAGACTCATAAAATAGTGAAAAATATGATTCATGACTAAAAGTACTTTTTTACTTGAAATAAGAACACTTCCTCCTCTAAAACAAGGAATGAAACACACAAAACATGGGAAACTAACTAACAAAGCAAATGTGCAAATAAATCACTTATTTGAGACAAAAAATAAATAAACTAATGTGTTAAGACATCACTTAGAGGAAAATAAACAAACTAAATATGTACAAGGAACTTACCTCTCAATAGCAATGTTTCAAATATATCCCATTAACTAGGATTGGAAGTTCCTCACCATCCATCTTTGCAAGTTAGAAGGCATTTTGGGATTTATAGCTAGAGATTGTGTATGGGACACTCCAAAGGGAGTCAAACTTAGTATGCCTTCCTAATTTAGCTCTATTCTCATCCCACTTGAAAACCAAATCTCCTTATTTAAAACTCCATGAAGAAGCTCCTTTGTTAAAGGCTTTATTCACTTGTGCTTGGTGAATTTCCATGTTTAACATGGAATGATGTCTAATATCTTCCAATTTCATCAGTTCAAAATACTTGATATCTATTGGTTCATTCTCTAAAAACTCAAGTTGATGCATTAGTTCTAAAGTGGGAAACTCAATAAAAATGGGTAACCTTGCTTCTTTACCATATAGCAACTTGTATGGAGAGATAGTTATTTATATTTTGTATGTCATCCTATTAACCCATAGAGTTGACTTCAACTTTAAATGTCATGATCTATGATTATCTTTAATAATCCCTCTTATTATTGTTAGTATGTTCTTATTTATGGGATAAATAAGGCCATTGCCTTGTCGATATTAGTTTGAAAATGTATTGAGGTGAACACCATGTTGAATAACCCATTATCTGATCCTAGTTCCCATAAAATCCATGTCATTGTCTAAAATGATGGTTTAAGGAACCCCAAATCTAATAAGAAAAACTTCATAAAAATCTAATACATTGGATTCATTTGCTTCTTTAACTGCTATTGCCTCTTCCCATCTTGTGAAGTAATCCATAATAGTAAGGATCCACTTATGACCTTAGTTTGGAGAAGGATTGATTATTATAATAAATTCCAATCCCCATTAGACAAAGGGTTGGTCCATCGTAACTGGTTAGAGAAGTAAGGCTGAAAGTTTCACTTTTCCTATAAACATAGCACAATATTTGCATTTCCTAACCCATACATGAAAATCACCAAATATTCTTTTCCAATAGTACCCACCTCTCATGATCTTAAGTGTTATAGTCTTTTCTGATAAATGTCCTCCACCATGTCCATCATAAAACTCTTCAATCAACCTTTATGTTTGGCTTGGCTCTATACACCTTAACAACATGCCATTGATATCTTTCTTGAAAATTACACCATAAACAAGAAGAAATGGAATGTATTAAAATAAAAAATATCTTATTTTTAAATAACATAAATCAAAAGGATAAAGAACATCTTGGAGATATCTTACCAAGTCATGAAACAAGCTAGAAGGTGAGGTATGATTAGTTGTAACTTCTTCATCATTTGACACTAAAACCAATTCATTAGCCTCTTGAAAGTCTTGGGTTAGATGCTCACAAATTCATTTACCTCTAACTAGATTTTTAACCTTTATTTCCACATCATAATCCATTACCTTTGTTATCTAACCAAGTCTCTTCTCATTTCTATCTTTGTTTAAGAGGAACTCCTTGATACTTGGATGGGCAACCATTAGTTGTATCCTGTTATTAAACAAGTATATAAATTTTATGAGAGATATGTTTTCTAAAAGTACATGTTTTAAAACAAAATAATACCTTATTTCATACTCCTCCAAGCCTTGACTAAATAAAGTTATTGGCTGATCCAAGGCCTCATGATTATATTCCATAAGAATACCCGAATTAGTGTCCATATTATCATAGGTGTACAAGATGAAGTATTTTGTGAAATATGGATTTATGAGTGTAGGTGAACTATATATGGATCTATTCATCTCTTAAAAAATATTCATTCCTTCCATGAAACTATTGAAACCTTAATTCTTTTTTAGCATGGTTCTAAGTGGCTTAGTTAAAGTGGAAAAATCTTAAATGTATCTAATTATAAAATTGATTGTTCTTTAGATGCTTTATAGGGCCTTTTTATGTTTATGAAAGTAAAGAGAAATAATATAATATATTATTTTAGGATATATACTTAAACCATACTTTGAAACCACATGCCCAAGAATATTACCTTCATGAACCGAGAAGACACACTATTTGGGATTAAGAGACACCCCAAATTGTGTACACCTTTTGATCACTTGTTTGAGGTGAACCATGTGCTCACTTGAAATATTTTAAAATATGGTCTTGTAATCCAAATAGACAAGTGAAATCATGTTGATATGACATTGGAATTCCATATCCATGGCCCTTTAAAAGGTTGCTTTGACATTGGATAAACTGAAAGGCATCTTTCTATATGCAAAGGTCCCCCACTTTGTAGTGAATATTGTCTTGAATTGGTCCTCTTCCTTGCCAAATATATGATTATAACCACTATATCCATCCAAAAAAGATAACCTCTCTAAACCTACAACCAACTACAAAATTTATTCCATGGATGGAAATGGATAGTGATCTTTAAGGTAAGCATTGTTCAAATCCCAAAAGTTAACACATAGTATAATCTCACCATTCTTATTTCATACTAAAACAATGATTTCCACCCAAGTTGAGTGATTTATTTTGAATATAATGGGTAAATATATGATCTTATGAATTTAAAATCTAATTAAAATCTCAGGTTTTGGATTAATGGGCCTTTGCCTTTGTCTCATTGGTTTGGTTTTAGCCTCTAGCTCAATGGTGTGTTGAGCTAGACTTGGGTCAAATCCTCTTAGATCACTATATTTACATTTAAACACATAAAAAAACTTGTACATAATTCAGTTAAATATTTCTTTTGTGAATGAATGTATACCTTACCCAATTTCAAATTCTTATCAGCGATAATCTCCATATTGGCATAGTGTTTTTTTAGTTGATAAAGATGAATTTTATTTCCTCAATTAATCATCACCAATAAATATATTATCAATCTTAACCAATATTTTGGGTAAATTATTAGTTTTTAGTTTCAAAATTTGGTCACCATACTAATGGAATAACATTGACTGATTCTTAGAGGAGAATTCAACCTCGTCTTTTAAGAACCTAATAATTTGATTGTCATTCTCAAATACCTACCAATTATCATGGTTATTTATAATGGAAGGCATAAAAATGACCTTAATGTTTGATTTAAATTTCTCATTTTTAATATCATCTCAGATACTACATTGAGCCCCTACGGAAACCAACCTATCTATATGTTTGTTATCATTTCTTGGTATTACCTAAATTTTAAAAGCCTAAAAAACCTCAAGTAAGTCCTAGACCCTATGATTATAAGATTTAGGTAATGTTTTTTTTCATACATTAATACCTCTTACTTGGTGAACTATAATTTTACTATCACCAAAAACTTTCAAGGTGTTGATTTTCATCTTCTTATCCCCTTGTAAACCGTGAACTAGTGCCTCATACTCTACAACATTGTTTGAAAAACCAAACTAAAGCTCAATTGAGGAGAAATAACTTTGATTTTTTTGGAAATATAAATATTATTCCAAACATTTTACCATGATTTTTTCTTGATCCATCAAATTATAATTTCCATAGACCTTCACTAGATTTATCATCCTTTGTCATGGCTAGAATTAGTACATCATTCTCATGAAGGTAATAAAATCCAAGTCCCTCCTCAATTATATATTAAGGATCATGATCATGGAATTTTGAGGCCCATTCATCAATTTAAAAAAAAATTAAATCCATCTAAAGGTGAATTAGTTTTCACTCCGCTAGTTTCTAGCACCTAATTCAAGATGACATAGTTAATGTTTACAACACTTGGCATATATGACTCTAAATAGAAACATTCAATGGGTTCAAATAATTTTTACCTTAGTACCATATATTTTTATTAACATTAAATATGTAAAATTATATGATAATTATCCCCTAATATTTGAGGTGAAGTCTCTTGATAAACACATGCCAAAGTAAGGAGGTAAGTCCACCACCACTACATCCTATTGAATGGTAACATTTAGATAATCATGTAGTGTCAAATTCAGATATTTAATAATACCTACGATATTTTTTTATGACCCATATAGTTTAAATACTAATTTTTTATTTGGTTCATAAACTAAACCAAGCTTATCTATAGTTTTCTTGGGCATAACAGTGTTACTAGCTCTATTATCTACCATGCAGTTATGAACTAAAGTGTCACCAACTATCAAGGAGAGATAGAAAAGAGGAGTATTATTTGATTTTACCTCAATCTTAGCCAATTTTACCATCTTATGTACCTGATATACTTTTTTTCATTGGTTGGTTTGAATTAGTCAAGACAACACCTGCTTTCTCAACCAATTTTGGAGACAACTTGAGAATTGAATGTGCTTGAATGAGTATGTCTTTTTGTCTTGGAATAGATAAGGAATAACACATGATTATGTTTATTTTATATTATTAATTTTATCCAATATACTTAATTGAGTCCAAATAACCTTTGTTTTTACCTTTTGAACCACTAGATGTTCATGAACTAAAGGTATTTGATGAACCTTTCTAGCGTTTGTATTCTATTTTTTTTGAGTTGTTAGGGCAGATAGATGATCTTTGATACCTTTGGAAACAATATTATGGGTAATTGAATCATGAATCACATATTTGACCTCATAAATGGCTCTTATTTTAGCTCTAGTAATAACTACAACTTGGCCACTTGGAGTGTTAGTCTCACCACCCTAATTGAAAGCCACATGATCATCCATTTGCCAATTTACATTAATAACATCAAGATACTATTGAAATTTTTAAACCTCTCCTTATGGTACCAAACCTATTTATTGATGTTGACCTCCTTGAAGAGGGAAATCTTCATTTGTCATTTATGGAATACTCATGTTTTGTGACACCAAGGCTTGGTTTTGAACATCATTGAGATTGGAGGGATGCCAACCTGAGTCTTACATAAAGTTGTTTTGAGGTGGTTTAGGAATAATATCCTTTAAAGTGGAAGGTTTATTATTATCAAAAGATGCATATGGTTTAGCTTGAGTTATGGATCCTTGAGGTTGGTAGGATGGTTTATTCTCTCTAAATCCTTGATAAGGAGGCCTTTAATCTTTGAAGGGCTGATAGGTGGGTTGACTTGGTTGTAGATAAGGTCTATTTTCTTGATATTACTACCTCCTCAATTATAATATTTCATTTCCAAAATATTTTAACAAAACTTTCAATTATTTAAGGTCACTATCTTGACTAGAAGGGGATAAAACTTGGGCCTGATGAGGTGGAATAGTAACTAATGATGAAACTTGAGGAATTTAAGGGGCTAGTATAGACTATAATTTTAGGAAGATGGGCATTAGAGGCCTTCAAGAAAGCTTGCCAACTTGTATCAAACTATTCTCTACTCTTATTTCAAACTCATAAGAATCTAGCAAAGTATTACCACCCATTGACTATATCATAAAACTAATGACAGAATTGAGGGCTCTTAGATAGTATAAGAAGAAATATTTTATGGATGGCCTAATCAACATAGGTATCCTAGTCCATGTTTTTTGGAATCTAAGGTTAAATTTAGTCATAAACTCATGATGAACTTTTTTTATGGTAGTTATTCATTCAATTAAGGATAGGTGATTAGATTTGTCCTCAAATTATTTGACCAAGGCTCAACATAAGTCATCCTAGGAATTAATTGAGTTTAGTGGGAGGTTTCTATGCATTACAGTGGTTCTCCTTTGAAGGAAGAAGTAAGCAATCTAATAGCCACATTTTCATTAATGACATTATGGATTTAATATAGGTTAACAACATCCTTGATGTGTTCAATAGGATTTTTTTTATCTTCTCCTAAGAATAATTGGATACTCTTAAATCTCGATATAGGTATGTCATCAAACTAGACTAAATTTAGTGGACTACCTCTATTGAATGTGACAATGACTTTATTTTTGATGGCCATATAAATAGTGGGAATTTTACTATTTAGGATAATAGGATGACTAGGAGATAGATATTCATTTTTAGGATATGGGTTTGTCCTATTAAACCTTACTCTTTTATAATAAGTATAAGGTAACTCAAAGAACTCAAGAGGAATAACTTTACTAGATGATCTTATGGTAACCTTTGGCATGAAAGTGTTACCTGAATGCTAATATGAACTCTACAACTTGAATAAATATTTAGCTTATAATGATAATGAGTATCTTGTACTACTTCAAGTACTTCACCTTAGCTCCAAACTTCAGCTATGCTAAGGAGAATAAGTCCCATCGGCAGTGCCAAAAATTGTTATCAATCAAGAGTGTGCCCTTAAGAGAAAGTGTGTTATTCCTCACTCCTATTGGAACATGAAATATCTCCTAAGTATGGGTGAATTTTTAAGGGAGATAATATCTAATTATATTTTATTCCCTAATTGATCTCACTAAAACTTACTCTTAACATACTATCTACTGATTCCACCAATGAAAAGGGTGCAAAAGTCACTGTTTATAATGAAATTGAAATAGAAAACTAGAAATGAAAGTAATGAACCAATGTTTTATGACCAATTATTATTTAAATAACATTATTATTAAAGGGAGAAACTTTCACACATTATCTGCACTCAGGAATTATTTCTACAAAAGTGTTTCACAAGAAAGACTTGACAAACTCAGTTTATGTAAGGAAGGACATAACTCACATCCAATGCCTAAAATTAATCTAATTTAGAAAATTAATATGAATTTTATAACATCAAATATATATCATTAATTTAAAATAAAAAAACAATAACATATGAAAATAAGTGATTCACTAGATTGTATTAATGGCAAACATACACACTTCACTCAAAAAGCCTAAAAAATGGAGGAATAAGGCTTCTTATTTCTCACAAAAGGTGACTAAATTTTTTATAAGCCATTAGGAACAACAAAAATAAAAAACTTATATGTTGCATTCTGGAAAATGAATTCAAAAATCAAAAATAAATTCCTGAAGACAAAGTAGCCCTAAAATAGGGGACTTCAAACTTGGTCTTACTCTTCCTTTGGTGCTACGTAGTATTTATTCAACCTATCCAACATAATTCATCCATAGGGTGGAATGGAAGAGATATTTTCAAATTTTATGGTTACTTTTCTAATCTTTCCATAATGTTTAGTCAAGCCTAGACCACTTGGAGAGTGTCTAGATTCTTGTTATAACCCCTAGATTTTAGCTTTCATGTCTTCTTAGTGAATGAGTCTTCCTCCTTGAAAGTAGGACTTTAATTACTTATTTTAAAACTTATTTATGATCATTTATTATGTTTCAAAACTTGAAAAAATCTGTTATGATACTTCTTCCATCTTCTTTTTAACTTTGTCTCCAAGGATGGCATAGGAAAGAAGGAGAAACAACTTGATTTTGGAAACCCGTTGAGACTTGTTCTCCTTGATTTTAAAATTTTTAATGAATTATTAAAAATATAAATTTAGTGTATCATCTTATTAAATATCCTTATAATACCTTATGAGGAGTTATATTCATTGATTTTGTCCTTTAGTTCCTCAAATCTCTCATTTCCCACTAGGCATAGAAGGCAAAAGTTGGTTTTTTTTCTTCATGTTTGATTCAATTATGCCAATTAACTCCATGGATGAATTATTAAGAAAATAAAATACATTTATCAAGGTAATTTGATCCATCAATCACTAAAAAAGACTTGATTTGGCACCAAAACTATGCATATCCTATCGATTCCTTATAGCCTTTTTTAATCAAATCTACTTATTTACGAGAATATGAAGATGATATTAGGAAAATAGGAAAAAATTTAGAAACCATATATCCAATTAAATATCTTAAATTTTTATTTTGGCCAAACTCCAAGTGTAGATATCTTTTCTAGCACATTATTTTAGCCAAATTAGCCTTAATTAGCCCTCCTAGGCTAGAAAGTGAAAAACTTTATCCTTAGAAACCCACACATTTTAAACTCATAAAAACCATTTTATTCACCTTACCCATGATTTAATAATTCTCCATGTCAATTTTGGTTGTTTGGAACATTGTGGAGGTATAAGAACCTTGAATGGCCTTTGGCAAGCTTGCATTTTTGAAGCATTTTCTAACTGGCGCAACTAATCTGAATGTTTTAGGCACTAATGAGTGATTTATTATATATTATTTAGTTTTAAGAGTAAAAAATGTCTCAATATAACTACATAATTAATTTTCATCTCTATAGATGCTTTAGAACCCTTATTTTAGCTAAAAACATGAAAAAGTACAATTTTTGTATTATTCTATATGAATGAAGGTATAACAAAAACACATTTTGGAGAACCTGTGAGAGTTTAATACAAAATTTTATATTTTTTAGGAACTAATTATCTAATTTATGGATGTTTCCAAGTCAATATTTATAAACTAGTCCAAACTAGGGTTTTAGGTGGTTTTACCTCTTAAAGATTGTTCATGAAATTGTGATGTTCAACCTATGAAAAAGTTACACTAAAACTTTTTTTATGAACCTCTATAACATACCCAATCTATTTTAGGTCCCATGCTAAGCCTCCATGTTGTTGTGAGCTTCTAAACTTGGTCTCTCAAGCTTCTCTCTTCATTATACATACCCTGTAATGACCTTAAGGCAAGGAATGGCTTATTTGTGGCCTCCCCTATAAATTGAAGGTTTTGACAGACCTCATATCCTATTATGAACATGTTACAATTTTTTTTAATACTTAGTGTTATAAGTGGAATGGACCCCCTTTTAGTCATTAAGCCTAGTCTAAGCCTAATAAGCTTAGTCTATATATGATTTCTTACCATCACTTTTGAGAATTTCATCATGGATTTGAGGTCTTATACAGGTTTTTACAACCTCATATAGATAGTTGAAATGTTTAATCACTTTTCAAGTCATTATCCTAACCTTACTTGCTAAACCCATAGGATTTCAACACTTTGGGAGTGCCCTCTATCTAAGACAAAATAGATAACACTTCCCCTATTATCATAGATAATAAAAGTATATGAGGGTGTTTATCAAGTGATAATGATTTTATATACCAATTTTCATGGCTTGATCACATCCATTACCCTTCTAAACCTCATAAGACCCAAGGCAGACTTCTAAGGCATTGACTATGTGTAGGGTCTGAAAATATGACTATCAATTATCCTTTGAGAAATATTATTTAACATATTTACATACTATGGGAACCTATTTATATTATTACCACCATTTAAAGATACTCAAATCATATTCATGATCTCAAACTTTTTCTAATCTCTCTAAGGTAGACTTCATAAGACTAATAGATTGTGTATAGTATTATTTGCTTAAGAGAAAGACCTACGTATAGGTATATATTACATTCTTAGATCCTAAATAATTACCATAATATTATCCTAAGGTCTTATAGTCTCATATCATAGTTTTAATTTCCCACACCATGTTTTATGTTAGACCAACATCAAGACTAGTTATGTTTATAGGTTACTATCATGCCACAATCAATTATAGTTGACTATTTTGGAGCAAAAGGGGTCTTATGGGTATATTTCAACCATAAAACTCTATGTTAATCCTCATATGATCCTTTGGAGTCTTTAAATAAACTATAATTGATATGTATCCATGTTTTTCAAAATTTTACCTCTTTGTTCACACTATGAGCTTGTAAATATCTACAGTTAGACTCCAACTTAGCATTGTGAAGGTGGGGGCATACTTGTAGACATTGATAAAGGTCAAAACCCTAAAATATAGTCCTTATTTATGTATTTTTAACCACACATGTCCTTACACTTGAATGGGACCACTCACTATAGTGATAATCCCCTTCTTGATTGAATGAGGCATAACATGTCATTTGGAATTCAATAACTTATAGAGAATATTGCCTTTCTATAGTGAATAATTGTAGGATTTAGAAGCCTCCTAACACTATACTCTTGGAACTAAACATCCAATCCCTTTGATAAATTAATCTCTCCTACATTATGGATACATAATAGGATCATTTAGATGCATCCAAACTCCATGTTACACTATTATATGATAGCCTCAAAAGTGACCTACGCTCTATTTTGGAAATTTTAAGAAAACATATACCTAAACTTAGTTTCCTCAATCATGAATTTATAATTCAATCCTACCAACCATTTTATGTTTTTATAATTAATATTATGATATATTTCATCCATTACACCTTAAGGAAGGTCTTAAAACATGCTTACGAATATATATGCAATACTTTATATTTCTAAGAGAGCCACTTATAGGTGGACATCTCAACACACACATCAGTGAATATAAATATGGTGTGTACTTTTAATGGGTCTTAAATCAAATATAAAACTCTAAAAATTATCCAAATGGATTCCTTCAACTTTAAGGAAGTGAAAATCAATTCAAAAGTTTCATTTCAACCTTCTCAGTCTCTTACAGGGCACTTGTAGGTGCACACCAATGTTATAGGCATATAGGTGTAATTTTATCCCCTTGTTTCATGAACCAACCTAATATTGATTTAAAGTATTTTTTTTAACCACTTATAACTAACTTTGAATCCAATTTTACTGTGGAAACCTTAGAATCAAACATCCACACTTGTAGGCAGCTTGACTATAGGTTCTCTATTTCCCTTATGGTTGTAGGTGTAGATTGTTGATTTTAGGTTACCATATTGAGGGTTTAAGATTGTGAAACCCTAGAAAATTTTTATTATATTTTTAATAATTAGTTTATCTTCATAAACCTTAGGTCCTTCATTTCAACTTTGAGTGTTATTCTCAACATCTCAATATCACCATACTCAAACCCGTATTATCCTTATACAAAGTTGTAGGTGCTTATTTCTAGATTATGATGTGTATTTGGAATTTTAAGTGTATGTATATAGATCATGGTATAAAAAATTAAGTAAATATTTATATGGATTAAAAAAATTACTTATGTCATTCCCAACTTTATCACCTTAACATATATATATATATGCCTTCCATTGACTTCATTAAACCTTATTTTTTCCTCTCTATACATTGTCCTATGCATCTTAATTTAACACCTTAATTATGAATCAAAAATTAATTTTAATTGACCAATACATTATATACACCCTATAAATTCAATGTTCTTCATAAGAATGTATACTATTGAAATTATTTCATACTACACCAAGACCAACACTCAACCCTGCTATCTACCCATCAAGTACAGGTTGGTTGTAGGTGCTTATTTTTCATGAGCCAAAGTTAATAGTCACTCCATTAATTTATATTAAATTATTCACATTTATCTTTTAAGTAATATTTGGAGGTAGCTCATAATATCCAACATCACCTCATAGCCTATTGAACATTGAAATCAATCTCAATAAATGCATTTGTACCTTGTTGAGAAGATCAATTTAGTTTAAACTCTCTCAAAGGAAATATACTCTGAAAGGAGACATATGAAAACTTAATTGTATTAAGTATCTAATGAATTATATATTCAATTCTTCAAAATGCTATTTTTTCTCCAAAACTATCCTAAAAGACCATTCATAAAGATAGTGAAGGAAACATGGTTTTATGATATAAATAATTTCCTATAAGGATTTAAAATATGAAACAAATATTAAAATTAGCCTAATTATCTCTAAAATAATCCCTAAAAATCATTCCTCTCCATCAATTTATTAGCTTGAGAAAGAGGTGCAAGAACTGATGCCTCTCAGATGCATAAGCTATAGTGACCTACTGTCACTCTTAGTGATTGTTAATAAATATGAGGAAAAAAATACAAAAAAATCCACTAGTTTTTAACTTAATTTTACCCCTAAAATTTTCCAAATTTTAATCGCCTAACTCTTTCTCCTTTTTTCGTATCGAGCATTTGAAAACTACCCTTCTAGAGTTGCCAATAAGGTTGATATAGGAGAAAAGTGGGGGTTTCCATTTTTTCACCCAAAAACCACTGATATTACCCTATTAATCCTATTTTATGGTTTTATAACAAACATCCTTTAAAAACTAGTATGAATGCCAAAAAAAGGCTTGTTTTCGCACTAAAAAAGCAAATTCACTAAGGAAATCTGATTGAAATGTTGTAAAATGTGTTAATGAGTCTATAAAGTGTTTTATAAGGTGAATAAATATGTAATTAATATTATTCATATGGATATACCATAAAAACCTTAAAAACCTTCTTTGAAGGTCACACAATGATCAAAAATGCATGGAAATTAGTCATGAAGTTAGTATAGAATGTGATCAACTTGATTATTCATATGTTAGGTATAAAATTACCTTGAAACAAGTTATGAAACTCATGAAGACACTCTATACTCATTTTTCCACTAAAAATGTCTTGGAAAGTCCAAAAAATGACTAGATAAGTATAAGACAAATGAAGGACAAAACCTTAACTCACCTAATAAACCTTCAGAACTATTAATCAAGGATTTAGATGATCACTTTAAGGACTTTTAAAGACTAACCTATTGAACAACAAGACAAATTGGCATGACATTCAAAGTTTTGAATGATAGGGGTGATAATTTGACCTATGAGGTCAAAATTGGTAGTAAGAAACAACCAAACATATCTAAACCCCAATACATTCTACTATGGAAGGACCAAATATATGAGTAAAATGTGATTTAGAGAAATTAAGATAAAGTGTCTCAAAATCAAATTTATTTGCCTATGAACATGTTTCTAGGTATGTATGCATATGAAAGTCTAACCATTATCACTTTGATGGTTTTAATGCTCTTAAACCTCAACGGTGTCTCACATGAACTCAAACACTTGTATTTCAACATTCAACTATCCTTTGTTGATTGCACTCAAACCATATTGGAAAATTATAGGTGAAGGTATGGTATAATACTATATGTGTTAAATTGGTTCTCAAAACCAATTTATAAATTTTAGAATAGCTCAAACTCATTGTTTCTACCTTGGGAGTCTTCTTACCATGTTGAAACCTCCTTATCTTACCACCATGACTGTGCAAGACTCAATTCTACCTAACTATAAATGACTTTTTGCAAAGAAGTCTGACTATGTGTATAACTTGATTTTTCACTCCATCAAGAGATGAGTTTGAAACCAAACCTCCTTAGGAGAGATGAATTAATTTTAAATGAGAGATAAACACATGTTACCTTTATTTTGAAACCACTACAAGAGAGAGAACCCTCTACAATGGATGAAACTTGTCTACATACTATGATATAGTTTCCAACTAACAAAATGATAAAGTTTAGGATCATTCTTTAATTTTAAAACATGAAACCATACTAATAAACACATGAGAATTATGGTCATGCCATTTTAGAACATGTGTAACACTTGTTTTATAAAGACCAATCCAAATAGAGAAGATACTTGAAGGCCATTTAGGTGTGCAGGTAGATTTGAGGAACATACCTTATTAACCATGGTTCATGAAGCACATTAAACCAAACCTATAACTCTTTCCATTATTTTTAATTAAACAAAGATTACTATCATCCCTTAGAATAACTTACTCCAACTCACCTCATGTTGTCTGTACTAGACTAAAACTGATTTACCATTTCTTTTTGTCTAGGAGAGTGATAAGAAAATTATAATGGGTTTTGCCATTTTTGCACTTGTAAAATATACCCAAAAATTGAATTTTTTAAGGGGATCTCAATAGTAACTTTATAATTCATCCCACATGCCAAATCTACTACACAAGCTGTACAACTACACAAGACCACATGAAACTACCTAAACTACCTAATCTTATTACTTTTAATGTTTCACCTATAGTTGTTAGTTTAAGATGGCCATATCTAACATTAATCTAACATTTAGGACATTAGATAATATTTGGAAACATTTTTCCTTCTATAAAAACCTTATAAGTCCATAAATGACTTAAAATGTGACCCCTAGATGACATGAGACCAACTATACAACTATGACAAAGCTAAAGCACACTATAAATGACATCATAAGACCATGGTACACACTTTTCACCATAGTAAATCCCTATCTCAAGTTTAAATATATAGGGGTCTGACCTAATTTGACTTGTGGTTAGATTAGTCAATAGTTATACACCTCAATACAAATGAAACTTCACCTATTAAATAAACTAAAACAAACATTATCAATCTGGATGACTCTACTCAACCACATATCCATAATATGGACGCTATAAACACTATAAATTACCTTAGAGACTAAATCCACTAAGGTCAGACAAATACGTTTTGGATATGATAGAAATGGTAATAAAATACTATGGACCTTTGCTTACACTTCCTAGTGATGAAGCTATACTTGAGCTACTCCATGCTAGAGAACCTTAGATTCCACACCAACATCATAAAATTTGTAACTTTAAGCAAAAAGTTTATTGTTTTAATAATTTAATTACTAGTGTGGAACCTAAAACATATCATGTTTCTTCCTTTTCTCCTTCCCCATATAATTTCCAAGATGGAAATGTTATGATCATTGAGGAAATTACAAAAAATATAATATGGTACACCATTTCCTTATCCTATTACCCTTTATAAAGATCTCACTCTTGAGAGACATGATAACTTCAATTTTTTCTTTGATAAATATCATGAACCATTCACTTGGTCATATGAAGATATGTTAGGAATTGATTCTAGCATCCATGTTCATAACATTATTACTTATTCATATGTTAACCCCATTATAAAATAAATGAAAGTTAATCCCTAAAATATCTACCTTATGTCACAAATAAATCATTACAATTTTGGACATCAAATTCATTAAACCTATGGACTACTCATAATGGGTATTAAATATTATTCTTGATCATGAAAAATTCATAATATTTATTTGTATATGCATTGATTTTTTAAATCTAAATTTATCATTCCAAAAGACAAATTTCCCTTACCTTTAAAAGATACTATAATATATTATACTATTGGGTATGAAATTTTATCACGTATGGATGGTTTCTTAGGCTATAATCAAATTCTCACAACTCCTAAAGATCAATGCAAAACAATATTTACTACAAAGTGGGCACTTATTGCTAAGTTAAAATGCCTTTTGGCCTAAAAAATGTTGGAGCCACCTATCAACATGCAATGACCCATATTTTTCATGATCTTATTCACAAAATTGTTGAAAGTTATGTCGATGACCTTATTTCCAAATCTAAAAGTCATAAAACTCACCTTCATGATTTATCTATTACTTTTGATTGATTCATTTAGAATTAATCCATATGAAATTTTATTCATATTTACATCTAGTGAACATCTAGGTTTTCTAGTTTCCATTTGATGCATTGATGTCAATCTCATTAAAATAATAGTTATCATTAACATGCCTATTCCTTACTCTATTCATGACATATGAACAAAACTTGGAAAATTAGTGGAAATTCATTGATTTGTTCTAGAAATGGCTTACCATATATACTCTATCAATTTTCTTCTTAAAAAAGGGTAATGATTTAGAATGGACATATTGATTCTAAAAATCATTTGACAATATGAAATAGTCTTTGCTTCATCCTCCCAATCTTTGACCAACTTCAAATGATTATCCATTAATTCTATATGCATCCTTACCCCCATATTAATTAGGGTAATGTTTTCCCAACATGATGATACTCATATAAAATATTCTATTTACTATATTAGTTTAATTTTAATCAATTTTGAAACATGTTATACCAGGGTAGAACATGATTTCCTTGATATATATTTCAAAAATGAAAAGCTTTGTCATTATATGCTCTATCAAACCCCTTATGTCATTGTTTATTTTGATCCAATCCATAATTTATCATTCAAATCTTTCATACATGGAGATATAATTGACAAATGGATGAGCATATTAATGGAATTTGACCTTCTAATTGTTACATAAATTATTTTCAAAGGATAAGTCATCACAGAACCAACTCATGGTGGCTTCCTTACCGACTACAAATCACCTTCAAGATACTCTCCCTGATGAATACATTTTTTTATATTAAAGGTCTTAACCAAGTAATTTCTCTCAAAGATTATTTTTTCAATTTCACTACTGATCTAGAAATAAATAATATAGAAAAATGATTACACACCTGATACCACTGAATCTAAAGTAATCATCAAAGAATTAATGGAAGTGATAATTGACTTACATGAAGCTACTTGGACACTTAACTTTGATGGTGTAAAATGCCTTCAAAGAGCTTGGGCAATATGTATTATAGCTAACGCCCATGGTAAAATTATACCTTTATCATTTTGATTAAATTTTGTTGTCACCAATAACATGGATGAATATGAAGCTCTAATACTAGGCATGCAAGTCAAAATTAATTTAGACATCCCATATTTTCACACTTTAGGTGATTCATAATTTATATGATATCAATTTAGTGGTGATTATCAATGCAGAAAAACAAAACTTAATCAAATATCACCAAATTGCTACTACACTTAATAATTTTCCTAATTTACCATCCAACCAATTCCAAGAGATTAAAATACTATAGATAATTCTATTACTTCATCAACATCTCTATTTCACCTTTAGCAAGTACCTCATGCTTATCAATTTCTTATTCAAATAAGAAAAACACCTTCTTCTTTACAAAATAATTATGATTTTCTAATTTGTCACATTGAGACTATTACTATTCAAAAAAACCTATGGTATGAAAACATAATTCAATTTATTGAACATCAAATTTAGACTCCAAACATGGATTGTCATGAAAATACTTGAATACATAAACAAGATTTCAAGTATGTACTTCAATAAAACACTGTTTATTATATTAATGTATAAATAACCTTACTATATTGCATAATGCAAGATGAAGTTCCCACTCTCCTATAACAAGCACATGGGGGGATTTGTAGTGGTCACTATAGTGGTTATGTTACATCTTGAAAATACTTGTGTATGTGTTACTTTTGGCTTTCTTTAAAAAAATATGCTATTATTTTTAAAAAAAAATGTAATCCTTTTTAACTCCATGATGATCTTGTTAGAAATATTGTCATTGATGTCAAAGGTCTAACATTATTGGTGATATAGGCCCCATTGCATTTAATGGTGTTTTTAATATTCATAACTTGGATAATGTGTGTTAATATTTATTTAATGTTAATTAATATATTTTTGGTTGCATATAAGTCAAAAGAGGTCCCATGGATAAGTAAAAGAGTCATGGGGTAAAAGACGAAAGAGGAATGTGATGTATTTTCTCATGAAAAGTCACCTTGAGGAATTCCAAGAGTCACCATGTGAAGACAAAAGAGGAATGGTGCATTTTTTCATGAAGGGACACTTTGAGGAATATGAAAAGTCACCAAGATAAAGACAAAAGAGGAAAGGATGCTTTTTTTTATGAAGGTTCACCATATGAC
The DNA here is from genome assembly GCA_037957365.1 of Torreya grandis. Classification (NCBI taxonomy): domain Eukaryota; kingdom Viridiplantae; phylum Streptophyta; class Pinopsida; order Cupressales; family Taxaceae; genus Torreya; species Torreya grandis. The sequence goes on from JARHVA010001710.1 coordinate 1,533,695, forward strand.
TTTTCAAATGTAAGGATATGAAGGGACATGCAAGTTTTGTGCCATTTTTCATGACGATTGAAGGGTCACACAGGGTGAAGACCAAAGGTCATTTGAAAATCTATAACTAAAGCCTTGAGAATCCATTTGTAATATGCAAGAGAGTGCATGGTTTGTATTTGTTTTTCAAGAGAGAAAATTAGGAGATATTGTAGAGTTTTATCATTTGTTGAGTAAGCAACATTGAGATATAGTTGTGTTTTATACACAAGAGGGGTTGGTTCTCCTTTGGGTTGGTGATCACAAATAGTTCATGTGTTGGTTCTCAGTAAAGGGGTTGGTGATCCTCAAGTTGCTGCTTGTGAACTTTGTATTTTGAGTTGGTGCTCATTCATATACTTGAGACTATTATCCATGGTTTTTCCCACTTTGGGTTTCCACATAAAAATATGGTCTCTCTCTCTCTCTCTCTCTCTCTCTCTCTCTCTCTCTCTCGTGTGGTGTAAATTAATATTTTAGTTTTATTACATATCTTGAATGTATGATTGAGTGGTTAAAGAAAAGAAATTAGTTTAAATAAAAGATATATAATATACTAATTCACCCCCCCTCTCAATATATTTCATGCTTAACAATTGGTATCAGAGCAAGTTCCTTTTCAAAAAGTTTTACACCTTGAAGGAAGATCAAGAAAGCATGATGACTAGATCACATGAAGGATTTTATACAAATAAGGCACATTTGTTTGATGGAATGAATTATGTTTTTTTGGATCATAAGGATGAAGACTTATTTTATGGCCCTTAGATTCAACATATGGAAAGTAGTGGTGGAAGAATATGAAGAGACACAGACACTTGTAACTACTTTGGTAAAAAAAGAAAACAAGTGAAAATAATGCTAAATCTTTAAATGCTATTTTATGTGGTTTGTGTGAATCATAATTTGTTAAATTTATGAAATGTAAGTCTACTCATGAAACTTGGGTAAAATTTGAGAATATTTACAAAGGTTATGGAAAGGTTCAACAAGCTAAGCTTCAAACTTTCAGAAGATAGTTTGAGAGTTTGAATATGGAAGAAGAATAAAATATAGTAAATTATCTCTTATGGCTTGATCAAATAGTTAATCAGATTCAAGGTCTTGGAGAAAATTTAGAAGAGTTGACTATGGTTCAAAAGGTTTTGAGATCTCTACCATTGAGATATGATGTGAATGTTTTGGCAATTGAAGAGATGAAGAATTTAGCCATGCTAAATATTGATGAGCTTCATGGTATTCTTATGGCATATGAGATGTGAACTAAATAAGATAAACCATCAAAGAGAGAATCAACTTTCAAGACATCAAAGAAAGAGAAGGATAAGATTCAAGAATTAAGTGATAGTTCTAGTGATGATAAAGATGACAACAGAGCTCTTTTCATTCACAAGCTAAAAAAGGGCACAGGTAAATATCAAGGAAAATTATCTTTTAAATGTTTTAATTATGGAAAGATTGGACATTTTGTAGCTAAATTCTCAAATAAAGGTAATGATGATAATGAAGAAGGACATTCTACATAAAAAAAGAATTTCAAAGGCAAATTCAAGAAGGGATTTGAGAAGAAGAGTTTGTATTCTAGAGATCCTAGCTCAACCAAAGATAGTGGAGTCAGTGACTCAGAAGAAGAAGAGATTATATTCATGGCCAAACATGAAGATGCCTCTACAATAAAAATTATAGATGATCAATAAGAAGAATAGGATGAAGCTAAAGTGAATCTAGAAGGAAAACTCATTTGTGCCTTAGAAGAGTTAAAATTTCTTGAAAAGAAGAGTCAAAGAATAAAGCTCTAGATCAAGCAAAATTAAAAGGAGTAAAAGGAAATAATTGAAGATTTACAAGTACACTTTAAATAAGACAAGAAGAATGAATAAGATCTAATAGCACAGTTGAAAATAGGAAGTAGAGAATGTGAAAGGTATGTTATTGAAATTGCTTTTTTAAAAGCAAATCTTGATAAAAACAAATAAAGCAATCAATATAGAGTAGCTAATGATTCAAAATTTGAGAATATCACTAATATGTTGAATAAGATATTAGAAAATCAAAGATCAATGTTAGATAAGACAGGTATTGGATTTGAAAAGGAGAAAGAGGAGGTCACTACTTTCATAGACAAGGAAAAAGGAAAGAGCTATGCTGAAGCTCTTATAAAATAAGAAATAAAAATGGAAGAAGTTAAGAATATAGAGGACATCTTAAACAAAGAAGGATAGAGGGAACAAAGCTACAAAAGAAAATTAGGTCAAAGATACACAAATAGGTCCTATTTTTATGGTTATTATTTTTATTGTAATGGATATGGCCATAAGAAATTAGAATGTTGAAAAAGAGCTAATAGTTTTAGAAATAAGGAGAAGGAAAGCCATGTAGAATAAAGTAGAAGCCATAACTCTTTTGCTCCTTTATCAGGATTTCATGAGGAGGCACTAATATATTATAAGTTCAATAAATTTAAGCACATAACTTGGTACTATAGAAGTGTGGTTGAGTCAGTCAAGAAGGACCATATTTTCAAGGGTCCATTCATTAAAAAGAAAGTTTAGATAGGTTCTTGGCAAAAGAAACAACCTAAAAAATTTATGTTGGTGAAAATAACTTTTCATGCAAGAAATAAAAAAAAGACATGGTTCATTGATAGTGGATGTTTGAGACACATGATAGGAGATTATAGCAAGTTCATAACCTTGAAGAAGATCAATGGTGGCAAAGTGAAATTTGAAGACAATACTACTACCATAATTATTGGAAAAGGTACACTAGGTTTGGATAATGGTAGAACTAAAACTGAAAATGTTTTATATGTAAACGGTATTAAGCATAATATTTTGAGTGTAAGTCAAATGTGTGATTAGGGGGACACACTAAAGTTTTATGTACAAGGTTTTTAAATTAGAAGAAAAGATTTAGATGTATTGGTTGTAGATGCTCAGAGAATAAGGAAAAACTTGTATATGTTATCAAACATCAAAGGTCAAAGATGTTTTTTGAGTTAAATTAAATAAATTTGGTTATGGCATAAGAGAATGGGGCATATAAATTTTGACAATCTGGTCAACATCGACAAAAATCAAGTAGTCAAAAATCTTCCAAAGATTACAAAGCCATCTGACACGCTTTGTGAACCTTGTTTGCATGGGAAGAAGGCTAGAAGGTGGTTCAAAATAAAAGTGTACTCAGCCACTCAGATGCTAGATCTTGTTCACACTAACCTATGTGGACCTATGAGGACTCAAATTACTCAATGTGAGAAATATTTCATGTTTCTTATTGTTGATTTTTCACGTATGACTTGGGTAATGTTTATAAAGAAAAAATTAGAAGCTTTTAGACATTTCAAAGCATTAGTTGAGAATGAAATCAATTTGAAAATTAAGTGTCTAAGATCAGATAAAGGATTAAAATTCATGTCAAATCAACTTATTGAGTTTTGTGAAGATCATGGAATAAAAAGACATTATTCAGCTGCTAGAACTCCATAACAAAATAGAGTAGTTGAACAGAAAAATAGAACAGTTCAGGAGACGGTGAGGATAATGCTATATGAATCCAAGATAGAAGATAAATATAGAATAGTAGTGCATATTCATAATAGATCATTATTAAGATTCAATAGTAACAAAACTCCTTATGAGCTATGGAAAGACAAACCAACAACAATTGATTATTTTAGAGTTTTTGGTAGCAGATGCTTCATAAAGAGAACTGATGAAAAACATGGTAAGTTTGAATCCAAAGCAAATGAAAGTATATTTCTTGGTTATTATTGTAAAATTAAAGCTTATAAATTTTATAAAAAAAATAACCAATAAAATTGTTGAAAGTGCAAGTGTCAGGATAGAAGAAGATGGAACATAAAGAATCAGTGATCTAGTAGACATTCTTGAAATCATTGAAGAGGAAGGCTTTGAAGAATTAGATGAAGATGAGGAGAAGGAGAAAAAGGGAACCAAAACTCCATCCAAATATATTCAAAGAAATCATAATGAAAGTGACATCATCAAAGACATAAATGAAGGAATTCACACCAAAAGAATGATGGTAAGTGAATCTGAGCAAGTTAATTTTTCTTTATTATCTAAAATTCAGCCTAGAATTTTTTTAGAAGCTAGACATGATAAACATTGGGTTAAGTCTATGGATGAAGAATTAAATCAAATAGAAAAGAATGATACTTGGGAATTAGTGACTAGACCAAAAGATCACAATGTGATAGGAAAAAAATGGGTTTATATAAGTAAGTTGAATGAAAATAGAGAAGTGACCAAAAATAAAAAAAGATTAGTATGTAAAGGATATGATAATATTGAGGGAATAGATTTTGAAGAAACTTTTGCACTAGTGGCAAGGTTAGAGGCTATTAGAATGTTTCTTGCATATGTAGTGTTTAAAAATTTCAAAGTGTTTCAGATGGATGTCAAATCTACCTTCTTAAATAGGAATCTTGAAGAAGAGGTCTACATTGAGTAGCTTAAGGGATTTATTTTCTAAAATATTAGTAACCATGTATGTAGATTGAAGAAAGCATTGTATGGATTGAAACAAGCTCCTAGACCTTGGTATACAAGACTTGATAAGTACCTAAAAGATCAAGGTTTCAAGAGAATATTTGCTGATAATAATCTCTACATCAAAACAAAAGATGAGCATTAATTGATTGTTGTGGTATATGTTGATGATATCATTTTTGGAGGAAATATTGAAAAGATGAAAAAAGAATTTTTTGATAGAATACATAAAGAATTTGAGATGTCTATGCTTGGAGAATTATCATTTTTCTTAGGATTGAAAATATTTCAATAAAATAAAGGAATTTTCATATATCAAAGTAAATATGCCAAGGAAATGTTGAAGAAATTTGGTTTTGAGGATTGTGCACTAGCTGGCACACCTATGTGTATAGAAAATAAGGTGAGCAAGGATGAAGATTCACCTATTATAGATCAATCTTTGTATAAATCTATGATTGGTAGTATTTTATATTTAACAGCATTGAGGCCAGACATCATGCATGTAGTAGGTATGGTTGCAAGATATTAGTCATCTCTAAAAGATAGTCATGTTTAGTTGGTGAAGAGAATATTTAGATATATCAAGAGGACATTAGATTATGGATTATGGTATCCCATAGGTAGAGATTTCACTTTGGTAGCTTATACAGATTTAGATTGGGTAGGGTGTTTAGATGATAAAAAGAGTACAAGTGGAGGAGATTTCTTCCTTAGTGATAGCTTAGTATCATGGCTAAGTAAGAAGTAGAATTTAGTATCACTATCTATAACTAAATCAAAATCTATTGTAGCAGTATTGTGTTGTACTCAAGTGATTTAGATGAAGCAAACTTTGGAAGATATTAAGGTAAAGTATGATGAACCTATTTCTATGTTTTTTAATAATACAAGTACTATAAATATTTCAAAGAATCTAGTGATGCATTCAAGAACAAAACATATTCCCATTAGATATCAATTCTTAAGAGAGCAGGTTGTAGATCAATATGTTAAAATAGAATATATCAGTACTACAGAGCAGATTGTAGATATTTTCATAAAGGCACTACCAAAAGACACATTTGAGTATTTTCAAGAGAAGTTGGGAGTAATTTATTTTACTTCTTTCCATTGAGGTTCAACATCAGTTAAGGGGGAGTTAAGTGTTAGCTCCAGGTATGCCCTTTGCCATTGATGTCAAAGGGGGAGAATAATAGGTAAATGAACAAGTGCATAAATAGATATAGGTTGTTATAGTAAGGGGGAGTTACTATACATTTTTAGATGGTAGTATGTGTAGGTTTCAAGATGTGGTAGTTTCAGCTTGAATTTGCCATCAATGACAAAGGGCGAGATTATTGGAAATATTATCATTGATTTCAAAGGTATAACATTATTGATGATATAGGCCCTATTACATTTAATGGTGTTTTTAATATTCATATCTTGGATAATGTGTGTTAATATTTATTTAATATTAATCAATATATTTTTGGTTGCATACAAATCAAAAGAGGGCCCATGGAGAAGTAAAAGAGTCATGGGGTAAAAGATGAAAGAGGAATGGGATGCATTTTCTCATGAAGAGTCACCTTGAGGAATTCCAAGAGTCACCATGTGAAGACAAAATAGGTATGGCACATTTTTACATGAAGGGACACTTTTAAGAATACAAAAAGTCACCAAGATAAAGAAAAAAGAGGAAAGGACACTTTTGCTTATGAAGGGTTGCCATATGACTTTTCAAATGCAAGGATACGAAGGGTCATGCAAGTTTGGCACCATTTTCCATGAGGATTGAAGGGTCAAAAAGGGTGAAGACCAAAGTTAATTTTAAAATATATAAATAAAGGCTTGAGAAGATATTTTTAATATACAAGAGAATGCATGGTTTGTATTTGTTTTCAAAGAGAGAAAAGTAGGAGATATTGTAGAGTTTTATCATTTGTTGAGTAAGAAACATTGAGAGATACTTGTGTTTTATACACAATAGGGGTTAGTGATCCTGTGATTTGGTGCTCATGAATTTTGTAAGGGGTTGGTTCTCTTATGGGTTGGTTCTCAAAAATAGTTGATGTGTTGGTGCTTAGTAAAGGGGTTGGTGCTCCTGCAAGTTTGTGCTTGTGAACTCTGTATTTTGAGTTGGTGCTTATTCATATACTTGAGATTGTTCTCCATGGTTTTTCCCACTTTGGGTTTCCACATAAAAATCTTCTCTCTCTCTCTCTCTCTCTCTCTCTCTCTCTCTCTCTCTCTCTCTCTCTCTCTCTCTCTCTCTCTCTCTCTCTCTCTCTCTCTCTCTCTCTCTCTCTCGTGTGGTGAAAATTATTATTTCAATTTTATTACATATCTTGAATGTATGATTGAGTGGTTAAAGAAAATAAATTAGTTTAAATATAAGATATATAATATATTGATTCACCCCCCATCTTAGTATATTTCATGATTAACAGATCTAATCCATTTTACTATAACCAAAATCCAAATATTAGAATCTCCTTAGCCATTCTCTATGTGGGGATTAGATCTCATTGGAAAATTTTACCTAGATCACAAGATGGTCATGTATTCATTATAACTACTACTGAACATTCTATGAAATGGGTAGAATTCATGCCTCTTATTAATGTTACCAGTATTACCATTTGTAAATTTATTCTCAATCAAATAAGCTATCATTTTGGACTTCCCCATACCATTATTTTTTATAATGTTGGCAATTTCAAAAATAAAGATATGAAACAACTATGTATGAAATTCAAAATTTCAAATAAATTTTTAACACCATATCATACTCAATGTAATGGCCAAGTAGAAGACACTAATAAAATTTTGAAAAAAATATCATAAATAACTATTAGATATTTTTGTATTGATTGGTACCTCCATCTTTATCCTATACTTTGGGTTTAATGCACTAGCATATACACTGCTATTGGGGCAATGATATTTTCACTAGTATTTGGGTCTGAATCAATCTTACCATTAAAGTTTAATCTCTCATATTTACCTAATTATCTTCATGGTATAATTATTTATGAATAATATTTGAAGCTCATCTTTATGCTTTAGATTTACTTAATGAGTGATGTATGGATGCTTTAGAACATAATCACCAATGTAAGGCTCAAATTGCTAAACAACATAATAAAAAGGTCAATGCAAAAATTTTAATATTGGTTATTTTCTCCTCAATCTAGATTATAGACATGACAAAGAATAAAAATATGCCCAAAAATGGTGGGGTCCTTACTTATTAAAAGACATTCTTGGTCCTAATAACTATATATTACAAACTAAAGAAGGAAATGCCTTCAAAGAACCTACTAATTCTCAATTCCTAAAGAAATATTTTTCTTAAATATTTACTTTATTTTATATATTGTAAATACTAACACCTTTTTAAGGTTTCTTCCAAATATATCTAATTTTCAGTAGTACATTATATTCAATACCCTTAATCCCTATCATTCGTCCTTTGTTCTATCTTTATTACTTACATTTAATTCATGAGTTGCATTGTAATACCATGAATATGAACCAACCATCTTCATTAATATATTTTATTTTCATACTTTAGTCTTAACATTTTCTCTTCGATCATGAATTTTTCATTTTACAAGTTTGTTTTCAATCTTTGTTTTCTATTTCTTTTGTGAATTGTAATATAAGACCTTGTATAGAACTAGGTATTCCTCACAATAACATTGTTACATATTTTTACCTACTTTGGTTTATCTTTTATAAGTTTCAGTGTAAGACTTTAGATAGGACCATGATTTCCTCATAAAATCTATAAATTTTTCAAAACTATCTTTAAACTACACTTTTTCTTAGAAATTAAGGCATTGGTTAAAGATTGTGATCTCATACTATCAAAATCAGTTTTGTTTCTTTTATTGTAAGACCTTCAAAACAAAGTATTTTTGCATGTTTCCCATACTTTCATTATTTCTTATGATATAGAATCATACTTACATATCATCATATCCTTTTCACATTGTCACATTTTTTGAAATTTGAGTTAATTCAATCATTTCATATTCATCCTCCTTGTATCCCTTATTTTAATTCCACTTTGAACACACCAAGTTTGATTTCAAGATATCATTCTTATTTAACATGCAAGTAAAAGACTCATAGATACCATGGTCTCTACATTCTTTTCTTTAGCTACCAATTCTAAGTTTTGTTTTTTAGTGATATTAATTTTTTACACCCATGTTGGTTTTTGAAATCCATATGGAGGAGGAATTGAAAAAACCATAAAAATTTAATAACAAAATCATTTAAAATAAAAGGCAATGATAAAAAGACAATTATAAATCAAAAGTCAAAATCACACAAAAAATGTTATTATTAAGCACACTATATATTCTAGTTGAAGCTAAAACTATATAATTGGCTTCATGATAGAGTCAAGGTCCATTGGGGTGTGGTAGGACATCAAAGTGGGATAGAAGATTCAAAATTATCTATAGTTCTACCTTCACACAAGTACCCAATCTTTGAAATAGATTGATAGATATATAAGGGATCCTGAGGAATAGGGAACAAGTTGAGGGAAGTTAGGTCTATTTTAATTTTCATGCATATAGCCTTCATGGGATGATATTTATACTTCACTAGATAACTCAAATTTGTGTGGCTAAGGCAGGTTCTCTAGAGTCATTAATGTTGAAATTTTTCTTGTTTTTGTCAACTTAATTTGAGTACCTTGATTATGATAAATATTTTCTACCTTGGTATCACATACATTTCCCCCACCACCCATTTAATTCCCCCCTTGAAAGGTAAGTTTATTTCTAAAACTATTTCCTAACTTATTTATGCCCTCTTCTTCACATCATCTTAAAACATGCCACCAATAGTCTTCTTTTCATTCTGTTTATCTTAAGAATAAAACTATGTTTTTGAGTGATTATGAATAACTATTTTTGTGGATAATCTTGCTTTATTTCTCTATTTTACTTTTTTATTATTGAGTGAGTTTGGATTGTTACTTCTCACTCATCAATGTTATTTTAATTTATTATCTTTTGAATCCTATAATTAATTTTTTATGATACCTATTTCACATTGATGATACACACACACACACACACACACACACACACACACACACACACACACACACACATATATACATACATACATATATATATATATATATATATATATTATATATATATATATATATATATATATATATGTCATTTTACTTTCACATGTCCTTGGTTTGATCTAGTTTTTTACTTTTATTACTTAAGGTACATTTTGTTTGATCTTTTTGTTCATTTAGTAACTGTGGTTTTGTGGTTACCTAATTAACTCTCATTTTTCCTTGGTATTTTTTGTTCTAACTTAGCATATATTACCCTACTTTAATAAATTACCAATCGATGTATTTCAATTATAAAACACTTAGTTGTTTTGATTTCCTTTCATTTGTTCATTTTTTTTCTTTAATTTTACATACCTAGGGTTTATCCAAAGTAGTTAATGCACCCTCCATGATCAAAATTACAAATAAAAAAACAACCATTCAATGATAAAGTTAAGTCAAGGTACATATATGATACTTTTAAATTAATTTAGTTAATTCCTTACTATCATTTCAATTTATGTTTTTACTACAATTTATTAGCTCAATGTTATGGGTTGTTATGTTCTTTTCCCAAAGTATCATCCCATTTTACAATTGCATGGCATGTGATGAGCTTCTAATGGGGCATATGTATAAACACAATATTATTTAAATTTATTAGTTAATACTTTCTCTCTTAAAGTAACCCATGAAATCTCAATCTTTCTAAGTGAACACCTTAAAGGGTGCATTGAAAAAGGGGTCGATAGACCTTTGGTGCTTCATAGGATTATTTGTAGCTATACCACCACCTAAAACCAATACAAGTCACTCCTATCCATTTTAATAAGTATTGAAACCCTAATTATACACTTCCCTAAGTATATCACCACCCAATTTATCCCATTCCTAGGTAAAACCCCTTTTTACCATTTTTCCTACTATGTTGATTGGGTCGACCCCATTCTAGGTTTAACACACATTATAGAACTCTATTAGCCTAACTTGACATAGTTTGAGACATAACAACTTTATTTCCCACCTAATGAGGTTGATCAAGTTAAATACATTAGTTAAATTCTTGGAAAGGTTTAGGGTCAATACATGGCTATATACCCCCTTTCATTTCATTTATAATAGAGGATAATTCAATTACACATCATTATTTCTCATAAATCTACTTATAAAATCAAAAAGAAGTTTCATTACTTAGGTTTTTTCCTTGGATAAGTAGAACTTATCTTGTAGATGTCTTAGATGCATAGGATAAATCTTGTAGTCTAAAGTTGATTTATTCTTGTTATCCTTACAAGCCCACAACAACCTCTTACAAATAACCATTAGCTAAGGGAGAGATTGATGCATGAAGGGTTAACTTCAACAAGGTAAGGATATTCCTATCACTTCATATTTATATAAGTAGATGTTGTAGAACTAATGGATTAAATTTTAGATCTCTCCTTGCTTAGATCATTTATATGTTATAGATAGATATATCTTAGCATGTTTATTATCTTCTCCATTTATGCCATAAGCTTTGGTGAGCACTATACTAGTTTGTACATACATTTACTAGATTGACTTGCATAGTTGTTTAGTATATTATCTTTCTTAATATTATTTAAAATCATAAGACCTAGCTAAGGTTATCATAAAATGGCATTTGACTAAAGGCCTTAGAAACTTCTTCTTTTTCCATAGTGTGATAAGAGATTCCTTGGTGTAGGTTTAGTGGATCCATTATTGGTCATGGCCTAATTTAAATATAATTTAAAACATACTTATTATTTTAGTACCTAATTTGATCTTGAATATTATTGAGTAGGATAAATTATAAATCTATCTAGTTTTACTTCCATATAGATTTTACCACTAAAAAACCTCATATATTCTATTAAGAAGTTTGTTGTAATTAATCCAAGGATATGACAACATTAATAGAATACACATTGTGGGATGTTCGAATAAGATACCAGAAATCCCTAAAACCATTTACATTTTTACTAGTCTATGGATAGGAACTATGGTTCCCAATCACATTAATGTGATCCACATATCAATTCACGAAATATTATATATAAAAGGATGACCAATTGTAGTTAGTATATTTAACATCATTTAAGTGGAATATAATCAAAATGGTTCCTTAATAAACTTTACAAAATACCAAGACATTTTCAAGATCTTGTTGGATAAGAGGGTAAAGATTAAGGCATTTAGGATCTTAAACATAGTCTTGTTATGGGACATAGCTCACAATAAAGTAAGGTATCATGAAAATATAAATTCACTATGTATTAGCTATATCAAATATTTAATATTTTTGGTGATAATACCTTTATATTGAAATATATACAAGGAATGAAAAATAATTTCCTAAATCACTACTTTTTTACTGTACCACCTCCTCCAAGTCTAGTTTTATCATGAGGTTTTATATATTTATATTAATTTTCCTTACTTTCCTAGTTTATTAGATTTGTTTATTTATGTTTTATTTTCCTAATATAGTTTACCTATTTTATCATATTAATTTTCTTTTGTCTTTGTTTGTGTTCTTCTTGTATTCATAACCCTCCTGATTGACTTACTTTCAATTAGGTAAATATTTCAAAAGATTTGTTGAAAACGCACGAAGATAAACTAATAATCATACCCTCAACATAATTTCTACAAAATAATTTGTCACTTATGGACATCAATCATGATCATTTTTCCCAACTAGATCCATGAGTTCTTAAAACTAAATTTTTTTTGTCACCATGAGTGTGAGAAATTTTAGAATTCACCACAAGGGGTTCAAACATTCTTGAAAGAAAGGTGAAGTTCTAAGTAGTTACTAAGGTCATGTATAATTAAATTATATTTCCATACATAACTGGAAATTAATTGTAAAAAATAAATCAAATTAAATAAAGGTATAACTTTTGAGAAGAGTAATGCTCACGTAATCATCGTTAATGTTACCTTGAGGAAAATATTAAAGTAATGGAAAATTCACTTGTGACTAGAATTTATAACAATCCCTTTACTTAGATAATTTATTTCTAAACCCTTTGTAAAATAAAACTATAAATCAATTAAAATGGATAAATTTTAATTTTAAAATATTTATTTTGAAAATTTATCCTAAATGTTGATTTAGACAATCTCCACTAGGGATATAAATGTGTGGTTGGTAGGAAAACAAGTCATAGAGTGGATCTAAAGGTATATTTATAATGGTTATAGAAACTTAGTTGGAAGTAGATAAATTCCATAGTCCCCATGCCTCAACCCCTCCCCCCCAAGTCATTTTAAAATTAAAAGAAATAAGAACCACCTTTCAAGAAGTTTTGATCAATTATTTATCCTACATCATATCAAAATCCTCAAGGTAAATAAAAATAAATCATATTCACATAATTTTAATATTTAAAAAAGGTATTGGATTTAGTATATTATGTGATTAATTCAAAAGTTATTTTCAAATATCTTTGAAATCATAACCATAAATTTTGGGTTCTAAATACTAAATAAATTTTTTCCCATGTTATCACCATTTTTTGTGACCAACATATCGTAATTATTTACCAATTTAAGAACCCATATATGATAAAATAGGATACATGTATCTTGAATTATTTTAAAACTTTCACCATTTTAGGATCACAAAAAAACCTTAGTCTCAAATTTTAGAGTTGATCGAATGAGATCACATTACCATTCACATGATGTAAATTTTAGACTTGATTTTTTTTCATTACAATACTAACATATTCATTAAAAATTTTATTACTTAAAAAAATCCCATATCTCTCTCTCTCTCTCTCTCTCTCTCTCTCTCTCTCTCTCTCTCTCTTCTCTCTCTCTCTCTCTCTCTCTCTCTCTCTCTCTCTCTCTCTCTCTCTCTCTCTCTCTCCTCTCTCTCTCTCTCCTCTCTCTCTCTCTCTCTCTCTCTCTCTCTCTCTCTGTGGTAATGTTGTAATAGAATCTAAGTATAAAGCTCTCATGCGATGCCCACCCTATATAAAAGATACTTAGGCCTTTTAATTTTTAAAAAACACCTTCATAGTTTGAAAATCCATGGGATTTTCCTTATTTATGTGAATCATTGTCATAAATATTCATGATGGCTTCAGCTACTACGTGACCACCTAGTATCATGATACTATAAAAGTCTATGGAATACATGATTATGATCTAATAAGGATTGGCCACATGTCACTCTAACACATTATTTCATCCCACTTGTAACTTTGATAATTTTAATATTGTGTGACTATGAAAAAATGATTAATGACCATGTGTCACTCCAATGCACTCTCACAGTCCTCTCGTGAATTTGTGAACCATTAAAACTATGTGACTCTGCATGAATTACAAACCACAACATTACAAGAAGTCAAACTAATTGAGATAAAATTTTATGGGTAGAAACAAATCACTTGTGACCACATGATCTATCATGATTATCCACATATATTTTATTAATTAATTACTTTTTTGGTGAAAAATCAATCTTTTAACTTTTCTTAACGACTTCTTATTTGAGGTCTTGTTTGTTTGGTAACAGGCATGAGTGATTGAAAAATAGGTTAGGTAAGGGAAGAAAACTTTTGGGCATGCCATATATTGACAACTAAATCCAAAAACCATTGTAATTTCTTGAAATCAAATATAAGGGTCTCGTTAAAAGCTTAGATTGGTCACATTACATAGACATTAGATTAATTTGATGTAAAAAAATGGGCCTCCTAAGAAGTCTTTAAAAATGGGATGATGTTTCATATTTATTAAAATATTAACATTAATAAACACTTAGCCCATAGTTAACCACATGGGATAATGGGCCCCATTATTTGAATTAACTACTAGAAGTTTATATAAATCACCATAAAAATGCTCTCCATGTTTTTTTTTTGTGTGCATGAGTTTAAAATTAGATTTCATTTAGGTGAATGTTAGTTATATATATTATTTAAAGATAAAATTATAAATATCCAATTAAATATCACATAAATTGATTATTCAACTTTTATGAGAGAAATTTGTGAAGCCAAAATACAACATAAATTTTTAAAATGAGAGTGAAAGATATGAATTTTAAATTTTTTAAAACATTGAGTATTATTATGGATAACCATGGCTATAAAAATATATTTATTAAATTTTTATGATATGGAAAGGAGTTAGCACTTAAATTTTGAAAGAGAATATTATCAAATTTTAGAATTCTCTTTTTTGGTATGTAAATTTCTATACAACAAATTCATAGGCTAGTTTGCTAGTTTTATTTAAAAATTCATTTTTTATTTGGAACTACAAAGGATTAACTATATAATTTAAAGGGATAATATTTTACTTTTGGATGTGTAAACTATCCATTCAATTTTTTTATGTTTACTAATAGGGAAAAAAACCCACTTGTCCATTTTTTAGATAAAAACATGCATCACCTTCATGGTATTATTTTATTTGGTCCTTCCCAAATCATAGATAGTTTATAAAAATATAATGCATCTTCATAATTATTCATGTGTCACATGGAATAGCTTATACAACATCATTTTGGTAACATTGGTCATTCATCATAAAATGTGGTCATATTTTTTTATATCAATTCTATTAAAAATGTGAACTAGAGGAGCTCACTGTATAATTATTTTACCCCACAAACCACCATGTCTCCTAAAATTAATTGGAACATGTAGCTATATTTAATACTTTTGGAAAACCCACAATAAAAATTCGTTTGATTAATGATATTTGAGTCACAATGTATCTAATTTTATCCTAATAGGTTATTATATGTAGATGCGTCTACCTCCAACAAGATGAGCATGATTTTACCATCTAATGAGGATATACCTATAGATAAGTTTCTTTTTCATCTATTTTTAATTGTACGGATGAGATTGAAACTATAAGAAAATATACATTGTTTTGCATTTAAGATTCAAGGCTAAAATTCAAACTAATTTTTTATTTGGGATTATTTCAAAAAAGAATGTAGTTATCCATCGAGTGCATTGAGGTCAATAAGATGCCAAAATTTCCAAGGTTCAAACATGTAATTTTAAATTTTAAGATCTTATGGGTTAAATGAAAAAAACAAAGTCTATTTTATGAATTATTTCATTATGAAAATAATATCAAGATAATTATTTTTCAAATTCAATATTTTTATATGGGCATAATGAGGATAAAATAAAGGTTAAAAAGAGAGAAAACTTAATCCCTCAATCTCAAAAGACTAAAAAATGGAAAAAATGTTTATAAAATTTTAAAAACAATTTCAGTGAATGATACTTCTGTTAAGAAAGAATGAAAAACTTGATTCCTCATAGTAATATAGTAGATCATGTTTGTTGCACTAGTTTTACATTAATATTGGATTTGTATATAAAACTATAATGATTATTATTGTATATGGTTATTGTAAAAACATTCATCAATATTTTTCCCTTCTTAATACACTTTGAAAATGTATACATTAAAAACAAAATACATGCCTATTACAAATTGAGATTTCTTAATGCATCAAGATGAATCACTTTGTAATGCACACTCTAAGACCCATCTATGAAATTTGTATATCAATAAATTGGAATTTACAACATTTAATTTGAATCAATTGGTAAATGTTGTTAGTTTTCTTAAATACCTAGAGAACAATAAATATAATTTTGGGAAAAAGTTAAGTCATAGAAAGTATAGATTTTAGAACTATATTAAATATATTATTTTTCATCTCCATTTGTGTAAATAATAATTTTTTGTTTAAAGTGTGATATAAATATAATATTTAATCCCTTTACTCTATTTTTATTAATACTTGCTAATGAAGGTCATTGAACCTCTTCACTTAATCTAATAATGTCAATCTAGAATAATGTTATAAGGTTGAATGAAATAGGGAAAGAAGACATATGATTATAGTCTTAATTACTTGAAAATTATATTCATGAAACTTGAATGAAACTAATTTACTGAAATCTGATCAATCCTAATTAGTGATATCAAATCGAAACTGAAATAAAAACTATTCTACTTAATCAAATCAATCCAAATTAAATAGCATACTTATCTAATCAAATCAAAGATGATAGAAATAGTGAAGATACTAAATTTGAATTATATATCACCTCAATCTTGGATATTTGGCTAGTACTTCTCATGGCTATACCCTTTAGTTCATATACCTTCCAACTACTAAAAGGCTTGCATCCACTATCTCTTCTACCTATTTCTTATCTCTTAGTTTGACCATATGTTATTATGATGACCAGTCCTTCTATATTATTCAAAATGTTATAAACATGTTTATTATCATCCTCTATGAGTTATTGACCTATACCAATTTTATAACTTCCCAAACACTTGTATTTTAGATAGACCCCTACATCGATGCAAGTGTCTTGTGCCAAACTAATGCCTATTTCCCTAAAGTCATCAAATTTCCAAATGTAATGTGTATTTATGGTCAAACTAAGTGTTTTAATGCAATATATTTTTAAAATGGACACACACACACACACACACACACACACACACACACACACACACACACACACACACACACACACACACACACACACACACACACACACACACACACACACACACACACACACACACACACACACAAGATCTGACCTCATTCATTTCTCACCTAGAAAAGACCTATAAGCTCATAAGGAAACTTACGAGAAACATACAATAAAGAATTAAAGTGAATAAATATACCCTATTCAATCTTATTTCCATATCAGGCATATGATCAATATCATTGAGGTTTTAAGTATTAAAGGATCATCCCATGAGCCATGTTTTCAAAGTTGCAAGATAGTTCACTATATATATTTTATTATCACACATTGAATCCTTTTGCACATATAATCCAAAATTTAGGGGGAAAATACATAAATACAAGGCCATATTCATTGAATTGGGTATGTAGGTAGTTCCCATTATCATATGGCTCCTTGTAGTAACTTGACAACATGTGCACACTAACCCATTTTTCCAATCACTCCAAGGGTGAGAAAGCTAGATTTTACTAATTTAATAAAGAGTGACAACTTGTGGGCATGATCTAAATACACTAGAAGAAATGTGATAGAAAATATAAAAGGTTCTGGATGGTCACATTTAGATCTAGTCACTATTTTTGTATGAGTTATAAAATGAAAAATTATAGAGTATGATGATTATTATATAACAAAGATCAAGTATAATTCTAGCATGTTCCATATCATATCTACATACATACAACACTGCTTCATACTTATAGTGGGGGCACATGATATGCATTTATACCTTTGTTCCCCAAAACAAAACCTAATATTTATGTAGATATTACATGGGAAACATTAATAATTTAACCCAAATACTAATTTTAATGCATATATCCACTCAAAATATGGGTACACCTCCTTTGGTGACTTCTCAAACTCAAAACCTTAATGACCAAGATGTGCAAGATCTTGTCAAAAATATTAAAAATTGTAATCTAAGGTTAAAAATATTGACCAAAATTCTATGAAATCACCTTATTTTATTGATTCAAAAGAGATGTTTCATAACCATATTGTACATAAGATATATTTTCCCACATTACCAATCAATTTTATTGCACCTAAGTTCACACTTTATTATGGAAAGTGCGATATAGAATAAAATATTTAATCTTTTTATGCATCATGCCTTGATTATGCCTCCAATGATAATATTTTAACTAAATTATTTCCAAGGATCCTAAAGGACTATGCTCTAAGGTGTTTCTTGAGTTACCAATTTAATTAGTAGTAGAATTAAAATGTATTGTAAATCAATTGTTAGCACACTTCTCTATCAATATCATCAAAAAAATTTCCTATGCCAAAATTGCAAAGATCAAATAAGAAACCAATGAACCTATCAATGAATATGTCTTAAGGTACAAGATAATATTGGATAAAATAAAAAAACCAATGGTAGATAAATAACTTCAATACATTTTCAAGAAAATTTTGATTGATCCATTATATGATTCGATTGTTTATAAAAATCTAATCTTTCAATGACTTATGCCATATTGTTTATGATCATGAAATGAAACTTGTCTCATTGAATAGACTTAACTATTTAGCAAACACATCAAATACATCACATAACAAGTTTATTATCAAACCAAGTTATAAGGTGAAACCCACATGACCTATAAAAGAAACCAATACTATGGTTAATATGGTGTCAGAACATTCTAATCATCTTGTCTTATCCAATGCACCAAGGAGACAATTTACATGTTTACCTAAGTTTCTATATTTATTACTTCTAAAGATTGTGGAGTGTCATGTCATATCTCTTAGTCATCCTATAGAGGTCGATATGAGTCAAAATCTACCCAAAATATATTATTCAAAAACTTATTGAGACTATCACCAAGGCCTTGGACATTCTATGAACTGATGTTTTGCCTTTAGGAATAAGATCTAAGACCTTATTTATGACCAAAAAAATACATTTGGTGATCCTCCAAAGGAATAAGGTTCACAACCTAGTAATCACTAGAACCAAAAATTATTTAACAGTCCTTTAGAAGATCATTATAATAAGGATCAAGAAGTTAAAATGGCATATAATTCACATCCTATTTCATTAAATTATGGGCACCCATTATATGGGATTATTTATATTTATACCAACATACACCTCCTATCATTTATAGACCTTATATTAATTTAAATGATAGTGAGATTATGGATGATGACTCAAATATTCATTCCTTATTCATTCAAGCATACCTTGATCACCAAACTATACACAGTGTTATGATTGATAATGGTGAAAGTGAGAAAATTTTCACCATGAAATTACTTATGCATTTGGGTTATACACATGTTAAGTTAAATCCTTTAAATAAATTAGTTAGATCATTAAATGGGACCTCATAATAGGTTCTTGGTGATATTAGCTTACCATTATAGGTAGGTCTAACATATGTGGTTACTACCTTTTCTATTACACCTTATGTGTGTGTATTTAATATGTTATTATGGGTGACCTTAGATATATACACTTCATATAGTTATTTAGATAGTGCATGGGTGTATTAAATACAATCATACTTAGATAGTTAATTATCAAACCTACTAATGTTATATCCCTAAGAAAGGGTAAGCAATAGATAGTTCCCTTTCCTACATGGATAATACTTGAGATACCATTGCATTAGAGATATAGAATGGATTCCATAAAATCCTTATCTACTATGCATCATATTTAGATACCCAAAGCACCTAAACATGTTCCTATTAATACTAATTCAAAGAAACCATAGAGAATTAAATGATGGGTTCCACTAACATATGCTCCTTCTATTATCTCTTCACAACCACAAAGTCCTATTATACATAGGTAGAGCATTAATGATCCTATAGTGCAAGACATTACACCTATAGATTCTCATTGGAATTACCACTAGTTTATTGCACCATGTTCCAATTTTGGAGATACAAATTAACATCCTTTGAATGAGATCATAGGATAATATATTATTTTTAAATATCCATAAAATAGAAAGATAATTTAAAAATATCAAAAATTAAAAAATACTCTTCAACATTTACATATTTTATTATCTCCTTAGCATTTATGTTGTCAGTTACATGTTGGTAGATAATATTTATTCTATTTATATATGCATGTGTTTCATGCATCTTTTGAATGTTATATAGGCATACCCAATAATATGATATGTAAATTGGGAACATTCACTTCCTTGATCATAATACACCAAGGTTATATCATTCTATGATCATTTTACATTATCATGTTTGAACTTATTTATATACTTATTCATGATTTTAGTGATGATTACATCCTTTAAAAGGTACTTGATATGATATGTAATTAACATTTTTGGTAACACATATATCTAGGGACTAGTATGATATGTTTATGTTGGTTGTTTATGATTCTATGATTTTTATTTATGCATTTCATTGAGTCTCTTTCATTATTTATTTGAGTATTTGAATATGGACCTTTTATTTTGGCCCCATTAACTTTATTTTCCTATTTTTACATTTGAATATGTCATTGTTTATTGTATTGAAATTTAAATATATCATTAATCACCTTATGGACATTTGACTAAGTCATGTCACTTTGATTGTGCAACATTTAAACATGCCCCTTATTTGAGGTCTCCTTGGAACATTGTATTTTTATTTATTTTTGAATGCTCTGGTGTGTTCTCTTGATTGATTGTTGATCTTATACTATTGCAATCTAGACGTTTTCATGATTCACATCATGCATCTTAGGATTTGTGTACATCATTGCTATATCTACCTATACATGCTACTCTTATATGATACATGATCCATACAAAAATTATACAATTATATTATCTTTTTTAGGTAATGTAACTACCAATTTATACTTTCCCTCATCTCAAAAGGTAGAGTATATCAGTGGGGGAATATCATATAGACATGGATTTAACATCGGAAGCATATTAGTGGGGCCATAGAAAATGCATGACTTCTACACTTATTTAGTACTCCTATTTTTTAGATTATAGTGGGGGCATGTTATGGAAATATGTTATCCACACTTACAATGGTTCTTATATTTTATAGATTCATTGGGGGCATGTCATGGGAACATATTGTCCACACTTTTATAAAATTTCAAATTGGCCAAATTTCATACTTATATTATTCAATATGTATTTGTGTCAACATTTTATACATTGGTACCATTCTTATACATAGGTTTAAACTTAAGACATATATGAGGTACATATTCCATGAAAAGGGAACCTTAAATTACAAACTAAACAAAAAATTAGAGTTCAAATAATTCTATGAAATTTAGCATACACTAGGATGGATTTTTATGGATTGTTATTGAGTCAATATACTATAATAGTTGGTTTGATTTTAGCAAGGTTGAGTTAATTTAATCACTAAATCTTACCAATTTTATATGATGGAGTGATTAAATCATCCACCTTCACCATATTTATAGTGTTATTTGACTTGGATCACTCACATTCACTAGGTTATAAGTATGAGTGGGTTGCATGGTTGAGGTAACCTCAACTATTGGGTGGGAAGTCACATTTTATCCAATGTTTGGGTTAATTAATCCTAATAACTCTCTCTCTCTCTCTCTCTCTCTCTCTCTCTCTCTCTCTCTCTCTCTCTCTCTCTCTCTCTCTCTCTCTCTCTCTCTGGTTTTACATTTATCATAAACTTGATTTCAAAGATTCATAATGAAACATATTTTTAAATAAAATTTAAAAAAGGCAAGGTGGGTACATTGATACATAGGTTGTACTCATAACCTCAATCTCTTTACATTCAAAATATTTAAAATGTTTTTGATTTTAGATTATATGCACTACTTATATATTAGAACATGATCCTGGTTGTAGGTCAATTACTGTAAAGAACTTAGGTTGGGATAATGTAAGGTAAGGTGTGTTATACACACCCATGTACACATTTATTTTCATTTTAACTAAACATTTCACTATTAGATTAAAATGGGGGATGTAGATATGAAATATAAATTATATAACACCTCATTCTTTTATACTTGGCAAGTACTTATCATGGATGTACCATTTAGTTCTTAGACCTTCCTTCTGCCAAAAGACTCACCTCCATTATATCTTTTGCCTATTGCTTATATCTTAGTTTGACCATACATAGTTTTGATTACCAGGACTTCTATTTCGTTGAAAATTATATAAGCCTACTTATTATCATCCTCTACAATTTTTTGACCTATATGTACCTATTTTAAAGCTTCTTAAACACTTGTATCCCAGCCAAATACCTACATCAATATAAGTGTCATATGCCAAACTAAGTGTCTAGTAGCTTAATGTCATCAAATTTTAAAATATAACATATCCTTATGGTCAAAATAAGTTATTTAAAGAAATATATTTTAAAAATAGATTGGTATATATACAATATCAGCCCTCATTCATTACTCACCTAGTAAATACCTAGTAGCTCACAAGGCAATTTATCAAAATGACTTAATTAAAAATTCAAGTTATCAAATATGCCTTATTCATCCCTATTTCCATATCAAGCATATGATAAATATCCCTATAGGTTTTAAGTACTTAAGGAGAATCCCATGATCCATATTTTCCAAGTTACAATCTAGGTGACTCTATATACTTAGCTATCACACTTTTTGTCCTTATGCACGCATAAGCCAACACATAAGGGATAACTACATAGATTTAATACCTTATTAGAATTATTGTCTATGTAGGTAGTTTCCACTGATAGAGGGGTCCTTTGGGAAACTTTACACTATTCCCACTAACCCATTTTTTCCACAATCACTCCAAGGGTGAGGAAGCTAGGGTTTTAATCATTTGATAAAGAGTGATAACCTAAGAACATAATATGAAAAAATTAAATTAAAGGTGACACAAAACCTAAAATTCACTATGTGGTCTCATTTATATTGAATCACTATTCCATACTAGATGCCTATGTCCAACTTAGAAATTGGAATTAAAGTAACTATCTAGATTCGATGCAAGTGTCATAAGCCATATAATGCAAAATTATAGAATCTATTGACTATTCTAGAATCTAGATATAATTTACTTACAACATGTTCAATATTAGATTTCAATGCACACAATAAACCATCTAAGTAATCTTATTTCTAATTTATTGGAATTTTAATTAATATTATTACTTTCTATTTTTAGCATTTCTTAACATTTAAATTTAGAATATTATTTATCTAAGTTTGAAAATTAATTAGCTTATTATAGATCTACTTATCACCCTTATGCTTATTCATTTATATATTCTTAACCCTACACTATATTGATCCATCTTATTTTAGGGTTAAACAAATAACAATGAATAACTAGAATTGAATGTAAATGCTGAAAATAAAAGAAAATATCAATTTATGTAAATATGTAAAAAGATATATATATATATATATATATATATATATATATATATATATCAGATTTAGAACACTACAAATTCTCTATTATTGATATTTATAAAAAAAATTATTTATAGATATATTATATATGAAACATTAAAAATTGTCCTAAAATAGCTTATTTAATATTTTCTTGATATTATTATGTACACATTATGGTTTTTTGGTCTCCAGAGCTAAGATTGATTTTGATCTTTGAACCTATTTTCCTGCAAATATCCAAAGCCATTTTTTTATGGGCCTTCTGAAGCTACTGTTCTGAGGGAATATAGATCTAGTTTTGTATGGAAATATTTAACTATTATTGAACTCTGGATCTAGTATAAAACTACTCTAGATTTGGTCTTTGAGTTATCTATTTTTTTTCCATTTCCATATATAGTCTATTTAAGCCTACATATTCAAAAAGTGACTTATAATCACCAATGGTTGTTATATTTTATCAACAAATGAGAGAACATTAAGTCCCAAAGAATAGACATGAATTTTATCCTAAAATTACACTGAATCAAATATGAGTTCTTAATATTACAGATAAATCCACTTTTAGGGATAAAATCATAGGGGAAAGAGGGGTTACCTATAGGATATCATGAGACATTTTATGGACTCATAATATCCCCCAAAATTAAGCTCTTATAAGTCCTACATTTTTTCTATCTCATTTTAAGATACAAATTTCCCAAATTTTTGGCTTAATTTTTTTTTCAAGATCTAAATGTTTAATCTATCCTAAGTCAGCATGACCTTTATTGTCTTTGACCCTTTTTGTCCATCTATAAAAATATTTGTGTGCCTATTCAATTGTAGTTTTTGATAAGGGGGTCAGAATTAGTATAAGTGGGGGATTATACATCATGAAAATCAATTTTATATTGATTTCATTCATTAACTATGCAATGTATTTGGCTCTTCTCAAGGACCATTTTAGGTTTGTGGGAGATATTATTTGTCTCTTCTTTAATGCAATAGCTAGTGTGTCCCATCTATTTGAGTAGGCTATATAAGAAGCCTAATATCATTTTTTATATTATTCTTAAAAAACTTTATCACATTTCATTATTATTTTGAGATATTTTTCTACCACACCTAGAGCATATGAAATATTTTAGAATGTCCTAACAAACTTAGTTGTTTTGAGGTATTGATGTCTCATTAAGAGGCCTATAGTTTTTGCTTGAGTTATTTTCTCTTCATTTATATTACCCCAAGTAATATGATTGTGAAAAATATAAGTGAAGGCTCTTAATTAAACTTATCATACAAAAAGGTTGATCATAAGTGATGTTTGATGACCCCAAAAAATGTTATGCATAAATAATTCATATTAGAGGTTTTTTTTATCATGATGAATTCAAAAATAAGTTAATAATAATTCCTTTACATTCTTAAAATTAATGGGGAATCCACATGATAACCTTAGTAGCTTCCACCTATATAATTGTTCTTATAAAAAGAGACAATACATGGAGGAAGGTCCTATACATAATATTAGTTTTTCTCCTATTTGACAATCTTCCATCAAACTTGATTCAAATTTATGTTTTTCCTCTTTTAGATCCCAAAATTATATTTTTAATTTCTTGTTTTCTTATCTAGTCTCATTCAAAGAGTCATATTTATTTTCTCATCTAGTTACTAATTGAGTATAGACTAAATTAATTTCATATTTGACTACATAGATTGGTAAAGTAGTTCAAATTGAACAATATTACTATTTATATCAATAACTCTAATTTTTTTTATTATAGTTAATTCATTAAATTAGAGATAACATTATTTTACCTTGAAGGGTTTATCTCAGAAATGAAATATCCTCTTCCTATTCCTTGACTGTTGCAACATCCTTAGAGTTAACAATGGATTTGAAGGTTTATTTTCTTTAGAATGGATGCAAGGGTGATTTTATTATTCTTCTATGATGTGTTTTTTCCCCTTATATAGGATTTATCTTACTGAAAGAGAAGACTAAGGATATGATCTTCACTTCTCCATAACTAGTTATTATATATCCATTATTGTAGAATTTTCAATTTAATTAAATCTCCCCAAAAATTATGTAATTGAGAGTTATACAATGGAATCCTCATATTCATATAATACTAACCTCCTTATAATACTTATCCTAAGAGGATAAGGCATGTGTTCAGCTAGAAACACTTCCTCAATTTATGATATTTCAACAATTGGAGATTGTTAGGTTGAAGCTTAGGGTCATGATTCCATATTTTTGATAGTTCCTGATGTTTATGTTTTTTATTTTTTTATTTTATCTTGTGGCTCTAGAGTAGGGTTTGAACCCTATCTATTTTATTATGTACTATCCTTCAGAGTTGAGATTCCAAGATTAATTTGATTTTTCATCCCCTTTCCCTTCTTCCTATGTATGTCCTCCAATAACTCCTTCAATTTATCTTCCCCTATAGATTTTATCAAAAAATGATCATTTTTAATTAAAATTTATGAAACCATGATGTTTTATAAGGCCTCCTCCTTGTAAATACATTCTAGACATTACTTGGATGGAATAATATAGAAAATTTGGAATGTTTATGAGGCATTACTCTATTTCCTCTCCATATCTCAAATGGTTTAACATATTCATAGTGGCACCTAAAATAGTGTCAAATTGATAGTCACAAATGAAATACTTCGTGATCCGTAGGGAAACAATTACCCATGGTTTTTTAAGGATTTCCATTTATATCCTATTACATTCTTCTTTTCCAATAAACACTAATTTAGGATTTGGTTCCCTTTCCTTATGAAAAAAATGAATTAAGTCTTGATAAGAAACTTTAAGAGATGAAAAATACTTCCCTATTTCAGGTATACTAGAGATTCTTTTTTATGACAGTGAGGCTTGCATGTATTTTTATCCCTCATACCTTAGAGTTATTTTTATGAGGATTATTAAAAATATATTCCATAACCTACTCATAAAATCATTCAAATGTTTCTATATTCCATCTAACTCAAAGTCTTGAATTCCTTTGAAAAAAATTCATGTTTTAAAGTGATTGGATAGAATCAAGATCATATTTATTATTTTATCCAATGGTTATGGGAGTGAGGGTAAAGAATAAAGGGTTTTTATTAAAAATAAAGAGGTAAAAACACTAGTTTTTATATAGCAAGTAAAAATCTTCAACACAAGTTTTAGGAAATAAAAAATAAGAATGATTTTAATGGATATTGTTTTCAAGGTTTATGTATAAAGTAATGATGGAAAAATATCTCTTGAGATTGTATGAAAATGAGGGAGAATAATTTGAAATGACCTTGGGCATGGGAAGTGATATGGATAGTTTCTTTTTTCATTCCACCAATGTCAATTTATGTTGTTATTCCTCCCTCATGTGAGGATGTTATTTTAGTTCCCAATCCATTACATCCCTCTTTGGCCACCTCATCATTTGATATCTTCTCATATTTTTGGATAAAATGGTGGTCTCATTATTTGGGTTATTTTTTGAAAAAGTTTCAAAAGTTGGACCTATATGTAATATTAAAACTTAGCCCTATCACATGTTTAATAAATTGAAGGTTTGTTGTATTATCATGAGTTATATTATTATTTAAAATTTACCTTAATATTATTGTTAAACAACATTGACTAATTTATTTATAAACACACTTATTGTTAAGTTTTGTTTAAGTTTATGGTTGACCTTTATAGTTTACTATGATCATAGGTTGTATTTTTAAATTTTATAAAACTTAAGGCATCCTTTAATTTACCTAATTATTCCTTATAATTCATTATTTTACATCAAACTTATGTATCCTTAACTTATTATTTTTTAACCATTTATACATATAAATATACATATTTTCCATTTAAGAAAATAAAATTAGGACATAAAATTATATCCAACTTAAGACTCTTCTTTTACCCTATTTTCTCTTTTATAAGGTAGCCTTGAAGACATTAAAATATTCCTTCCCTTTTTTCCTAATACTTATGTGAAATTATATTTATTTTTGTATAATACTTTATGGCATAACATCATTGACATTGGGTTTTATTTATTTTTCCAAATATATCTCCATGCAAACATGTGAAACATGAGAAAGAGACTATATGTGTTACTTCTGAGTTATATGAGGATATATAACCCTTTAAAAACAAATATAAGAAAAGATGAAGTGAATGAAAACAATTTAAATATTCTAAGCCATAATCATGTATGAATATGGGCCAAAGGGGGATTATACCCTTTTAATCCTTCATATTCTCAGCCTCAATTTCAAAGTATCATGATCTTATAAAATTTGTGTGTCATGGTGAAGTTGTATTTTTGGGGTATTATAAGAGGTTGAAGTGAAATAAATTTTCTCTTTATAAAAACCTTAATATTATGAGGAATAAATCATTTGAACTAAATAATGTAATATTTAGTCTTATTATGATGAATAACAATCTTGTAAAACATGCCAAATCATTGAACCAAGTAGTTAAAGAACAACTGTAAATTAAAAAAATTGTCTTAGGAGATCTTACTAATGGAAGAATAAAATGAGAATTTACAATACAAGATTGAATAGCTAAACAATTCCTTGAAAACATTAAATAATATTCATATAGGGTGAAGGACAAGGGTGAATAAGTTTTCTATTATGACTTATTTAACCACTTCTTGTGGGGTTTGGAAGAAAAAGGTACATTATTTAAAATAAATTATTGATTATTCTAAATCTAAAAGAACTATTGAGTTTTTGGATAAGTTGGGACATGTTGTGAATAGTGTACTTTAAAAATATGAAATTGCCTATGATTCAATAACCTAGGTTTAGTTATTTGAGTAAACATTAATTGACCAAACACTAGATCAAATATCATCTTCTATTAGTGTAAAAATAGTTAGGTTGTCTATGATGGTGATAAAATTATTATAAGGGATTATAAAGAAAATTGAAATGCATTGAGTGCAATAATGTTGAGTGTTGGTATCACCAAAGTCTTAGTACCTTGACAATCTCATGTGAGATTAAAACAAGTTAATACAAATAAATAAATAAATAATATTGTAAGAATTATGTTTCACATTCATGATATAAATTTGAATCCTAAAATGAGATAAGGAAAGTCAAATAAAAAACAAATGCCATTTAGTTTGAATTTAAAATATAATGTATGGTATGAAGCTAAAAATATTATACAAGCCATGATTTATTTTTATGATATTTTAATAGAGGGGGAAAAATGAAAACTTATTATTTCTCTAAAATTAGATGAGATGGAATTTTTAAATAATGTTATGTTTGAGATATATTCAATTACATTGATGAATAAAGCACTAGATCAAAATATCTCTCCTATAAATGCTAAATATTTTTATGTACAATTAGAGAAGTATAATTTGGAGCTTGGTTTGTTCAAAATAAATAATAAGAATTATGAAACCTTAAAATGGGATTTCCCTTATATAAAATTGACAACATTGATTGTCTCACATGGTATTGGGGAAAAATTCATGTTGAATAGTATGGTTCATATTAGGTTGAGTGGTTTTTAGCTAAAGACTTAAATACATTTAAATGTATGTAAAATTTTAGTCATGGAAAAAATGTGAATCATATTTTGTATTTATTCCATGCATCCTAGAGAGAAGTCAAAAGGTCAAAATAAAGTTTGGCATAAGGGAATTTTAAGTTATAAATAATGGATCACTACTAACATAGATGAACTTGATCTCAATATGGATCCAATACTACCAATTCTTCTTCAAATACTATATATATGTATTTTACATGATTTTGTGATGATGATAGATAAGTTAGTTTATTTATAAATTTTATTTTATTAAAATAGACATCCAAAATAAGATTTGAAAAAAATCCATACAAGCAATTAAAAAATTATTTTCAGTTGTGTGGTCACATGGAGACAAAGTGAAAATATATATTTTTTTGAAAAGATTAGGTGTGTAATCACCTAAAAGGGGTATTTGGGTGCTAAGAGTGTTACTTGAGATAACCCATTCCTAGATTATCCCTAGACCTATCCTAGATCCTTTTATCACAATTTTCTATCCTTTATGTGGATCATAGGCATCCCTAGTTAGATAAAACATAGTCTTAGACCCTCATTTCTATATCCTAGTCCTTTGTGCCTAGCAACATACCATCTAGATATTAGAACCACATTAGGGACACTAGAGCCATGTGGTGCTAGTGTCCCAAAAATGGTATTAATTTCATTTAACCTATATTTCTTGAAACATATATTTTTTCAAAATTAAAACACTCCTAAGGTTGGCTTAAGCATTTGTTATTGTCCACACAAGCTACAAATCACTATAAATACATGACTTTTAGACCTCTATCCACTAGATGGAAATTAGATGCAAAACACCCATTCAAATGTAAAATAAGTTGAACAAAATCAAGGTTATTAATACCTATTCTACCCCACTTCTAGATATTACCATCTATAGCTACTCTAAGCTTAAATTTTCCATATTTTAAATCTCAATCACACTCAAGGCATTTGATATCACTATCATTCTAACATCACTTACACTTGCACCAATAATTAGGTGGGGATAACTACGTCAAGATTTAACCCTCTTATACGTATTGGTATGTAGGCATCTCTCTTCATAGAAAACTATTAAGGATATCTTAATAACAAACACACTTTTTAGCTCATGCCTTACTTGTAATGAGGATAAGGGTTTACATCACAAATGAGCTATTACATGCACAATACATAATTTTAGACTTCATGTGTCCAAGAAGAAAACCCATAATCATATGCACAAGTACACATATAATTTAGAAGAAATCCTAGATAGAAGACACTAGCAGCATTTTAGGATACTAAATCCACATGGTGATACTATCAAAGTATGGCACTACTATCTAGGAGAGGATCTAACATGGGGATATGGTTATGATACTCAAAAATATTTGTATCTCAATTTTCAACTCTTAGATATTTTATATCAGAAGTTTTCTAGATAAGTCCTTATTTGCACATATTTATTACTATTTTTAGAAAGTAAATGAAATTCAAAATATATAAGAAATTAGTGGTTATTTATCTTATATTATTTCCCTAATTTATACTACTTCCTTTAGTCAAACATATTAGTTACATAGCTAAACCCTAAAAGGTTAAAATATTTGGTGAACTTGACCTAATTTAAATATTGCTTAAAACCCTAATTTTACATAGGATTTACCTTATTCTAATTTTTTTAATACAAAATTAGGGTTACAATTTTTTTTTCTATTTTTTTGGCATAACCTAACTCGTTTAATCAATCCCACATTAAGGTTTCATTTATTTAATGTAATTTAAATTTTTGCACAAAATCAAACCCTAGATAAGCATAGGGTTTACATTTATAGAATTTAAAATTTAGATCTATATATATTCTGAATTGTATTTCATATAATCATGTTCATAATGACATATTAAATTAATCACTTTTTATTTCAAAGTTTAATACTTTCATATGCATGCTTGTTCCCTTCAATTCAAAATGAACTCAAAAAAGACATAAACACATGTATAGATGATATTTTATATAAATTTCAATAAATGTAATATCTCATAACATGTTATCTTTCTCCTATGTGTGATTTTATTAACAAGAAAACCTATAAACACATAGAGGATTTAGCACATAATCTAACAACTATGTTTCAAACTCTAATGTCATTATTTCTAACAAGTTTTCACTTTTCTACATTCAAAAGGATGAAAGAAACTATGATAAATGGTCTAGGGTTAGATGTTACCCGGATGAGGTTTGTGCATCATTATCCAGATGTTGAAGGGACTCCTCTTTGGCTATGGAGGATGACACCTGTAGAAGAAAGACTTAAACAAAGAGGTTGTTAGATGGATGTAAGGTGGACTGCCAAACAAAAGCTCGGTCCCAGAAGTGCAAAGACTTCCTTGAGGGATGACAGTCCACTTTTGATAAAATCGAATGTTGCTAGACATAAATAATGAAAGACTAAACAAAATAAATAAAGGTAATGTGTACCTGTATTATGCTGTCTGCCTTTCATAGTCACCAATGCCGATTAGTCTGCCATCATCGGTTGGTCTAATGTTGCTGATGCCAGTTAGTCTGCCGATGTGGATAGGGGTAATGGGCCTAGTGGCTGGCACCAGTCGAGGCAATGAGGCTTTGGATGAGTCTCAGGTCTGTTTTGTGGTCGACAAAATGGTCTGAGAGGTAAAAGGGTTTGTGCAGGGTAGAGAGTAAGGTCTGAGGAAGGAGTCAGGTAAGGGACAGGGTGTCAAAAAGAGTGAGAATATAAAGAAGGCTTCTCAGCCTTCTCAGGAAGAGAGTCAGGTCTGGTCTGGTTGATAGCTAGGTCTGGTTGATAATGTTATTTAGAAGCAATGAATAGAAAACTAATTGCTGATATAATCTAAATAATTGAACTAATGAAAAGGGAAGAAGAAATACTTATCTCTTGCTTGGAGCAAAGCTGGAGGTGTTTGAAATCCTTGTACTTGTTATGTCTATAGCCAAAAGAGCATTTAGTTGAAGTTTGATGATTGATCTCAGAGAGTTCCTATTGATGTCCAGGTCTAAGAGCCGAGAGAGGAAGAGAGTCTGAGATAGAATTCACATTCATGGTCTGTGATTGATTGATTCAGCATCCCAAGAGAAGAGAAGTTAGATTCTGGGTTGTTTTAAGTAACTGGCATTGGCGATTCTACTAGCATTGGCCGACTATAATCGACGTTGATAGTTAGAAGATGGGAAAAAGGCTAAAATTAGCCTTTTTCTCATTCTTCCAACTGCCAGGGTCAATTGGTCATGGGAAAATGGTCAAAGGTGGATTAAATAAGTGTGAGAGGGTTGAAATAGGTCATAAATTGGTCATAGGGTGATGGGAGGCATCCAAGGTGGGGTGTGTCCAAGGGTGAGGTGTCATGGAGGTGTTTTTAATTTAAAATAAGTTATTATTTTAAATTAATAAGTGAGTGGTTTAGAAATGTGTTAGAAGTGGACCAAGGGGACCAAGGGAGGAGAGTCGACCAAGGAGTAGACATGATTTTGATGTCTACATTTGCCCCTTTTTGTCTTGTTGGTTGTTCTGGATGAACTACAAGACAAAAATAGGAGTAGGTTGCCCTAGGTATAGGATAAGGTTGCTTTTGTCCTATTAGTTGTTCTAATGAACTACAAGACAAAAATAAGAGTAGGTTGCCCCAATTATGGGATGAGGTATTCCCCCTCAAGGTGGGAGTCGAGGGAAGGGAACCTAAAATCAGGGGCTGATTTGATAGATAGAGGATGAAAATGGTGAAGGTTGAGTCTAAACACTGCAATAGTTAGGATTGCGTGCATACCACTTCATGAGATTATTAGGTCAAATTGTCACAGGTCAAGGGTTAAGGAGTGCCAAAATTGAAATAACTGGGCCCCAAAATTTAGTCATAGCTGATTGGGTTATTTAATCCAAGCTGTAGCTCCAATGGTCATCGTGTTCCAAGTATCTCGGGCTCAGGAAGTTCTCCTAGAAAACATGAAAAATGTCACAAGTAGTGGGGATCAACTTACTCATGATCCAATACTTGTGAGGGTCGAAATGTGGGTTACAAACAATTTTGATAACCATTCGTGAGGTAGCATACATGCAAAAACAACCAAGGCAAAGTTGTCTTGGAAGTGGTTGTGGTCTAAGGAGATAGTCGTGATCTCCAAGGTCATTGTTCGAATTGAGGTTGAAATAGATAGTTGGTCCGTTAGATGGATAATTGAAGGAATGGCTGAGCTAACCTCAGAAGACCCCATGTTAACTGAGTGCTACCTACATAGCCCCGGTCGTTAGGGCCTGAGGCCAATGTAGTTCTCCCTAAAAGGGAGGAAGAGGGTCAATTATGGATGAGGTTGGTTGAGGTTAAGTCATGGTCAAAGGATAATATGGTTTGTCTATTAGGTAGACAAACAAATAGATGTGGCCAAGCTAACCCCAGAAGATGTCATGTCATCTGAGAGCTGCCTACATAGCCCCAATCGTTAGGGCCTCAGGCTAATGTAGTTTTCCCAAAAAGGGAGGAAGAGGGTTGGTTATGGATGGGGTTAGACTAGGTCAAGTCATGGTCAAAGGTAGAATGGTTTGTCCATCAAGTAGAGGAACAAATGGAAGTGGCCGAGCTAACCCTAAAAGATGTCATGTCATCTGAGTGCTACCTACATAACCCCAATCGTTAGGGCCTTAGGCTGATGTAGTTTAGACCAAGAGTCAAAATGGTTGATGATTAGTTTTGGTCATGGTTAAAGGTCAAATGGTTTGTCCATCAGATAGATGAACAAATGGATGTGGCTGAGCTAACCCTAGAAGATGTCATGTAATTTGAGTGCTGCCTACATAGCCCTTGTCGTTAGGGTCTCAAGCCAATGTAGTTCACACTAAGAGGCAAAATGGTTGATGATTGGTTTGGACTAGGTTAAGTCAAGGTCAAAGGTAAAATGGTTTGTCCATCAGATAGATGAACAAATAGATGTGGCTGAGCTAATTCTAGAAGACGTCATGTAATCTGAGTGCTGCCTACATAGCCCTTATTAGAAGGGCCTCAGACCAATGTAGTTTAGGTGAAGAGTCAAAGTGGTTGATTGTTGGTTTGGAGTGGGTTAAGTCATGGTTAAAGGGTGGGAATGGTTTGTCCATCAGATAGATGAACAAACGAATGTGGTTGATCTAACCCTAGAAGATGTCATGTAATTTGAGTGCTACCTACATAGCCCTTGTTGGAAGGGCCTTAGACCAATGTAGTTTAGACTGAGAGTTAAAGTTGGTTGATAGTTTGGTCTGGTCAAGTTATAAATGATGAGGGTAATATGGTTTGTCCATCAGATAGACGAACAAATGGATGTGGCTGAGCTAACCCCAGAAGACATCATGTCATTTGAGTGCTACCTACATAGCCCTTGGTGGAAGGGCCTCAGACCAATGTAGTTCAGGCTGAGAGGCAAAATGGTTGATAGTTGGTTTGGACTAGATTTAGTCATGGTTAAAGGTCAAAATGGTTTGTCCATCAGATAGATGAACAAACAGATGTGGTTAAGCTAACCCTGGGAGATGTCATGTCATCTGAGTGCCGCCTACATAGCCCCAGTCGTTAGGGCCTTAGACCAATGTAGTTTAGACTAGGAGACAAAATAGTTGATGATTGGTTTGGACTAGATTAAGGTATGGTCAAAGGTAATATGGTTTGTCCATCAGGTAGATGAACAAATGGATGTGGTCGAGCTAACCCCAGAAGACGTCATGTCATTTGAGTGCTACCTACATAGCCCCTATTGTTAGGGGGCCTCAGACCAATGTAGTTTAGACTAGGTTGATAGGTTGGTTTGGTTATGATAAAGGTTTAGCACTTTCCATATGTCTGAGGGTAAGATGATGTTACAGCCTTTTCCATATTATGTGATGGTGTATTCTGTAACATTGGTTGATGTCGTCTTTCATCCTTAGCAATTTTCCATATCAGTGATAGATGTATGCTAAAAATGAATTAAGGCTATTTATGCTTCATCAAGTAATAGTTTATGCTTAACATAAATTGTGTGGTCGATAGTTTCCATGTGTATTGGTTTCCATAGAAACTAGTGTGCATGGGTGATGTCATGTTGGAGGTCTGAAAATGTTTGGGTTTGGTTGGGTATAGTTGCGAAAATGATTTGGTTGAATGTGACAAAGGTATGGATAAGAAGTGAAAGGCACTTTGTTCTTTCATTGACAAGGACCATAATGATAGCATAGGTAGGGGGTTTTAGAAACAAAAGCCCCATTCATGCATTACGTCGTTGACTATTGGTTGTGTTAGAGAAGTAATCGAATCACTTTGACATTAAAATGAGCTCAAAATACCTTGAGCAGGTGATGTGATATATGAGGAGAGGGTGACCCTTTTTAGTAGGGATAACTTTGCCCCTTTTTATAGGAGACCCTAAGATGACTATAAGCTAAGTCCATGACCCTTTTTTTTTTGGCAGACTGATTAATGCGGGAAGTCTACATGGGGATGTCATTGTGCTTTGTGGTCATTTGTGAAGTTGATTGATGTGGGAAGCTTCTAAGAGAGTGTTGTTTGTAGTAAGATTTTAGTCATAGCCATCCTTTGAGGGAGCAGTCTATTAGCTATAATAATGGTAGTACAACTATCCTTCGAGGGAGTAGTTTGCCTTTAGAGTTTATGACCTTGGATATTTTGAAATCTCAAATTAATTTTTGATAGAATTTTGAGTCATCGACAAGACTATAGAAGTTTTAAAGGCTCACTTTTATTAGGACAAAGCATTCATACTTTATAAAAGGGTTACATAGGGTTTGTTTTAGGGGAATAGGGTTGAAAGAAGTGAGGATTAAAAGGATGGGGATTTCTCAAGGGACGAGCTCAAGTTAAATGTCAAGTGAATGAGTACTCGACTAATAGTAGAATGGTCATAGATGCAAGGCATTAAGGGGCTCAATTTTTGGCCATCTGTCAAGAGAGGACAAATAGTAAGTCCCTGACCCATACTTGTGCATGATGATGTAAGGTTTGAGCCAATTAAGAGAAAACTTGCCTCATTTGCTTCTTTCCAAATTGGTCAAGTGTTGGTCGATGATTAAGAAGTTGATTGATATTTGGTTGATGTTTGGTCAAGGCTTGGTCAAGGTTTGGTCGAGGCTTGGTCGAGGCTCAGTTGAGGCTTGGTCGAGGTCAGTTGATATTTGGTCAATGTTTGGTCAAAGTTGGTTAAGGTCATGATTAAAAGGTTGGTTGATGTTTGGTCAAGGTTTGGTCGAGGTTTGGTCAAGGTCAATTGATGTTGGTTGATACTTGGTTGTTTGATGTTTGGTCAAGGTTACGATAGTTAGGGTAAGGTCAAATTCCCCTAGTTGCTAAGGAGAATATTTGATAGATTTAGTTTGAGAGGGCGAGATCCTGATCTGCCAGGTTGGAGGCAGGAATCTCAAAATCATGGATGGTAACAAAGGAAATGGTTGGTAATGATTTGATTAAAGTGGCTAATGGTTTGGGTTCATCAGGCTAGACCTCCATCGATTGTAAGGCTTGGATTAAAGTTTGATGATGCTATGGAGAGTTTTGTATGAGATCATACAAAGACATCTTCACAGGGGTCATGTGGTGAGGTTGTTTCACCATGGAGTCAGGGATTGTCTTTGAGGATGCTGGTCGAGATGTTCCCAAGACAATAATCTTGGGTTTTGGTTATGGTGAAGGCTTGGTAGATGGGGATGTCCAAGGGATAGAAACATGTCTTTTCCCTTTATCCTTTTGGGTTGGTGGGTTGGTGGTCAAGTTGACTGTGTTGATTTTGAATAATGGGGTTAAAGGTGGTGGAAGGACCATAGTCTGGTGTTGAGAACCCAATTTAGGTGATGATGTTTGTGAGGCATGTGATGGTGTCAAAGATTTGGCAAAGGGGTAGTCCAGAGGATCATTGATGAGAAGGGTATCCTTTTTTCGGTGTTGATGAATGATAGCTTTAAGAGTGCAACAATGCTCAGTGTCATATCCCAATGTGTGATAATAGTGACAAAATTTAGTGTTATCAAACCAAGATGGTCTTGATCCGAGAGTTGATGAGTGTGAAGGTGAGGAGGTATGGGAAGCATGGGATGATGTTGAAGGTTTTTTGATAATATGGTCAAGAAGAAGGGTCTCTTTCTCCAAGCATTGGTGAATGACAACCTTGAGGGCACAACAATGCTCAGTGTCATGTCTCGACATGTGATGATACGCACAAACTTTAGTGTCATCAAACCAGGTTAGTTTTGGTCTGAAAGATAGGTATGGTTTAAGAGGTGGAAGATTGATGCGAGAAGACTGCAACAATTATCGTAATTGCAAGGCATAAGAACTTGTGTGTTTTGTTGCAGTAGGGGTTGATGACTTTTGTTTTGGAGGCATAGGAGGCATTGGTCATTTTGGAGGAAATATATGTTTAATGGGTAAAGGGGATAATGGAGGCAATTTGTCTCTGTGAGGTGTTGGAGTAGGAAGCACTCCTATTAAGGTGGATGGATGTGGGCCCAAAATAGAGGGCAATGATGAAGGTGGGGGAGGAATTCTCTGGTGTGGTTTCTAGTGGCCTTCTTTGGTTTAGTTTGAGGGGCACTATTATGTGAGGAAAGATTAGATATGGGGCAAACACCAAGAGATTTAATCTATTTTGGCATGGTGGATGCCTACGTGGGTTTGAGTTCAGATGTGGATGGATGGGTTCATTACAAATTTGGTCATATGAAAGGACATTGCTTGAACCGGAAATTGAGGTCTCAAGATTAGACATTTTATCCATCAACATTTTGATTAGGTTAGTTGACAGATTTGTAGATGGAGTGCCCCCTAGATTGTAAGGTGCTTAGAAGGGATTAGAAGGGGCATATGACGTAGTCAATTACACTTGTATAGGTGCAACATATTGATAACTAGCCATAGGGATAAAAGTGGAAGACAAGGGTGGTTACATCATGAAGGTAGAAGGCACGACTAGGCTTGATGTTGCCAGAGGTGGTTAGATTGTGGTGACATTAGCCAAAATATGAGTAGCCACCCTTGTGTTGATGGGTGCAAGTGAAGGAGGGATGGAGACAACTAAGTTTTGGAAAGGGGTAGAGGTTTTTTGAATAGTCTATGGTTGATGGGGGATGAAACCCCAATGGAAGTGGGCCCAGAGATAGAAGGAGAAGCCACACTTAGAATATTAGTCATGGTCTGGTTATTAGTCAAGGTGACAGCCTGGGTGTCTATGGGTTGAACCATAAACTCTATTGATATGACTGTCATCTCAACTAAGGAGGTTGGCATCCCATAAATTGGGTTGCCTAAGGAGTCTCACGTGTGACTTCATGCGAGATAGTGTTGAAGGGCCTTAACATTGAGGTCAAGGAACCTTTCAAAGTCTTGGTCCCCTTTGGGGACAATAAGGGGTTGAGTCAGGGTCGGTTGGATAGGAGTTCATTCGGTCTCTAAATGATACTCCATTAGAGGACTAGTTATGGAAGGCAAAGGTGGAAGTGGTTGTTGCCTTGCATGGTCAAAAAGAGTCTTGGTTTGACTATGTGTCAAAACCATTCAAGGCAAAAAGGGTCAAGTTCTAGAAACTGTGTTTGTTTCAATTTTAGAAACTTAGAATGCATGTCTAACAGTAAGAAAGTCAAGTTTTAAGCTTGCTATTTTGGAAGAAGTTTTATTGACAGTGATCGACGTCAGTAGAAAGATCGATGTCAGTGAAATAGGTTGTCGATGTCGATCAGATAACCGATGTTGGTGAAGGTAGTTGCCGATGTTGGTGTAAAAATTGATGTCGATGACTGTGTTATTCTAAAAACTCAAAAAAATTAAAAGTTTTTGGAAAAAAGAAGAAAACATCCTTACTAGCTCAAAAAACTAGATAGAAATAGAAAAATAGATGAAGACAGGCAGACCCTAAATGTTAAATCCTAAGAATCAATTTTTAGAGTCTTGTTGGCTTATGCCTTAGAGTGTGTTTGGGAAGTTGGCTTTTAGAATGGGTCCTAGAAGAGGCAATCTAAAGTTGGTTTCAGGTTAGTTTTGATGCTCAAGATCTGTGTTAGGTTCCGTACATGGTCTGGTGCTAAGGAGTGAGCTCCCCTCACTTCACGAGCCTAGTGATAAGCTGGGCCACTTAGCCAGTATATACTTCCCCTAGATTTTATACTCTACTAGAGAACAGAGTGGGCTCTCCCCTTGGTAGTGAAGTCCAAGTGGGATTAGCAGGAAGGGTAAGGTATCCGCTAGGTGACGAAATCCTAGTCAAGCCTTGTCTCATGTATGTTTAGATGTGTGATTTTGTGCAAGTGGTCTGGATGTGTAATATAAGTGGACTAAGATTTATTCATAATGTGGTTTTAACTACTATATGTGTGGACTAAATATGCATTCAATCAGAAATGAGATGCAATAGATTTTAAGCCCAAATTGAAATGTGTGTTCGGATGAAAATAAGCATGGAAAAGGTGAAGAGTATGAAGTCTAAGATGCAAGAAGGAAATGTGACAAGAAGAAAAAGAAAGATTCTTTTTAACTTGTTGATAGTGTCTTTTCGAAAGAGATAGAAGAAAAAGATGCAAGAAGAGACCTAATGCACCTATATGAAAAGTTTGTTTTTAGAAGAAAAGGTATGAACCCAAGGAAAAGTCCTAGGGTCCCACCGGGCATGCCAGAATATTTATAACAAGTTTTCACTTTTCTACATTCAAAAGGATGAAAGAAACTATGATAAATGGTCTAGGGTTAGTTGTTACCCAAATGAGGTATGTGCACCATTATCCAGACATTGAAGGAACTCCTCTTTGGCTGTGGAGGATGACACCTGTAGAAGAAAGACATAAACAAAAAGGTTCTTAGATGGATGTAAGGTGGACTGCCAAGCAAAAGCTTAGTCCCAGAAGCACAAAGACTTCTTTGAGGGATGATAGTCCACTTTTGATAAAATAGAATGTTGCTAGACAGAAATAATGAAAGACTAAACAAAAGAAATAAAGGTAATGCATACTTGTATTGTGTTGTGTGCTTTCCACAGTCACTGATGCTAGTTAGTCTGCCATCATCAGTTAGTCTAATGTTTTTGACACTGGTTAGTCTGCTAACATCAATAGGGGTAATGGGCCTGGTGGCTGGCATCAGTCAGGGCAATGAGGCTTTGGACAAGTATCAGGTCTATTTTGTGGTTGACAGAATGGTCTGAGAGGTAAAAGGGTCTATGTAGGGTTTTGTAGGGTAGAGAGTAAGGTCTAAGGAAGGAGTCAGGTAAGGGACAGGGTGTCAAAGAGAGTGAGAATATGAAGAAGGCTTCTCAGCCTTCTCAGGAAGAGAGTCAGGTCTGGTCTGGTTAATAGCCGGGTCTGGTTGATAATGTTATTTAGAAGCAATAAATAGAAAACTGATTATTGATATAATCTAAATAATTGAAATAATGAAAAGGGCAAAATAAATATTTATCACTTACTTGGAGCAGAGCTGGAGGTGTTTGAAATCCTTGTACCTGTTGTGTCTGTAGCCAGAAGAGCATTTAGTTGAAGTTTGACGATTGATCTTAGAGAGTTCCTGTTGATGTCTAGGTCTGAGAGCCGAGAGAGGAAGAGAGTCTGAGATAGAATTTATGTTCACAATCTGTGATTGATTGATTCAGCATCCTAGGAGAAGAGAAGTTAGATTTTGGGTTGATTTAAGTGACTGGCGTCAGTAATTCTACCGGCATTGGCTGACTATAACCGATGTCGACAACTAGAAGATGGAAAAAGGGCTAAAATTAGCCTTTTTCCCATTCTTCCAACTGCCAGGGTTAATTGGTCATGGGAAAATGGTCGAAGGTGGATTAAATAAGTGTGAGAGGGTTGAAATAGGTCATAAATTGGTCATAGGGTGATGGGAGGCATCCAAGGAGAGGTATCCAAGGTGGGGTGTGTCCAAGGGTGAGGTGTCATGGAGGTGTTTTTAATTTAAAATAAGTTATTATTTTAAATTAATAAGTAAGTGGTTTAGAAATGTGTTAGAAGTAGACAAAGGGGACCAAGGGAGGAGAGTCAACCAAGGAGTAGA
Organism: Torreya grandis; assembly: GCA_037957365.1. Classification (NCBI taxonomy): domain Eukaryota; kingdom Viridiplantae; phylum Streptophyta; class Pinopsida; order Cupressales; family Taxaceae; genus Torreya; species Torreya grandis. Next base: position 1,574,826 of record JARHVA010001710.1, read on the forward strand.
CATGATTTCAGTGTCTACATTTGCCCCTTTTTGTCTTGTTGGTTGTTTTGGATGAACTACAAGACAAAAATAGGAGTAGGTTGCCCCAGATATAGGATAAGGTTGTTTTTGTCCTATTGGTTGTTCTGATGAACTGCAAGACAAAAATAGGAGTAGGTTGCCCCAATTATGGGATGAGGTATTCCCCCTCAAAGTGGGAGTTGAGAGAAGGGAACCTAAAATCGGGGGCCGATTTGATAGATAGAGGATGAAAATGGTGAAGGTTGAGTGTGAATGTTGCAATAGTTGGGATTGTGTGCATACCACTTCATGAGATGGTCAGGTCAAATTGTCACAGGTCAAGGGTCAAGGAGTGCCAAAATCAAAATAACTAGGCCCTAGCATTTAGTCATAGCTGATTGGGTTATTCGATCCAAGTTGTAGCTCCAATGGTCATCATGTTCCAAGTATCTCAGGCTCAGGAAGTTCTCCTAGAAAACATGAAAAATGTCACAAGTAGTGGGGATCAACTTGCTCATGATCCAATACTTGTGAGGGTTGAAATGTGGGTTGCGAACAATTTTGATAACCATTCATGAGGTAGCATACATGCAAAAACAACCAAGGCAAAGTTGTCTTAGAAGTGGTTGTGGTCTAAAGAGATAGTCGTGATCTCCAAGGTCATTGGTTGAGTCGAGGTTAAGATAGATAGTTGGTTTATTAGATGGATGGATGAAGGAATGGCTGAGTTAACCTCAAAAGACCCCATGTCAACTGAGTGCTACCTACATAGCCCTGGTCGTTAGGGCCTTAGGCCGATGTAGTTTTCCCTAAAAGGGAGGAAGAGGGTTGGTTGTGGACGAGGTTGGTTGAGGTTGAGTCATGGTCAAAGGATAATATGGTTTATCTATCAAGTAGACAAACAAACAGATGTGGCTGAGCTAACCCCAAAAGATGTCATGTCATCTGAGTTCTACCTACATAGCCCCAGTCGTTAGGGCCTCAAGCTAATGTAGTTCTCCCAAAAAGGGAGGAAGAGGGTCGGTTATGGATGGGGTTAGACTAGGTCAAGTCATGGTCAAAGGTAGAATGGTTTATCCATCACGTAGAGGAACAAATGGAAGTGGCCGAGCTAACCCCAGAAGATGTCATGTCATCTATGTGCTACCTACATAACCCTGGTCATTAGGGCCTCAGGTTGATGTAGTTTAGACCAAGAGTCAAAATGGTTGATGATTAGTTTTGGTCATGGTTAAATGTCAAATGGTTTTTCCATCAAATAGATGAACAAATGGATGTGGCTAAGCTAACCCCAGAAGATATCATGTAATCTAAGTGCTACCTACATAGCCCTTGTCGTTAGGGCCTCAGGCCGATGTAGTTCACACTAAGAGGCAAAATGGTTGGTGATTGGTTGATGATTGGTTTGGACTAGGTTAAGTCATGGTCAAAGGTAAAATGGTTTGTCCATTAGATAGAAAAACAAATAGATGTGGCTGAGCTAACCCTAGAAGACATCATGTAATCTGAGTGCTGCCTACATAGCCCTTATTAGAAGGGCCTCAAACCAATGTAGTTTAGGTGAAGAGTCAAAGTGGTTGATGATTGGTTTAGACTGGGTTAAGTCATGGTTAAAGGGTCGGATTGGTTTGTCCATCAGATAGATGAACAAATGGATGTGGCCAAGCTAATTCTAGAAGATGTCATGTAATCTGAGTGTTACCTACATAGCCCTTGTTGGAAGGGTCTCAGACCAATGTAGTTCAGACTGAGAGTTAAATTTGGTTGATAGGTTGGTTTGGTCAGGTTATAAATGATGAGGGTAATATGGTTTGTCCATCAGATAGACAAACAAATGAATGTGGCCAAGCTAACCCCAGAAGATGTCATGTCATCTGAGTGCTACCTACATAGCCCTTGGTGGAAGGGCCTCAGACCAATGTAGTTTAGGTTGAGAGGCAAAATGGTTGATAATTGGTAGTCATGGTTAAAGGTTGAAATGGTTTGTCCATCAAATAGATGAACAAATGGATGTGGCCGAGCTAACCCCAAAAGATGTCATGTCATCTGAGTGCTGCCTACATAGCCCCAGTCGTTAGGGCCTCAGACCAATGTAGTTCAAGCTAGGAGACAAAATAGTTGATGATTGGTTTGGAATAGATTAAGGTATGGTCAAAGGTAATATGGTTTGTCCATCAAGTAGATGAACAAATGGATGTGGCCGAGCTAACCGCAGAAGATGTCATGTCATCTGAGTGCTGCCTACATAGCCCCTATTGTTAGGGGGCCTCAGACCAATGTAGTTCAGACTAGGTTGATAGGTTGGTTTGGTCATGATAAAGGTTTAGCACTTTCCATATGTCTGAGGGTACATGCTTGAAATGATGAGGGTAAGATGATGTTATAGCCTTTTCCATATTATGTGATGGTGTATTTTGTAACATTGGTTGATGTGGTCTTTCATCCTTAGCAATTTTCCATATCAGTGATGGATGTATGCATGCTAAAAATGAATTGAGGCTATTTATGCTTCAGTAAGTAATAGTTTATGCTTAACATAAATTGTGTGGCCGATAGTTTCCATGTGTATTGGTTTCCATAGAAACTAGTGTGCATGGGCGATGTCATGTTGGAGGTCTGAAAATGTTTGGGTTTGGTTGGGTATAGTTGCAAAAATGATTTGGTTGAATGTGACAAAGGTATGGATAAGAATTGAAAGGCGCGTTGCTCTTTCATTGACAAGGACCATAATGATAGCATAGGTAGGGGGTTTTAGAAACAAAAGCCTCATTCATGCATTACGTCGTTGACTATTAGTTGTGTTAGAGAAGTAATCGAATCACTTTGACATTAAAATGAGCTCAAAATCCATTGAATAGGTGATGTGATATATGAGGAGAGGGTAACCCTTTTTATTAGGGATAACTTTGCCCCTTTTTATAGGAGACCCTGAGATGACTATAAGCCAAGTCCATAACCCTTTTTTTTGGTAGACTGATCAATGCAGGAAGCTTCTAAGAGAGTGTTGTTTGTAGAAAGATTTTAGTCATAGCCATCCTTCAAGGGAGTGGTCTATATTTTTGCTTTATATATAAGGGCTTTGAATATCTATCCTTTGAGGGAGTAGTCTATTAGCTACAACAATGGTAGTACAACTATCCTTCAAGACAGTAGTCTACTTTTAGAGTTTATGACCTTCAATATTTGGACATCTCACATTTATTTTTGACAGAATTTTGAGTCATGGACAAGACTATATAAGTTTTAAGGGCTCCCTTTTATTAGGACAAAGCATTCATACTTTATAAAAGGGTTACATAGGGTTTGTTTTAGGGGAATAGGGTTGAAAGAAGTGAAGATTAAGAGGATGGGGATTGCTCAAGGGATGAGCTCAAGTTCAATGTCAAGTGAACGAGTACTCGACTAATAGTAGAATGGTCATAGATGCAAGGCATTAAGGGGCTCAGTTTTTGGCCATCTATCGAGAGAGGACAGATGATAAGTCCCTAACCCATACTTGTGTGTGATGATGTAAGGTCTGAGCTAATTAGGAGCAAACTTGCCTCATTTGCTTCTTTCCAAATTGGTCACGTGTTGGTCGATGATTAAGAAGTTGGTTGATATTTGGTCGATGTTTGGTCGAGTCTTGGTTGAGGTTTGGTTGAGGCTTGGTCGAGACTTGGTCAAGGCTTAGTCGAGGCTTGGTCGAGGCTTGGTCGAGGTCAGTTGATATTTGGTCAATGTTTGGTTAAAGTTGGTCGAGGTCATGATTAAAAGGTTGGTTGATGTTTGGTCAAGGTTTGGTCGAGGTTTGGTCGAGGTTTGGTCGAGGTCAATTGATGTTGGTTGATACTTGGTTATTTGATGTTTGGTCAAGGTTATGATAGTCAGGGTAAGGTCAAATTCCCCCAGTTGCTAGGGAGAATATTTGACAGATTTAGTTTGAGAGGGCGAGATCCCGATCTACTAGGTTAGAGGTAAGAATCTCAAAATCATGGATGGTAACAGAGGAAATGGTTGGTAATGATTTGATTAAAGTGGCTAATGGTTGGGGGTCATCAGGTTGGACCTCCATTGATTGTAAGGCTTGGATCAAAGTTTAATGATGTTTTGGAGAGTTTTGTATGAGATCATACAAAGACATCTTCACATGGGTCGTGTGGTGAGGTTGTTTCATCACGGAGTTAGGGATTGTCTTTAGGGATGCTGGTCGAGATGTGCCCAAGACAATAATCTTGGGTTTTGGTTATGGTGAAGGCTTCGTAGATGGGGATGTCTAAGGGATAGAAACATGTCTTTTCCCTTTATCCTTTTGGGTTGGTGGGCTGGTGGTCAAGTTGACTGTGTTGATTTTGAATAATGGGGTTAAAGGCGGTGGAGAGACTATAGTTTGGTGTTGAGAACCCGATTTAGGTGGTGATGTTTGTGAGGCATGTGATGGTGTCAAATATTTGGCAAAAGGGTAGTCAAGAGGATCATTGATGAGAAGGGTATCCTTTTTTTGGTGTTAATGAATGATAGCTTTAAGAGTGCAACAATGCTCAGTGTCATGTCCCAGTGTGCGATGATAGTGATAAAATTTAGTGTTGTCAAACCAAGATGGTCTTGATCTAAGAGTTGATGAGTGTGAAGGTGAGGAGGTATGGTAATTATGGGATGATGTTGAAGGTTTATTGATAATATGGTCAAGAAGAAGGGTGTCTTTCTCCAAGCATTGGTGAATGACAACCTTGAGGGCACAACAATGCTCAGTGTCATGTCCCAATGTGCGATGATACACACAAACTTTAGTGTCATCGAACTAGGGTGGTTTTGGTTTGAGAGATTGGTATGGTTTAAGAGGTGGAAGACTAATGCGAGAAGACTGCAACAATTGTCATAACAGCAAGGCATAAGAACCCGCCAATGGGTCTATGTGTTTTGTTGCAGTAAGGGTTGATGACTTTTGTTTTGGAGGCATAAGAGGCATTGGTCATTTTGGAGGAAATATATGTTTAATGGGTAAAGGGGATAATGGAGGCAATATTCCTCTATGAGGTGTTGGAGTAGGAAGCACTCCTATTAAGGTGGATGGATGAGGGCCCAAAATAGAGGGCAATGATGAAGGTGGGAGAGGAATTCTTTGGTGTGGTTTAGTGGCCTTCTTTGGTCTTGTTTGAGGGCCACTATTGTGTGAGGCAAGATTATATATGGGGTGAACACCAAGAGATTTGATCTATTTTAGCATGGTGGACGCCTGCATGGGTTTGGGTTCAGATGTAGATGGATGGGTTCATTACAAATTTGGTCATATGAAAGTTCATTGCTTGAACCAAAAATTGAGGTCTCAAGATTAGACATTTTGTCTATCAAAATTTTGATTAGGTCAGTTGACAGATTTGTAGATGGAGCACCTCTAGATTGTAAGCTGCTTGGAAGGGATTAGAAGGGGTGTATGACGTAGTCGGTTGCACTTGTATAGGTGCAACATACTGATAAGTAGCCATAGGGATAGAAGTGGAAGACAAGGGCGGTTGCATCATGAAGGTAGAAGGCACGACTAGGCTTGATGTTGCTAGAGGTGGTTGGATTGTGGCAACATTAGCCAAAGGATGAGTAGCCACCCTTGTGTTGATGAGTGCAAGTTAAGGTGAGATGGAGACAAATAAGTTTTGGAAAGGGGTAGAGGTTTATTGAATAGTTTGTTGTTAATGGGGGGCCAAAACCCCAATGGAAGTGGGCCTAGAGATATAAGGAGAAGCCACACTTAGAAGATTATTCATGGTCTGGTTATAAGTCGAGGCGACAGCCTGGGTGTCAATGGGTTGAACCACAGATTCTATTGATATGACTGCCGTCTCAACTAAAGAGGTTGGCATCTCATAAATTGGGTTGCCTAAGGAGTCTCATGTGCGACTTCATGCGAGATAGTGTTGAAGGGCCTTGACATTGAGGTCAAGGAACCTTTCAAAGTCTTGGTCCCCTTCAGGGACAATAAGGGGTTGAGTCAAGGTCGATTGGGCAGGAGTTCATTCGGTCTCTAAATGATACTCCATTAGAAGACTAGTTATGGAAGGTGAAGGCAGAAGTGGTTGTTACCTTGCATGGTCAATAAGAGTCTTGGTTTGACTATGTGTCAAAACCATTCAAGGCAAAAAGGGTCAGGTTCTAGAAACTATGTTTTTTTAGTTTCAAAAACTCAGAATGCATGTCTAACAGCAAAAAAGTTAAGTTTTAAGCTTGCTATTTTGGAAGAAGTTTTGTTGACAGTGAGCAATGTCAGTAGAAAGACTGATGTCGGTGAAATAGGTTGTCCATGTCAGTCAGATAACTGATGTCGATGAAGGTAGTTGTCGATGTTGGTGGAAAAACTAATGTCAGTGACTGTGTTATTCCAAAAACTCAAAAAATTTAAAAGTTTATGGGAAAAAGAAGAAAATGTCCTTATTAGCTCAAAAAACTAGATAGAAACAAAAAAATAGATGAAGACAGGCAGACCCTAAATGTTAAATCCTAAGAATCAATTTTTAGAGTCTTGTTGGCTTATGCCTTAGAGTGTGTTTGGGAAGTTGGCTTTTAGAACGGGTCCTAGAAGAGGCAATCTAAAGTTGGTTTCAGGTTAGTTTCGATGCTTAAGATCTATGTTAGGTTCCATGCATGGCCTGGTGCTAAGAAGCGAGCTCCCCTCACTTCATGAGCCCAGTGATAAGCTGGGCCACTTAGCTAGTATATACTTCCCCTAGAGTTTATACTTTGCTAGAGAATAGAGTGGGCTCTCCACTTGGTAGTGAAGTCCAAGTGGGATTACCAGGAAGGGTAAGGTATCTGCTAGGTGATGAAATCCTAGTCGGGCCTTGTCTCAGGTATGTTTAGATGTTTGATTTTGTGCAAGTGGTCTGGATGTGTAACATAAGTGGACTAAGATTTATTCATAATATGGTTTTAATTATTAGATGTGTGGACTAAATATGCATTCAATCAGAAATGAGATGCAATAGATTTTAAGCCCAAATTGAAATGTGTGTTCGGATGAAAATAAGCATGGAAAAGGTGAAGAGTATGAAGTCTAAGATGCAAGAAGGAAATGTGACAAGAAGAAAAAGAAAGATTCTTTTTAACTTGATGATAGTGTCTTTTCGAAAGAGATAGAAGAAAAAGATGCAAGAAGAGACTTGATGCACCTATATGAAAAGTTTGTTTTTAGAAGAAAAGGTATGAACCCAAGGAAAAGTCCTAGGGTCCCACCGAGCATGCCAGAATGTTTCTAACAAGTTTTCCCTTTTTTACATTCAAAAGGATGAAAGAAACTATAATAAATGGTCTCAGGTTAGATGTTACCCATATGAGGTCTGCACACCTTTATCCAGACATTGAAGGGACTCGTCTTTGGCTATGGAGGATGACACCTGTAGAAGAAAGACTTAAACAAAGAGGTTGTTAGATGGATGTAAGGTGGACTGCCAAGCAAAAGCTTAGTCCCAGAAGCGCAAAGACTTCCTTGAGAAATGATAGTCATCTTTTGATAAAATAGAATGTTGCTAGACAGAAATAATGAAAGACTAAAGAAAAGAAATAAAGGTAATGCATACTTGTATTGTGTTGTCTGCCTTCCACAGTCACTAACGTTGGTTAGTCTACCATCATCAGTTGGTCTAATGTTGCCGATGCTGGTTAGTTTGCTGACATCGGTAGGGGTAATGGGCCTGGTGGCCGGCATCAGTTGGGGCAATGAGGCTTTGGACAAGTCTCAGGTCTATTTTGTGGTTGATAGAATAGTCTGAGAGGTAAAAGGGTCTGTGCAGGGTTTTGTAGGGTAGAGAGTAAGGTCTGAGGAAGGATTCAGGTAAGGGATAGGGTGTCAAAAAGAGTGAGAATATGAAGAAGGCTTCTCAGCCTTCTCAGGAAGAGAGTCAGGTCTGGTCTAGTTGATAGCTAGGTCTGGTTGATAATGTTATTTAGAAGTAATGAATAGAAAACTGATTGCTGATATAATCTAAATAATTGAAATAATGAAAAGGGCAGAAGAAATACTTATCTCTTGCTTGGTGTAGAGCTAGAGGTGTTTGAAATCCTTATACCTATTGTGTCTGTAGCCAGAAGAGTGTTTAGTTGAAGTTTGATGATTGATCTCAAAGAGTTCCTATTGATGTCCAGGTCTGAGAGCCAAGAGAGGAAGAGAGTCTGAGATAGAATTTGCATTCATGGTCTATGATTGATTGATTCAGCATCTTAGGAGAAGAGAAGTCAGATTCCAGGTTGTTTTAAGCGATCGATGTCGGTGATTCCATCAATGTCGACCGATTGTAATCGACGTCGGTAGCCAAAAGATGGGGAAAAAGGCTAAAATTAGCCTTTTTCCTATTCTTCCAACTGCCAGGGTCAATTGGTCATGGGAAAATGGTCGAAGGTTGATTAAATAAGTGTAAGAGGGTTGAAATAGGTCATAAATTAGTCATAGGGTGATGGGAGGCATCTAAGGAGAGGTATCCAAGGTGAGGTGTGTCCAAGGGTGAGGTGTCATGAAGGTGTTTTTAATTTAAAATAAGTTATTATTTTAATTTAATAAGTGAGTGGTTTAGAAATGTGTTAGAAGTGGACCAAGGGGACCAAGGGGGGAGAGTCAACCAAGGAGTAGACACGATTTCGGTGTCTACAGTCATATCTTATGCATATGAAATAATCTCCTTCTGCTCTACATCTCCATGAGAGTGATACCTAATTTCCTTATAATGAGGTCCATGATATCATTCCTCCTTGAGATTAATTATCCTATACCAATGTCACTATTCCCCATACTCAACCTATTCACACCTATTCCTTATAAGGTGTGTTCCTACATGTTCAATTAGAAACAACTAGGATTTACACTTGTGAGGCTCTATGTAATAAAATTATTATTATGAGAAAGATAATTTTAGGTTTTAAAAAATAATTAACTTTTACAAAAAAATATTACAACATTGGAAAATCAATTTATGAGATAAAGGCCTATAGGGAACAATAGTGTAAATAATGTGTATGCATCTTCACCTAGTCCATTTGTGGCAAACAATGTTACATATCCAAATCATAAATCAAAATAAATCACATCTATAATTAGTGATTTGAAAATCATTCAAAGGTTAAATAAGAGTTCAAGAGGGGTACTAAGGTAAATTATTAAAGTTGAGTTGATCAACCTACCCCCTCTACACCCAATAAGGAGATCTAGATATTATTGTGCATATCATAGAATGCATGGGCACCACATTGATTCATGTTTAGAATTAAAATGGAAAATACATTAGATAATGGATACATATGACTCACACAGTGACACTTCATCCAAAAAAATACAATGGCATATATACAAATTAAAAAATATTTCAATTTAAAAATAACATAAAAATGGTTACCAAAGCATCAAAATAACAAAAGGTTTAAAACTTTCAAAGTAGTAGGGGTTTGGTCAAAAATATCTACAATAGTTTGATTATCATAATTAAGGTTTGGGCAAGTAGGCCTAAGGAATCACTTCTTCTATTATACTAGTTGGTAATATTGGTCGACGTGGTTTGGGATTTATTAAACATCCTAAGGTACATCAATCAAAGATACAATTTATCAAGACAAAATATCTAGATACATAGGATATGTTACAAAAAGAGCATGAACTTTAGTTGTAAATTCAAAATTATGCTAAGCTAACAAGCATTATCAAAACATGTTTTCTATCTAAAAAACCTCCATAGCACCATATTCCTACAATAAGCACATTTTCAAAGTGTAAAATCACAATCAAAATTATAAAGCACAATTAAAAAAGGTCAACTCCATAGTATGAAGCAATTCCCTCTAGTATTATAGGTTATTATGATTTTGATGATGAGCAATACTCAAATTCCTATTACAATAGCATTAAACTACAACATAACATTCACATTACACAAAATCTCACTATTCCTATTTTTGACACAGGCTATAGTGATACTAAGTCTCCCACAAGACTTAGTATCACTATGGCCTGTGTCAAAAATAGGAATAATGAGATCTTGTGTAGCATGGTTCCTACCTTTTGTACATAATTTTTTTCTCTTACTCCTTGTAGATAGTTTATTTTCATTTTATTTTACATAGCTTATATCCCAAAAATACAAAAATAATATAAAACACAAAAACATTCAAATATTACTTAAAAAATAGAAAATTTGTAGATTTTATGCATTTCTATGTTTACATTTATTATATTATGTAGACACTACATATGATAATTATCTTAGTATAGTTAGTTTAATTATACATAGATGTTTCATTTATTCTTATCAAGTTCTTGTAAATTGCTTAAAAGAGTCAGGTCCAATACAATGATCTAGACTTTCTATCATCTAACTATTGGGGGCATATACACCAATCTAGGGTTATTAATTGAACATATTCACCCATATGGGGGCATCTCATACATAGTTTATATTACTAATTTTTATCGTTACATTCTTTACATTCAAGTTTTTGTATAGATATATATCTTGATATTGATCATTGCTACTCATACTCAGATTTTTTATTGACTATCACTAATTTAGACTCAACTATGTACATTATTTATCTTACATATATATTTACTACATTCATGCATGTTTTCATTTATATCTTTCTTAGTTTAGACTGGATTATATTTTCTATGATTCTTCTATTCAAATACATTTGAATATGCCATTGTTATTTGGATCTATGCCACTTCTATTCATGTATGACATAGACATGTGTCCATGTACCTTATGTGTTATTTCCTAATTGTGTATGCATACATTTAAACATGTCCTTATATGTGTGTTTTAGTCAACTTCTTTGTTTCTTGCATATGTGTACATTTTCACATGTCCTTGCATATCTTCTTCTCTTAGATTTAGTGACATGTGCCCATGTCAATTGTATTGTGTCTAATTGGCCTATTTATGTGTCTCATGTTTTTTTATCTATGATTTATTATATAAATCATGTCCATGAAACTTTTCTTTACTTATTACACACACCAATTCCCGATGTCATGAGGGACCTCATGCATCTACCCTTCCTAGTTGGGTTTCATGATGGAAATTATGCCCCATCTCCCTAGGTGACTACTCATATCTTTTATTATTCAAATTTATTACATATATCTTGACACCCATGTACTATGTTAGACACAACATACATCTTACATTACATAATTATGCTCAAATTCTCTTGTATTTTGATGTTATGTTTGCACATTATATTAGATTATCATGTAGTTATCATATATACTCCAACTAACACACATTTTATAGATCTATATATTTTGAGGATAGTTCATACAAACATTTAAATACTAACCTCAAAATAGGGGCAATTCATAGGTGTTTGTCACATAGATCAAGATCCTACATTGCATTTATAGAACATTTTTTAGCACATAGGGTCAGTTTCAGAAAAATAGACATAATTAAAACACAAGAAGAAATATGGAGTCAAAAATCAATACAATGAATTAGATTTAAAAATAAGCATATATAATCACCAAGATAGGAACACTAGTGCCACATGACACTAATATATAATATGCAGCACTACTATCTAGTATCCTTAGTTTTAGGATAATTCAAATTAGTGAGAATAATATACCAAGAATAGTATAGGCTTGCATAGATTCAATTATAGGTTTGATAGTTATGCTCAGATTTTGATTAGATTCACATTAGTTCAACTCAAATTCATATCAATTACTTATATTGGGGGCATCAAGCATGGAATGATCATCCCTATATTCACTTCAGATACTTAGATATAATTATTATAACTGAGTCTAAAATTAGTATACTCAAATGTTAGATCAGGGGCATGTATGCAACACATTATTTTCATATGCTTAGTTACACATAGGTTAATCAGATGGAATGGAAAGCTCCATGTTATTCTCTATGTTGTATACACTTGACATCATATTCTAGGTTGTCACAAATATCATGCCTTATCCCATATGTAGTGGTTGGAATTTTTGAGTGGCCTAGAGTTACCTAATGTACCGAATGGCCATGGAACTGACATACATAACTAGATATACCTAGTTAGATATTTATAAAACTTTTCATAGTTTTTTTTTAAATGAATATACTACACATGGGTGGGAAATCATGAATTCACAGCCTACTTGAGTTCTTAAACCACCCACATGAGAGGGTTACACACACTTTTATTCTAATCCAAACTATTCCCAGGTCATGAACCACCAAGTAGGGGTGGGTAATGATGGATTCAAAACTATATTGAGTTATTAACACACCCACACATGAGGATTAGACAAGATGTTAGCTTATTCCAAGATATTCAATGATTTGATCACTATATACACACACACACATAGGTTATCACTAGGCTCATACATTGGTTCATGTACCCAATAAGGTGTATAAATTCCTTTCCTCTTTCCCATATCTTTACTTATTTATTTATTTATTATACTATTTTGCTTTTGATATCTCTTAATTAAAGAATAAATTATGCATATTTCATTCTAGGTCATGCTTTAGATCATGCTTCACATACATAGACCCAACTTCACATACTCAGACTTGATTTCATGGGCTTCACTTCCTAGGTAAGTATAGGTATGCTTCTTCCTTTATACTAGTCATTTCACTTTCTTGAATTTATAACATAAAGGGGGAGGGGGGAAATTTAATTACCTAAAAGTTGTATTTGAGTTCTAAGAGTGATACTTGAGATAACCCATTCTTAGATTAGCCCTAGACCTATCATAAAGCCTTTTGTCACACTTTCTATATTTTGTGTACACCATAAGCATCCCTAGTTAGCTAAAATATAGTCTCAAACCCTTATTTCTAAATCTTGGCACTTAATGCTCATTAGCCTACCAATTATACATTAGCTCCACATTAAGGATACTAGATCCATGTGGTGCTAGTGTCCCTAAAATGGAATTAATTTCCTTTACCCCATATTTCTTATATGAATATATTTTCATAATAAAAACCCTTCTAAGTTCAGACTAAGCATCTTTTATTGTCTACACAAGCTAAATCACACAATAAATACATGAATTTTATACCTTTATCCACTAGATGGAAATTATATGCAAAATACTTATTCAAACACAAAACAATTTTAGAAAAATCAAGGTTATTAATCCCTATTCTACCCTACTTCTACATATTACCATCTAAAACTACCATAATCTTAGATTTTCCAAATTTCCAATCTTAGTCACACTCAAAGCATTTAAGAACACTATATTTATATAATCACTTTCACTTTCACTATCACTTAGGTGGGGATAACTACATTGTGCTTGATCCCTCCTCAAAGAATTGGTATTTAGGTAACTTTCTTCACAAAAGGGTGTTGAGGATGTTCAGCCTATCCTACTAATGAAAAAAAATTTAGCTCATGCCTTACTTGTAAGGAAGATTAGAGTTTTGATCATAAGTCATCTATTATAAGAGTAATACAAAGTTTTAGACTTCATTCATGTAGGAATAGAACCCCAAAAAATAGCTGTAGGTACACCTAAAATTTAGGAGAAGTCCTACATAAAGGACACTAGTGCCTTTTTTAGGACATTGGAGCCACATGGTGTTATTATCCAAATGTGGCATTACTATCTAGGAGAAGATCTGACATAAAGATATAGCTGATGACATTGAGAAATATTCATATCTTATTTGCACATATTTATTATTTTTTTCATAAATTCAAAGCAAGTCAAAATTTGTAACAAATTAGTGGTTATTTATTTCATATTATTTCACTAATTTAGACTACTCAAACCTTTAATCAAGTATAATATTTACATATCTAAACCATAAAAGGTTAAAACAAGGTGATTTTATTAGTGTTCCATACAAACCATCAATGGGAGGTGACAAATCTCAAAATTTTGTCCAAAGTTTATTTAAAGGGAAGATATGCAGCCAATGGGAAACATATAAATCTCTTATTGATGTAGATGATGATTGAATTGAAATGGTTATATCCTAATTAAAGAAAAAAAAGCATGGAGTTTATTGTCTTATTTATTCCTTTTCATAAATAAGGATTAATTCATTGAGGGAGATGATAGGAATTTTATTGAATTTATTTCAATTTTCACAAAGGATTTTTTTCAAGCATGGGGAGAGTATGAAGTCACTCACATATGGTAATTATACATGTTACTTTTTCTTCAAAAATTATTTTATTTATATCTCAATTAATTTATTTATATTTAATGTGGACTAATGGTATTTATTTATATATTTTGTCATATCCTTTATGTACATGGTCCATGGTTTGAAAAAACATATGGTAGTCTAATCATTTTGAATACACAAGGAATGGATAAGTCACATAAAAAATCAAAGACAACTTATCATAGATGAAATAAACATGGAAGAGGCTCAACATTATTGAACCCATTGGTTAAAATGATGGATTAATTTTATAGGTGTATGGTTTTTAGTATTTTACAAAATAATAATCAAGATAATACTTCTAATACAAATTTCCCCACAAGGGAAATTAAGTATTGGCATAAGAGTATAATTAGGGAAGAATCAAATTCCAAATAAGCTTATAGTGTGGAGATCAAAACATCAAAGAGTGGGGAAATATGGGTTTTATGAAATGATAAACCAACATGAAAATGATGGATAATCATGAAAAACTATATAAGCAATAATTTTTGAAACTTGGTTGTGTTTTATGATTTTGATATTTGTTATAGTATTAAAGGTATTTAAGTACTATTTAAATATCTATAGATTTATTTGTTACAACCCTCAATTTTTTAATAAATTGTAGAAGGATTTTAATTATGTATGATATTAATCAGGGCCTCTCAATCCTTATATTGCTTCATGCTAACATTTTTTTTGTAGTTAAAATATGGTAGGGTTTTACATTACATACTATGGAGTACTCATTTTATCCATTCTAAAACTTGAATCAATTATAGACTATGGTAATTTCTAAGAATGTTACAATTAGGAATAGTAGTATGTAATCACTGGAGAACTAATTTTATTTAGATATTTAAGGTCTTAAATCATTAATCATTAGATATAGGTATTAGATAGTTTATATAGTGTTACTTGTTCTTAAATATTGACTTATTATGAAAACATATACCTTACTTAACAACTTATACCAAAGATATTCATAGAAAATTTAGAATACTGCAATACTCTACCTATTTATATTTATATAAATTTTTATTTCTAATCTATATGAAACATTAAAAATTATCCCAAAATATCTTCTTTAATATTCTCTTGATCTTATTATGTAAGCATTCTACATATTTAGTGTTGGGCCCCCTTTATTTATACCTAATAGATTATGCCAACTCAACACATGTCAATGCATGGCAGTCATTGAAAGTGATTACTCTTTTGAAACCATTAGTACTAGCTAGAAGAATCATAAAATATCTTGCACTGGCTAGCAGGAAATTGGTTAGTGTTCAGGTGTTTAGGGACATCCCTTTGAGTTCTTGCACATGGCAGTTAGAGAACACAGGTGTTATATTAGTGGAACCGATGACATAACATCCCCAAAAAATTGCTTAACACCCAATGTGCACCCATCCAACCAGGCAAGAAGATTCCCCTCCACCTATAAAAATAAGCTTTAACTTGAAGACAAGGATGAGACATTAATGCAATAAAGCTATATGGGATTAGTGTAAGGATTATATATGCATTTCAACTTAAAAACTAGTATGAAAACTTTGAATAATCACCATGTATCACCCAAGCTCATCTGTGAGCTGTTGGTCATGTAGTAAGACTTAGATGAGTTCTTGTTATGTGTCTTTTTATAAATTGTACTTTGTGATGAACCATGACTTAATAAAAATGACATTGGAAATGTTCTTGGTTGTTGATTTTTTTCATGTAATTTAGCATTGTTGTATGTTTGTGACCTAAGTTTTATGTGAATAATGTTATATTTTTCATTGGTTTAATGTATTATGATGTAAAATTCTATTCCATGTTGTTAATGGCATCGGTGTACCAAGTAAAGACTTTAACACACCTATAAAATTCACTAAGTGTTAAATCCAACATGCGTTAAGGCCCTAAGATCCATGCCTAGAGTGATAAATTCAAGAATTAGTACCTTAACATGAGACATCCCCTTGACTTGACAAAGTTCTTGTGTGACTCTTGACTCATTACCCCATATCTTGTACCATTTAGAGTTATACCTAGCCATACATGAAATCACACTAAAAGACTTCTACCCTTGAATAGTCTTACACTCCTCATCTTATCCAAGATGGTCCATACTAATAGGATATCTAATCATAATTTGTAAATGATTAAGTCCTATTGATATAAAGGTTGCACCATGTTTCAACTAGCCTAATGTGGGCCCCGATCCATTTACTATTATATATTGGGTTAGATTACAAGGATTGTGCCTTATGTGAAACTGATCCTAGTGTAGTAGTGAGTTTAAAAGTTGTGCACTACATAATTTTACTATGGTTGTACCTAGTTGTATCAAGTGTAGAACTAACATGGATTGATTGCTAAGCACATGACTACACACATGAGCTAAAATAGGAGATTTTTCTATAATATTTTGGCTCCATTACCAAGACCCATGTTGAATTTTGTTACTAAAAGCATGTAATAGAATGATACTCTCACTTTTGCTTGAGAACATTGAGCACTAGATAGAGGAAGTGGAAGATAGTTTCATGTAAAATCACCCAACATGTCAAGGATAGAAACCAAGAGAACATGTCAAAATCTACCTGTATGATAATCTATATGAGGTGTCATTTTGCAAATTGATTGAACATGTGAACTGGTGGTTAGTTTCCTATACCACCTCTAGAAGATAAATCTATGGCCAACACTTTGAGTATTCAAGGAGTTCCTAAAGAGGCTTTAAATCCTAGATGATGTTTGGATGCATGTTGTAAACAAGTGGTAAAGCAACATGTTAAATAACTATGTGTTAGAATTTGTAGCATTAACCTTCTCTTTAATTGAAGAAGTAGAGTATGAGTTCTTTCATGAACTAATGGGTGTGCTCATAAAAAATCTCAGAACCAAATTGAAGAAATTTCTTGTGGATTATGGTATTAAAATTGTAAGAATGAAAGGATAAAACTCTTATATGTATGAACAAGTATAGAAGGTGAGAATGGGAAGAGTACGTGAGGTGTGATGGAAAGGGATGAATAACTTGACACCTGGGAGATATAAAGGTAGAACTATAATAATCAAAGGCACAGGTTGATAGAGGATCTATAACTTGGAATTGCTAAGATGACTCATAGCAAGTGGGAAGGGAATGTGGAAGGATCCCTTGAACTATAGTAGTGTGATGAAAGAGAGGAGGAAGAAAGAGAAAAAGTTCACTAATTGGTTAAAAAATGCCTTACGTTACCAAAATATGTGGAAAATGAGGATGCACTAAAATAACCTACGCCATTTTAACCTAAATCACAAGCTCATGTGTTAGATTCCCCACCAAAAGATAGAATAATGATAACTAACCCTATTATAAACATTGACTTTGATATACTTTAAAATTTAAACCAAGACTTTGTAATCAAACAAGTGATTCCTTATAAGGGACTAAATGAGAATACCAAAAAACCATTGAGTACAACCTAGGAATCTAAAACATAAGTGCAAACATTCTCATTCATAAGATGTCAGCTATGTTGATTGAGCAATAGTTCATAGGAAGTGTCCCAGAGCCACAAGTGAGTAGTACTACACTATCGATCTTGATGGTGAAACCTACATCAATAGGGTTAGTGATCATAAAGGTGTCACCATGGTTAGTCATGAGAAAAAAGAATAAAAATGGGATCTTAAGTCATAACAAACTCATAAAGAACCACCTAAGGTGTAGACCATGACTCAGAGTGGGTTCACCACACAACCACCTATTGTGCTAATAAAATAACTATGCTTAGAATATGGTGAGTCAAGCCACAACAAGTCTATAATGTGACTTGAGATAAAATTTTCACCCTACCCTAACTTGACACAACAAAAAGACATCCTGTAACAAGCATGGAATGAAATACAAAATTTGTATGGAGAGATCCAACTGGCCAGAGATCTAGAGGCATAGGAAAACACCTCATGTAGGAAGTAAGATAACTAAGAGGCTAAAGTATAGGATTTGATCAAGATCATATACCTTGTATAGTCTAAAGGGATGCTACCCCTACTAAAAACTTGATTTTAGAGCACATATGGAAGAGACCACAGGAGGAGGCTCTACCTCAAATGATTAAAGTTACTATGCTACATATGGAGAAAGCATGTGAAGTAAAGCATACTCAAAACTCATAATATTACCAAGAACTACTAATAAACATCTTCATTTATGGATGGTCTATTTGTGAGGTCCTTGTAGACCTAGGTACCAAGGTTAATAGTCTGACCAAAACTACCTAGGAGAAGATGGGATGGCCACCCTTAAATCTATCCCTTCATATGTTGTTTATGGCCAACAAAACCTAAGTGTAACCTATCAAGATCTTGAAGGGAAATATTATATATATTATGGGCACTAATTTTTGAGTTTAATTTGAGGTAATTAAGTTGGTAGAGCATGATAACTATCCAACACTCTTAGGGAGGTCATAATGCAATGCCAATAATGTAAACAGTCACTTCAAGAAGTGATACATGACTCTAGAGAATGATAGAGAGAGGGTGGTAATCCCCCTATCAAGTTATTAATGGCCTCCATATGTGGAAAGTGTTGATCTCAAAGATGAGATCAACCACATTTATAACATCATAGTGCGAGGCATCGAGAAGCTTAACCTAAGTGACAAAAGAGTGCTTGAATGAGAAGATGGGAAATCAAATATGATATAATGGATGTAGCCAGTGATCAATGGGTCAAAGAGGCTTATGAAGTCATTGGTCAAAAGTCTACTTAGTGTATAAAAGTGAGCCAAAGCTAACTAGAATGGGACTGATCAGGGTTGATTACACTTAGAAGAAATGGGTTCACCATACCAAAAAAGTAGGGAAAAGGGTGTTCCAATTGAGTAAAGGGAGGCTTGTAGTGATCCTAAAATATAGAAGAATCTAACCTATAGATAAATACGTTAATTATATTTAAGCATGTGTTCCTAATGAAATAGATATAATGGGCACACTAGTACATACCCTAAATAACACTACTACTCATTGGTGGGTATAACAAAGGCCTAGCTTGCCAAAATGGTAAGATGTGAAGGAAATAATATGCACTTGGTTTGGAAAGAGTAATGAGAACATAAACATACATTCTTACTTAGGGAATTTTGACCCGATCATGCATTAGTACTTGTGTGAAGAAACTTGGACCATCTATGATGAAAATGCACCCAGAAGCCTATAGGTACATGCCTTCTATAAGAATTTTAAAACATAGGTGAAAGCATGGTATATTGTAAATGAAATTCACTAAGAGAGAGGAGACTGGGAGGTACATAAGGAGAGGTTTGTACACACCTTCTCATTCTCTTCATATAACTAAGAGCTACTAGAGCTACTACAAGTCATTCGTAGGGAAGTATTTGAGGACACTACCATTCTAGGAGAATGCCTTAAAGACATGTTTGGGGAGAAAGGACTAGTAGTCCCAACATTTTTTGAAGAAAAGGTGCTTAATATTAATTCTAGTGAGGAGGATGACAAAACTTGGAAGGAACACAATTAGAAGGCTCTAACAAGAAGAAAAAAACTGTATGTGCCACATGGATGAAAATAACCTAGATGAAAAAGATCTGATACATCTTCAAATTGAAATAATAGATAAGATAATGTAATTTAAATACTCTCATCAGAAGAGGAATGAACCCTACCATGCAACACTCAAGACTAATAAAGTAGACATCAACACAAAAGGTAAGATGAAGATTACCACTATAGGCACTTACTAGTCTGAGGTAGAGATGGAATGAATCATAGACCTCCTAAAGGAATTTTAATACTTTTTCTCATACAACTACCAAGGCATGAAGGGCACCCATGCTTCCCTTATAAAAATTAGCATCAAGTTGGTGGATGGCGTGAGGCCTATCAATATGTGCCCATATAGGATGAATCACAATCTCTATACTAAGGTAAAAATTGAGATTGATGGAATGATGGTTATCAACATCATCTACCCTAGACAAGAGTCTAAATGGGTGTGCTTGATTATCATAAGTAGAAAGAAGGATGGGTGCATATATATTTGCATCAAATACATAATTTTTAATGTCACCTATATCATTAACCCATTCCTAACCTCATTCATTGATGAGGTCTTAGATGACATCATAAGTTGCCAAATCTATACTTTCATAAATGGTTTTTTGAGATACCATCAAGTGTAGATTGAGGGGGAAGATAATCCTAAGATAACCTTTACAATTGAATGGGGTTATTTTGTTTATAATATGATGCCATTTAGACTCAAGGATATGCTAGCTATATTCTCTAGAGTGGTGATCACTATTTTTAAGGACATCATCCATAGGTTCTTCCAAGTCTATCTTGATGACTAAACTATATATGGCCTAGTAAAGGACCACTATGCTAATATTCACATCATAATTTAGATGTGTAGGTAGCTCCATGTATATTTAAACCTAAATAAGTGCATCTTTGTAACCATTTTTAGAACATTGCTCTAGCACATCATCTACAAGGATGGTTTGCCTATTGACCCTATGAATATATCCATCATAATTTATCTCCAAAATCCTTCAATGCATAAAGACATTCACACTTTTCCAGGCCATTATGACTACTACAAGAAGTTTATACAAAACTACGCAAAGATCATAGTGCCTTTAGAAGATCTCTTTCACAAATATGTACCATTTTATTGGGGAAAAGTTCAAGAGGAAGATTTTGAAACATTGAAGCTAAAACTAACTAACATGCAAAATCTATAATTTCTAGACTAGACTACTCCTTTCCACATACACGTTAATGCTTCAATATCCAAGATTAGTGTCGTATTGGTGCAATCAGGTGAAGGCAAGATAGACCACACCATTTCCTTTGCAAGTATAAAATTGATGAAATCAAAATATAAATACACCACCATCAAGCATGAAGCAACAATAATGGTCTATACCTTATAAAAATTTAATATATATTTATTTGCAACCCCATTTATTATTTTCATTGATCACAAGGAACTTAAGTACCTTATGAACAAGCTTGTTTTACATAGGTGCATATGCAAATGGATAATTATATTCTAAGAGTTATAGTTCTCCATTATTTTTAAACTTGGAAAGTAAAACTTGGGTTTATACCATCTATCTTGCATAGATTCTAGTGATGTGGTAGTGATGATTGAGGATGACATGCCAGATGCATAACTATATAGATTCTAGTACATTCTTAAAGACTTGGTAGAGATTATTGCATTCCTAACATCTAGGTTTGTACCCTAGACCATGTCAAATAAGGAGAAGAAGAAAATAGTTATTTTCATTTCCCCCTTTTATCTCATTGAGGGGGAATTGAATATGCTAAGTAGAGATAAAGTATTATGTCAGTGTGTTCTAGAACGCAAAATGGACTCCATCTTATAAGAAACACATGAAGGAATTGTAGGAGGCCATTACACTAGAGACATAATGGTGTGTAAAATATTATAGTCAAGCTTGTGATGGCTAATCCTATTCCAAGAAATAAAGAAGTATGCTAAGGCATGTAATATATGTTAGTGTACTAAGGATCCTAACCACTAGGATGAGATGCATCTCATCTCCATTCTTTCCCAGGTGCTAATAGATAGATGAGATATTGATTTTTTTGGACTAATAACCTCGTACATCATGATGCATATGTGTAAGGTAAAATTTAGTGGCCACTGACTATTTCAGTAAGTAGGTTAAGGTCATACCAATAAGAGACTACATAGTCATGTTAACCATGTGCTTAATTTGGGAGAGCATAATTAGTTGATATGGGTGTCAATTAAGTTTGATTAGTGATAGGGGCACTCATTTCATCAATGAAATAGTATGCATCCTCTTAACTGAATATATGGTGGCACACCACAAGACCAATCCATATCATTCACAAGCAAACAAAACCATTAAATCATTCAACAAGATCCTAGGAATGTGTCTAATAAAGATATGTGATATTGGTTTCAAGGATTGGGATGATCATGTTTTAGCTATATTATGGGTGCATCACATGACATATAATTTATTGAACAAAGCTACATCTTTTCGATTGAAGTAGTTCTGTCCATGAAACTCATAGTGCCATCATTACGTATTGCATGGATTATTTTTTTAGATAACCTAGAATATTTGAGCACAAGGTTGGAGGACTTGGAGCACTTGGTTGATAAGCATGCCCAAGCAAGATGGAGTTAGCAAATCAAAAAGGTATGATAAAAGCTTTGGCATGAAAAGCACAAGGAGTTGACTGAAGGATAATTGGTGCTACTTTATGACTCAAAGTACCTTAATCACCTAGGTAAAATATAAATAAGGTTGATGGGCCCCTACATCATCCACCACATATTGGATATGGGCACATGCAAGTTGCACATGTTGTTCAGTGAAATGATCTTAGGGAATTTTAATGGAAACTAATTAAAGCTATATCAGTATTAGGACGGTACTTACACCATAAGAACACCAAATTCTTGGTCACTAGTTAGTTTGAAGTTGAGATAACTAGAGTACGGTTTAGCACAAGCCAAACCATTCTTTTTATTTTATTTTTATTTCTTGTATAGTGTAAAGAGGCAATAAGTGGTCAATTATAGCTTCAAGGACTTATCTACTAGTACTTCATGCATAATTCCATCTAGGTGAATCAAGCACTTACACTTCTTAGTCACATGAGGCCATGAAACCTAAGTTATGAGCATGTGAATCAAACCTAGATCTAGTTAATTCATCTTGCCTCTCATTCATAATTGCAACTAGGTGAGTCAAGCACTTACACTTTATAAAGCACATAAAGCTAAACATCTAAGTGGTGGGTGTGTGACACTTGTTAGAGTTAGAAAATAAACACATATAACCCCATGCATAAGGTTATAAATGAGGGGTGCTTCCAAGCCTATATGTGAGCTACTCTACCCTTTCACACATAATTATAATCAGGTGAATTGAGCACTTGTGCCCTCTAAGCACATGAGGCTATATATCTAAGTGGTGGGAGTGTAAAACTCACCAAACATAATAGAAGATACATAGGATCTTGGTATACAAGGTGAACATTATAGGGCTCTTGGAGGCCCAAGAATGAATTATTATAGTGCTTTCATGTATAATACCAAGCAAGTGAGTTGAGCCCATTTTATTTCTAAACACCTAGGGATAGATGCCTAAGTTTCTAGGTAGGAGGAAGTTATTAGAATTTATATATTTGATAACAATGGGACAAAGTACATAAGTGTAAAGGTAACCTTTATACCATAGTTAGACATAGGTACATTAATTGATCATGCATCAAAGACCAAAGAAGAAGGTGAAGATGCTCAACATGGTTAGGCAAAAGAAAGAAAGTGAAGATGCATAATATAATAGTGCACAAGAGAACTAAGAGAGAATTTGAAGCATTTGATGGCTAGCATAAGGGATTTATATGGGGTAAGATAGGCCAAGGTAAGATAAAGCATTATAAACTATCCAAAATAGAGAATCATGCTTGAAATGAAAGCATAACTAGAATAAAAAGTGGAATTGAGGATGTTAAATCACATGAATTAGAGGTTCCACACATATATTTCCATAAGGAAGTTGAGGGTCATGCCAAGTGAACAAGCACATGAGATAAATCATCTAAGACAACTAGCATCTACCCAAGTCTAAGTGGGAAATGATTGTTTGAACTAAATGTCACTTTTCAATCAAGTGATGTTAGAGGCACAAAGATATGTAATTAATGTATTTATGATAAATGTTTTTAATGAATTTTGTAAAATTTTTTAATTTCCAAGAAATTGAGGCACCACCACACCATAAAGCCCCTGTATTTATGATAGTAGATAGGTAAAGGGTATAAATTAGCAAGAAATAGACTTTCATAGGTTACAAATTTTACATTAACTTAAGACTAAGATCAAACCTAAGTGAAAATGAGAGATTCAAGATGAGAAAACCCTATTTTATTGAGAATTTGAGCAGTTTTAGGCATGATGATTGAATGATTGCATGCTAGGAAGGATTGCATTCACAATAAAAGTGATTTATAAAAGTGTGGAAAAAGGGTTATATAAAAACTAAATATTTATAAAAGAGGATTGATACCCCAACCATCATTTAAGGTTATTTTAGCTTGAGAGTTGAAGGAAAAGTTATAGATCCCATGACTATAGAAGTGCCACCACCATTCAAGGCTTCAATAAACCACACCTTCCATATTTTAACATATGTAAGTTTAAGATGGTGAATAAATGGAAGAGATCAAGCTCTGATCTAGTGTAATAGGACCCAAAATAGGCATGTATAGCACTTGAAATGGCCACTACAAAAATAAAAGTGTAACAACTCCAAGATGTGAGCATAGTGTAGATGGACACTGAGTCAGTCACTAAAATGTCCTACCAAGTAATGTAGTTCCCTCTAGAGGTTATGATAGGGGATGATTATCACTCTTTTATGCATATCTACCAATTAAAAGAGTATAATCACCATAAATCTAGTCATTTTCAAGACCTTACACAAGATTAGATGGTGGACACAAGGTGAAAGATGGCACAAGGTGATGCCCTATTTGACATCTCAATCCTAAATAAATTTATAGCATCTGATGCAATACAACTTTATGAGTTTCCATGATTTGGGAAACTAGATAAGTTGGTTCAATTCCTACTCTCATTCATCCATGAGGACTGCATCTACTTCATAAGGAGGTGCTTTAATATTTATGCATAATTGATAAAGAGAATAACCAAGCTTTTAGACATTAGTAAGGGCATATATCAGATGATGGATGATGATGAAGAGGTGGATCATGTAGCCTAGATCTTAAAGTATTTCAAGGGGGTTTTACATTCCCCATCGAGGAGTGTAAGGACCCTAATATGAGGTCAGTGGTATGCCTTATAACCTCTAAACTATGCCCAAGTAATCAATGGACCAATATGACTAGGCATACCTTTTCATTACCTATCACATGGCACATGGCATGTTTAACATTACCATATTCATCACCAATAAATTTGTGAATAATGCAAAAGAGTGTCACATGGCAAAGTGGACATTTATATGGGGATCCATCCTCATTATCATTATCATAAAGGATATTAGAATTATAGATAAGGATGAGGACAACCTCTAGGTCCATCTAGAGCACAATGACTCCCTAGTGTAGAAGCAAAAATAATTCATGAGCCCACCCTCTTTTAGCACCTAATATAAGACTTATGTCATGGGGTGGTATGAGAGGTACATAGAATACTTCATGTTGGATTTGAACATCCCTCAAGGGTTCCCTTAGAGTATGTTTTAAATAGAAACCTTTGCCATAATGCATCACTATTATGTAGTGCACTTGTTTATAGTTGATGGTAACATGTCAGGGTGGCCAAATATACCCTATCCCTTCTCAAAACAAAAATTCAAGGATGC
This sequence comes from Torreya grandis, assembly GCA_037957365.1. Taxonomy (NCBI): domain Eukaryota; kingdom Viridiplantae; phylum Streptophyta; class Pinopsida; order Cupressales; family Taxaceae; genus Torreya; species Torreya grandis. Next base: position 1,600,360 of record JARHVA010001710.1, read on the forward strand.
ACTATGTTATATCCCCAATGCAAAATAGTTAGACATTACAATCAAGGAACTAGATGTGAAGAGGTACACAATGAGGCACCAATTCACTTGTGTAGATGAGAAGGCCACCAAGGACAAAGAGGATGAATTGAAATACCCATATATCTAACCCCTTTATGAGGAAACCATACATGACCACATCCATAAATTATACTATGAGATGAAGCCATAAAATAAGGACCTTAATGTTGTGTAAATTATAGAGCCTCTAATCCAGATTAGTGAGGAATGAACTCTGGCTCTAGTAGAGAAGAAGTCTCCCAAGAAGAAGAGGGGGTAGACTTTAGAATAAATAGAGGAGAGAATAAGGTTCAAGATCACCTCATAAGAATAAGCCTTTCCTTTGACATGCCAAAATAAAGATGTGTGATTCATGCCAAAAGCTTACCTTATTGTGAGGGAAAAGAAGGGGAAGGTTCCTCTTGTGGCACCTAGGACAATCTTATCTAACATAGAAGAGGAAGAGGATATGAAGGAATAAATAGTTATGAGGGGCATATAAATCATGCATGAGGAAGATGACTCCTCATCAAGTGAATGAATCCCCTCTCCATCCCCTCAAACTAAAGTGGAGAAGAATATGTGAAGATGGAGGAAACTCAACCTTAGTGATGTCAATATATAAAAGGTGTTGGAGATGGAGGAATGAAGAGAAGAAATTAAAAAAGATAGAATGTGAAAAGAATCCATTTATATGGTTGAGGTCAAAGAGTAAAGGTATGAAGTGAAGAAACACAAGGCACAGGAGATGAATGGGAGAAAATAAAAAAAGAGGAAGAAAGGAGAAACATGTGAGAAGGCTAGTGAGGTGGAAGTGCATGGAGAAACAATACCTGTAGGAACACCAATTAAAGAAGAGTTGAAGCATAAATGGGAGGACATGGGCCTAGATAAAGATTATATTGACACAAAATTAAAGGTGTACCAAAATAAAGAGTCCATGAGATCCAAGGGCATGACCCAAGCCAAAATTGATCGAATAGAGGCTGAAGAGATAAAGTCAAAAGAAAAGAAATACAAAGCACAGGCCAAGAGAAGGAAAGCTGAGAAGAAAAAGTTTAAAGAAGAAAATTCCAAAAGGAAAGAAATAAAAGATAAGGTGGCCTAGGTAGAAATGAATAGAATTAATAAAGAGAGAGAGAGAGAGAGGAAAAGGTTTCCACTCATGTAAAACCTATAAAGGAGAAAGCAACCAAACATGCATGTATCACCTACCCCAGCTTAGTATAAAAAGCTGTATAATAGGCATGCCCTAGTTCTGAAGGGGTACCTAAAGATAAATAAGGTGATTCTATTACCTCAAAAGAACAAAAGGATAAGATAGTAGAGTCCCCACTAGGGAAAGAAGAGAATAAGGATGGCATTGAGGAGATTCAAACCAAAGAAACACAATGAGAAGAAGTGGACAAGGGGAAAAGTTTAAAGAAACCGTCCAAAAATAAGATGGCAAAACTAGCATCAAAGAAAGAGAAGAGATGGACTAAGGGGAGTCTAATGAAAAACCCCTAGTTGAGTGATAATAATAATAATAAAGTATTGCATAAAACACTAGTTCCATTGGTGAAGAGAAGGAGATGGCCTAAGAAGAGGAGTAAAAATCAAGCTATAAGGAAAAAGTGTAGTAGGAGTTCATTGAAGATGATGACTTCTACATGTTGTAGTACATGCACCCTAAAATTTTCATGATACTAATATTCTATCAAGTTTCTTGGGATCACAATTTTTCCATGGATGAACCTTAGTTCAAGGTACCAAAAAAGGCAATCCAAATCACCAAAAACTAGAAGAGGGGCATGACTACCAGCTTGTAAATCCTAGGGATTTGAACCCTATAAGTTTAGTGAATGCACTCTTCAATATGGCCTTATCAATATCATACAAGAATATCATCAATGATGTTTATATCAACAAGTGAAAATAGATCATGCAACAAGTAGAGGAAGAATTAAAGGTAATGAAGCTCAAACTCTAATAACTAATTGAGCACATTGAAGAGGTAGAGCCATCCCTTTTAGATGGTGTTGATAACTTAGAAATGAAGGAAGTTGATAAGTTTTTCATGATAATAGGAAAAATTCTCCCCCAGATGAAGCTAGCACTAGAATAACAAGAAGACCCCTATGAAGCCATTAGAAAAGAGCTAAAAAAAAGCTTAATATGGTGGAGGACCTTTTTTCCAAACAAGAAGAGGCTATAGAAGAAGTAGATGATATCCTTTGAAAATTCACCACTCAAGCGTTAGTCATTGATGTGTGCCTTTAAAAGTCAAAAGAGGAAAATGATGCTCTAATGAAGCATTATTTCACTATGGGTAGGTCAACACCTTGAGCACCAAGTTGAAAACTCAAGAGCAAGACCTAGAAAAACTCTTATATACCTTTCAAGCATGTGTAAGTTATGGCATAGGTCAAAACCTTGAGCACCAAGTTGAAAAATCAAGAGCAAGACCTATAAACACTCTTCTATGCCTTTCAAACAAAGGCAAGTGAGGAAGGGGACATTTTAAATTGTTGAGTGAGAAGAGCTAAGGAAGGATAGGAAGCTTTTAGAAAATAAATAGAGAGCATGGATGTGTCTACACTCAAGTCTTATTTAAAAAATTTAGATGGTACCACTGAAGAGATCAAGCTTTCCATTTAGGGATTAGATAACTTGAAGTTAGAGCTACACTAGAGTGCAATCAAATTTTGCATATCGAAGGCACTAGAAGACTAGTCTAAGAGTGGACCAACAATTTTGTATAGGGTAATGTTGGGCCCCTTTTTGTGATACCTATTGGATTTCACCAACTCATCACATCTCTATGTGTAGTAGTCATTTTAAATGATTTCTCTTTTGAAACTATTAGTGCCAGCTAGAAGAATCTTCAAAGTTCTTACACCAAGTAGTAGGTAGTTGCTTATCACTTAGGTGTTTAGGGACATATTTTTGAGTTCTTGTACATGGTGATTAGAGAATGAGAGTGTTAGAGTAGTGGATCTAGTTGAATAATTTCCAAAAATGATAGATTAGAACTTGACATGCACCCATCTGACCCAACAAAAATATTCCCCTCTGTCTATAAAAATGAGCTTGAACCTAAAGACAAGGAGGAAACATTAATTCACTGAATCTCTGTAGGATTAGTCGTAGGATTATATATGCATTTCAACCTAAAAACTAGCATGAATACTTATGAAGAATCACCATGTATATCCCAAGCTTGCTTATGAGCCACTGGGCATGTAGTAAGACTTATATGAGTGATTGTTCAATGTCCTTTTATAAGATATACTTTGTGATGAACCGTGACTTAATAGAAATGGCATTTCATATCTTGTTGGTTGTTGATTATTTTCATGTAGTTTATCACTATTGTACTTTTTCAACTTGAGTAATATGTGAATAATGCTATATTTTTCATTAGTTAAATGTATTATGACATAAAGGTCTATTCCAAGTTGCTAATGGCATCGTTGTGCCATATAGTAACTTTGGCACACCTATAAAATCAACTAAGTGTCAAAGCCATCATGAATTTAGGCTCTAAGACCCACACCTAGAGTGTTAAATTGAATAATAAGTACCCTAACATGATCCATCCCCTTGACTCAGCTAAGCATCTAAATGACCCTTAACTCATTAGCCCCATAGCTTGTACCATTAAGAGCTATACCTAGATGGACATGAACTCACACTAAAAGTCTTATGCCTCTTGATATTATCCAAGATGGTACATGTTGATAGGATCCCTAAGACCAATTTAAAAATGACTAATTCCCATTAATACTATGGTTACACCATGTTTCAACTAGCTCAATGTGAGCTCCAATCCCTTCACTAATGCACTTCAGGTGAGTGCATAAGGCTTACACCTTGTGTGAAATTAATGATAGTGTACGGTAGTGGATTTAAATGTTGTGTGCCACATACATTTAATATGGTTGTGCCTAGATGTATCAAGTGTAGAAATGACTTAGATTGATTGCTAAGTGTATGACTAGACACATAAGCTAAACTAGGAGACTTTTCTACAATAGTTAGTCTCTAGAGTTAGGTTTTTTAGTCTTTGGCTCTAGTTGCCTACACATTTGTAAAGCTAATTTTTTATGTCTCTTCAGAGTTAGTGTTCTAAAGGAATCTTGAGCCAATGTTTTGAGGGACTCTGGAGCCAGTTTTATATGAAAATATAGATCTATTGTTTAATTCTGAGGCTATTAAAAAAACTACTATAGACTTGGTATTTGAGTGTTTTATCTTCTACCATTTTCATTGATGGTATATTTAAGCTTGTGTATTCAAAAATTGACATCTATTCCCAAATATTTATTATATTTCATCAAAAAATGAGAGAATAAAAGGTCTTAAATAATAAATAAGACTTTTAATCTATATATTAATTTAAATCAACTATGAGTTCTTAATATTATAAATAAATCCACTTTTAGAGATGAAATGAAGAAGGAAAGATGGGTTACTTATAGGATGTAATGAGACATATTATGGCCTTATCAAAAACATAGTGAAATGAAATGAAAATAAACACTCCAATGATGTTAGAGAATATGTCACTTGAACTAAATTGAAAAATATAATGACCATGTAGAGAGAGAAATGTTCATTGTGTTGAATAGAATACCAAAAAAACATGTCAATTTTTTAAACTTTCTAATTTATTTTATCCTTGGTTTCATACATATTTGATTCTAATGTGAAGAACCTCAATTCATAACTTTTATTAATCCTATTAGGAATTAGGTTTTACATTTGTGTAAATTTGGGAATTAACCGAGAGGTAAATAGTAATTGGTTAGTTAAATAGTAATTGGATAGTAATCAAAATATTGTTATATAACAATATTATGATATAGGTTAGAATATATATTGTTATGATAATATATTGTATTTAGTGATTTTCATAATCATAGGATTTTAGGTGAGAGAAAATGGTGGAGAGATAATAGGAATCATATTACTATATATTTATATTGTATCCTTGAATGATTAACTAATTAAAATAACAAAAAGAATATTATTTGTGTGATTAAAATATAATTATTTCTTATGTTCAGATCTCTATTGTCAATTGTATGTGTTAAGACTATATATAGGCTCTTTAAATTCACAACAATGGTATCATAGCAGACTCTAAATCATGATGTGAGTAGTGTGAAAGAGGCTCTATTCAAGCTCTTCCCACTACTCATGATTTGTCTTTATGGATTGTGTAGTTATTTTGAGGGAGAGAAAGGATCTTATAATGGATTGGAGTCTAGAATTGAGTACATTAAATTTATATATGAAGGTTATAGAATCTCAACACATATGTCATTACATTGGACTGAGGAGAATCTATGACCATATACATCAGACCTATCAAAATTAAGATCTAAACAACATTTTAATTTCTATTTCCATGGATCATAATTTTGTGCAAAATTTAATTGAATCATTTATGAATTCTATGCCATCTCATTTAGTTTGCATACACTATTCTCCATTATTTAATAGTGCATATGGCCTCATAAAAATACTATTATTCTCTAAACATATCCATCAATTCTTTCATCTCATACAGATCCATGGTTTGGTGTTATTTGATCTATTATCTATTGTATACATCCTCAACATCATGAATCATGCATTTGCATGTCTTCCAATGTCTTTTGCATATATGTAGATCATATATTTAATAAACCAAGTTCATTCTACATTGTTTCTAATCATTCCTCATCAAACATTCAAGCTTGGCACATACACTCTTAAAAAAATTATGTGTGTATTTTCCCTATTATAACACATATTAGTATATCTCTTTGTTAGAGTTATTATTCATGCACATTTTTATTGTAGACCTATGCCAGTCACTTCACATCTTGACAATTAAACTCCATGAAGTCTCTTTTTTTTTGGTTCTCTACCAACTATGATTTGACATCTGCATCCTCCATCATGACAAGGAAGGTGACAATGTTTTAAAGTCATTCTATTCTATTTTAGTTTGGTTTGATTTATGTTTATTAGTGTTATAATCATAATTTTTTGTTTGGTTTATTTGTAAATACATTTAAGTGAATACTAAGCTCATAAGCCCATTATTCAATTTAAGTCAATATGGATTATCTCCATTAGGTATTAAAAAGTTTTTTTATGAGTCAATTTTATATTTAAGATAATATAAATTGATAGTCAATTAATTAGTTATTTGGGTTATTATATAATGTGTCAATGTTTTGTAAACTCAAGAGTCAATTTGTGTGTTAGTCATTGTCTCAAAAGTATTATATCAAAAGTCATTATTAATAAAGAGAGTTAAGTTAAAAAATCTAAAGTGTCCATACATCAAAAAAGTCAAAGTTATTTAGGCTTAGAGTCACATATGCATTTTTACTTGTACGTGATGTTCAAATTATAGGGAGTCTTATCATGAGATACATTGACATACTAGATGAGTGAGTAGCTTCACCAACTGGAGGTTGGAGGATACATGGATAAGGATGTCTTTCAATGAGCTCTTGTTAGTCACCAATGATGGGGTTACACTAATGTTTTTGTGACATTTTGTGTGGTGTGTTTTTATAGTTTCTGCTATGTTTTCAAAATAAGAATAGAAGAATATGCCTATTCAAGATTTGAAATTTATGTGTAATTCCAAACATAATTCCTTGATATCAAAATATTATGAAAGGACCAGAAACACCAATGTAAGTTAGTTCATGGATCTTGAAAGGGTTTGCGGTAGAGATCCAAAAAGCCATAGGAGATGAACAATGTTTTGACAATAGTTAGGAGAGAAGCTACTACATAGATCCCAGATTTACTTATTTATGGAGATGACCCTCAGTGACACATACATTGAGGTCATGTAAATTAAATGTAGGATGTGTTATTTCATATAATAGTGGTCATGTGTAGCAAGATTGCATCAGTTTTATGTAGACCTAAGAGTATGTGGTGGCATATAGTTCTATGCATGCCAATTCTTAGAGTTAGATGGTGTTCTTGTTCATGTCAAGGTTTTTATTAAACCTATAAAGCTATGTAAGGAGTGAGGATATCTTTATATCAAGGTCATGATCCAAATAGGGCATGAGACAATGGGTGAGCATACTATAGATAAAAGTGTGAATGTTTTTACAACATGTAAAAACTATAGGGGGGAATGTTAGGAATTAGCTTTTACATTTGTGTAAGTTTGTGACATTTTGTGTGGTGTATTTTTATAGTTTTTACTATGTTTTCAAAATAAGAACAAAAGAATATGCCTATTCAATATTTGTAATTTATGTGTAATTCCAAACATAATTCCTTGATATCAAAACATTATGAAAGGACCAAAAACACCAATGTAAGTTAGTTCATGGATCTTGAAAGGGTTTGTGGTAGAGATCCAAAAAACCATAGGAGATGAACAATGTTTTGACAATAGTTAGGAGAGAAGCTACTACATAGATCCCATGATTTACTTATTTATGGAGATGACCCTCAGTGACACATACATTGAGGTCACATAAATTAAATGTAGGATGTGTTCTTTCATATAATAGTGGTCATGTATAGCAAGATTGCATCAGTTGTATGTAGACCTAAGAGTATGTGGTGGCATATAGTTATATTCATGCCAATTATTAGAGTTAGATGGTGTTCTTGTTCATGTCAAGGTTTTTAGTAAACCTATAAAGCCATGTAAGGAGTGAGGATCTCTTTATATCAAGGTCATGATCCAAATAGGGCATGAGACAATGGGTAAGCATACTATAGATAAAAGTGTGAATGTTTTTACAACATGTAAAAACTATAGGGGGAATTTTAGGAATTAGCTTCTACATTTGTGTAAGTTTGTGACATTTTGTGTGGTGTGTTTTTATAGTTTTTACTATGTTTTCAAAATAAAAACAAAAGAATATGCCTATTCAAGATTTTTAATTTATGTGTAATTCCAAACATAATTCCTTGATATTAAAACATTATGAAAGGACCAAAAAAACCAATGTAATTTAGTTCATGGATCTTGAAAGGGTTTGTGGTAGAGATCCAAAAAACCATAGGAGATGAACAATGTTTTGACAATAGTTAGGAGAGAAGCTACTACATAGATCCCATGATTTACTTATTTATGGAGATGACCCTCAGTGACACATACATTGAGGTCACATAAATTAAATGTAGGATGTGTTCTTTCATATAATAGTGGTCATGTGTAGCAAGATTACATCAGTTGTATGTAGACCTAAGAGTATGTGGTGGCATATAGTTCTATTCATGCCAATTCTTAGAGTTAGATGGTGTTCTTGTTCATGTCAAGGTTTTTAGTAAACCTATAAAGCCATGCAAGGAGTGAGGATATATTTATATCAAGGTCATGATCCAAATAGGGCATGAGACAATGGGTGAGCATACTATAGATAAAAGTGTGAATGTTTTTACAACATGTAAAAACTATAGGGGGGAATGATAGGAATTAGCTTTTACATTTGTGTAAGTTTAGGTATTTATTATGAGGTAAATATTAATTGGTTAGTAATTAGAATATTGTTATATAAAAATATTATGATATAGGTTAGAATATATATTATTGAGATATATTATTTATATTTGTATAAAAATATATCATATTTATTGATTTACATAATCATAGGATTTTAGGTGAGAGAAAATGGTGCAGATATAATAAGAATCATATTCCTATATATTTTTATCGTATCCCCAAATGATGAATTAATTAGAATAATAAAAGGAATATTATTTGTGTGATTAAAATATAACTATCTACTGTGTTCAGCTCTCTATTGTCAATTGTATGAGTTAAGACTACATATAAGCTCTCTGAATTCACAATAAATCCATTAATAATTGGTAAATTATTTAATCAATATGAATTATTTGGCATATGATATAACAATATAATTGTGATGATGAAGGGAGCATAGGTCTAGATCACAATAATGGAAGTATGAATTTTGTAAAATTTGAGAATGGATAGTCTACAAAAGGATTCCAATGGAGAAATAAATGATAAAAAATGAACCATTATGGTAATTGAGTAGAATGTATTTGATGCATAGTATGTTTAGTTGTCTAACTCATGATGTAGATGACATTTATTGATTACATCACATGTAACAATAAAAATATTTTATATAAGTGTTTTCTTGTCTCTATATATCCTTAGTCTTGACCTATTTACAATCATAAAATAAATATAATAAAGGTTAAATATCAAAGCCAACAAAATCCTCCAAGAGATGATGTCTGAATAGAAATATAAATGGATTTTTTTTCCATCCTTGTATTTATACATCTCTAATTCCAATATGAAGAATCTCAATTCAAAACATAGATTTATCAATTAATAATCAATAATTTATTCTATAAATATGAAATATTATGAATAAAATATAATAAGATAATTATTATGGTGAAGGAAACACAACTCTTCATAACCAAAATGAATGTATTAATTTTGTACAAAATAATTGCTCAAATCTGATGAGGATTACTCTACAAAAGGATTATAATGTGGGGCTCAATGACAAAACATGAAATTTTTACCTTTTAAGAAATTTTAAGAATAGAATATGATCAAAGAAAAAATAAATTATAAAATAAACCTATTGCAATTTTTACATTTCAAGCATTTTTAAAAGTTAGAAAATGATCAATGTGAACTCTGTCAATATTTTTTGTGTCTAAGTTTTACACATAGTATCCCACTTTTAGATTCCAATAACTAATAGAAAAAGATACATAATATGTTGTGTTGATAAATTACCATATCATATTTTTAAACCCTTCATAACCATAAAGATAGAGAAATAATAGTGATAAGTGAGTAATCAATCCATAATTTATCAATGTATTCATTTCCTAGTCATACGGAAATTTTCCTAGATATAATAAATAAAATTATTTTATTTCATAACTAAAGTGATAATAAAAAATATTAGACTTAGAGAGACCATAATTTTACAAATATAACCCCTCCAAAATTAATTATCATTCCATAGATAAAAAATTATGTAAATATTTATCAATTTTCACAATAAATATGTTATACATGACTAAAACCAAAATGATAAAGTGACATATACTTTTCATCTTTACTTTATCTCTTTAAAGGCCCATCATTTTTCTATAAAAATGAAAAAATGGCTCATTTAAACCTTTCTCGGCATATTTTTCTCATGGTTATACTTATAGAGTGCATGAATTAATAAGATGCTTATATACTCATGCATGTAGGCTAATTTATTTTTAAATATTTAATGAATCATGCATAAAAACATCATCATTTTCATAATCTAACTCAACCAATTAACTTGTTAACATTTTTTTTTCTTACAAGAAGTTAAGCTTTAATAGATTTTACATTCAATCATGTCTAAAATCTATGTTTCGTGCTTTCATTTCTATTTTTCATGTGTCAAAGGTCAAGGTGGGGTTGGAATTTCACTACTCTTGTCTGAAAGGTCTTGAATAAGGATTTTATCCTAGTTTCCCATGCTTTAGGTTTTTTAATTTTATTATTTGAAGAACAAATTCAACATATAGGGTTGACCTTCATGTTATTATCTTAAAAAAATGCATAAATGAGATTCATCATAGTAATTCACCACATATTCATACTACTAAATTAACATTGATATAGCCAAAAATACTCAAATCACCACAACAAATTTCAATTGCATAATAAGCTTAGGAAGGTAATATCAAAAACATAAGTATTCCTTAGCTCAAATAAATGACTACTCAAAACTCAAAATAGTGAATATGGAAAAGTCTTGATATAATAATGGAAAATACATGTATAAATCAAATAATAAAAGTATATTAAAATTTAATCACACAAAAATTAATTTTTCATTGTACTCTCAAAGGTTTTGAAATCATTTGAAAAACATCATGAAATAGAGATGAAAATTTCTAAATATTATAGTTATTATCTTACAATAAAAAATGAAGCAGAAACTGGAAGAGAAATGAGTTCTTCTAAGGTCTAAAGGTTTTTAGATTGTTTGCATTCTTCTACATTTGATCTAGACTAGGCTCTAAAATTGTTTGGTGGTCAAGATCAATCCTTTAATGGGACAATTACTTCCCCCCCCCCCTCCCACACACATAAACCATCCTTCATTAAAATTATGGTTGAAGCTTTATCTTTGATGTTAGAGATAGATATAAATGTCTTGATGAAAGTGGTGGGTTAAAAAGAGTTTTAAGAAATAGTAAATGGCACCAAGATAACACACATGCATGTTATGGAAGAGAACCTAATAGCCATCATTGATCATATAAAAATTAGGAAGAACATATAAAGGTTTCATGGCATGAGCTTGATCTGCAAATTCATGGGGCAACAACTCTCTTTAAAAGAATTGTATGCATGGACTTGGAGAAACTAGAAAACAAATGATGAGTATGAACTCAAGGCCTATGCTAAAGGATATTTGATAGGAATATTTTCCAATTAAATGGATGGAAAAATGGTCATTGGAGGAGGTCCTTCTTTATAAATCTAAGATTATTAATGAATCATTGACACATGGCCTTTAGTATGATAGAATAACCACCCAATATGGCCCTAGTTTGGATTCAAATGTATGCTTTACCACAAAAATTATGGTCCAAGTATGTTTTTGAAACCATTGCTAATATTATTGGTAAATCGGTAGATATATCAAAACCCCATCACGGTAAAGGCATATCCAACTATGTTTGAATATTTGTCGATCTTAAGCCCATACAACTATTTCCAAATAACATAACTTTAAAATTAGGGGAAATAGAGAGGACTTGGGACCTACATTATAAAAGCATACCATTCTATTCCATAATTTTTCATGAATATGGGAATATAGCTATAGATTGTCCAACATTATATAAAAATAACACTATGGAGAAAACTCATGTAACAATAGATAGGATCTAAGGTATTCATCAAGATAAAAAAGACCAATTTTTAATACTAAGGAAATAATAATAAAAAATTATATTCCAAAATCAAGTAAAAAATTAAATGATGGAAAATATGCATTAATGGGAGGGGTGGAATCGATCCTAGAAACTCAATCATAAGAGGAACACACAAATATGAAGATGGAAGAGATCAAATCAGACTATGTTTTAAAGATTATTTGCAAAATATTCTAAAGGAATCAGGTATAGGAAACCTATATAAGAAAAATATAAGAGGGTAACAATAAAAATAAGTAAAAGGAAACAACACAACAAAAGACACGATGCATAAATAAAATTAGACAAGAATGGATGAAGAAGATGAAATAGATTTAGAAATTGAGGAGGATAGTAATAGAATTACTTAAATTACAAATTATAATTGTAAAATAAACTTTAGAAAGAGAAGGATAGGGAGATCAAGAAATAAAAAATGCATGAAGAAGCCATGGAGGCTATTGGATTAAGGACTCAAGCATACATAGACAATCTCCTAGTGAGAACCAAGTAAAATAATCCTTATGGGTGTATAAAATTTCATGGAACATAAGGGGTTACAATGCCCCTTCTAAAAGGAAAACATTTTATAGTCTAATAAATTAGTATAACCCTGAAGTGGTAATGCTATAAGAAACCAAGTTGGAAATGATAAAAAGCATAGCAAAGCCTTGTCTAGATTGTTTGGAATGGAAATAGTTGGGGTGGATTCTACAATAATAACAAGGCACATGGCTCTCCTATAAAATCATAACTCAGTCAGGCTAAAAATTAACTAGTTCCATAATCAATTTCTCATTAACAAATTTGTCTTATGGAGTACATATCTTATTTTTCTTTGGTCAACATATATGAATATAAAAATAGGGAAGAAATAAAATTGGCATGGAAAAATCATTAGAGGTTAAAATCAAAGTAGAAGAGGATACCTTGTGGATAATCATTGGGGGATTTTATTGTGAGAATAGAGGCCTTGAAGAAAAAGGGAGGGAATGAGAAAGACAAGAACAACATGAATATCCATAATTTTGTGGAAAATTTTGAAATATGTGACCTAAAAAACAAGGGTGGTTTAATTGGAATAATAGAAGGATGGGGAAGATCTGATCCTAGAATGTCTAGATAGATTTTTGGTTTTAATGAAATGGCTATAACATTGCCACATCATGGAAATGGAAGTACTTAATAATTATAGTTCATATCATTGGTCAGTATCACTACATCTTAGGCAAGATTAATGGCCAACTAGAACACTTTTTAGTTTGATAAAATGTGGTTGGAACGTCTATAATTAGATGACTCAGTAACCGAATAATAGATATGAGACTAATATTTACATTTTCTCCCATAAATTGAGAGAGCTCAAAATTACCTTCAAAAGATGGAATCATCTCATCTTAAAAAATATATTCCAAAAAAAAAAAAGCTAAAAAGAAGAAAAAACAAGATTCAGTTAAAGAGGATGGAGGGGCACAACTCCAAATAACTTCTAGAGGTAGAGGAGCAAATTGTAAGAGATATAGAATAATTATTCAAAAAGGAAGAAATTTATAGGAAATAAAAATCTAGGGTTAGATGGATAAATAATGGAGATAGGAACACCAAGTTATTCCATATATTGTGTAAGGTTATAAAGTAGAATAACTACATTCATAAATTAAAAACTCTAGAAGGTACCAATTTGGAAGAGTGCAAGGAAATCAAAGATATTTAATGAGATTCTAGGAATACATGATAAACTAAGAAAATGGAGAGAGATAGGAATACCACAACTATTTTTGGAGATTGATACCTCAGCTAGTCAATCAGTTAGATAATCAATCCATTGGAGGATATCTCTATGGAGGAAACCAAGAAAGTGGTCTTAGAAATGGTAGGGGATCGGGCTTCGAGCCTAGATGGTTTTATATCCTTTTTCTTCCAACATTTCTAGGATATTTTTGTGGAATAAATTAGGGTATTGGTTCAAGAATCAAAATAATATCAAGGAATTATGAAATCTCTAAATCCCACATTCCTCGTCCTCATTCCAAAAAAAATGGAAAGTAAGACCCTTGAAGACTTTCATCTAATATCTCTATGGAACACTTTATACAAGATCATATTGAAAATCATTACTAATCAACTTCAAAAAGTTCTTCCCAAACTTATCTCAAAGGAATAAGGAGGTTTCATCAAAATGAGACAAATCATAGATGGGATTGTCATTTCCCATGAAATCATACATTCTCTACAGGTTAGTAAGAGACAAGGTATGTTAATTAAACTAGAAACTTATGAGGCCTATGATAAATTCAATTAGACATTTATAGATGGAGTGATTGTTAAGTTTAGTTTCAACCTAGAATGGAGGAAATGTATTTGAATATATGATTCCTCCTCAAAATTCTTAGTGATGATTGATAACTCCATATAATGGTATTTCTCCTCCTTTAGGTGACTTAGACAAGGTGACCCTATATTCCCTTATCTCTTCATCTTAATGGTAGAGGCTCAAGAAATACATATAAGATATCTTAGGGATGAGAATAATACTAAAGGAATTAAAGTGATAACCAAATAATTTTTTCACTATCATCTCTAATTTTTGGATGATACTTTTCTTTTTATCAACCGTACTTATAAAGAGCTCAGATAAGTTAGGGATTCATTGCATAGCTATGATAAGGCATCAAGTTAATCTATTAATAAAAGTAAATCTAAGATTTTTTTTATAAATATATCCCCTAATATCTAATCTTTCCTTAATATACACTTGGGATTTGAAATAGGAACTCTCCAAGATAATTACATGGGTTTTCCACTTTTCAAGGGAAATGGAAATAAGAAGCTCTGGGATAAAAATATAGAAAATATGAGGAGTAAGCTAAGTAGTTGGAAAGGAAAATATTTGACTTATGTAGGAAATATTATCCTCATATATACTATCTTTCAAGCCACACCAATATATTTTTTATCACTCTTAAAGGCCTTGACAATAGACTTGAGTGAGATGAATATAATTTTCATAAACTTCCTTTAGCAAAGAATAGAGGATAATTCCAAACTCCCTCTGCTAGTTTGGGAGAAAATATGTAAACCTATCACATAGGGGGCAATAATAAGTAACTTTTATAAAGTTAAATTGGACCTTATAGCCAAATTAGTTTGGGAAATGGGAATGAATCTAGGTACAAGATAAAATGAGTTGTTGAGAGATAAATACCTAGATGATAGGAACCTATAAAAAATATTTATGAAAAAAAAGCATCCCTATGGGTCTAATATTTGGAATAGCATGAGGGAATCAAGAGGAATTATTATAATAGATATATTTTATAAAATGTGAAATGGAATAAATATATACTTTTGGAATGATATATGGTCCACCTAAAAACCTCTAAGATTTCATCCTAACTTACATAGGATAAGAGAAGAAATTACTCACCAAGGGGTAATAAAGTGAAAGACTATTAGATAGAAAAGACAGAGTAAGGGCACATAAATTTCATTTGGAAATTTTTTTACAATGTTGATGGTACTCAAAATGAATCCCAAAAGATGATCAACTGTATCCTAAAAGGATTTTAGGTTCCCTAGAGTCTATAAAATGACTTGTTAAATTAAAATCATAAAGGTATATGAGACTGATCGGTTAAAGAAGGATATGAAACACAAACAAAAAACCATGTCAACACCTTATAAAAATATGTATGGACTAAATTTTTAAGCTTTAAATCTTGGACAAAATAAAAATCCTTTCTATGGTTAATCATGCATGGAAAGGTCCTAACAGGGGAAAATTGAAAAAAGAAAGGTTTCAAAGGTCCATCACATTACGTGTTATGCTAAAAAATGAGGAAATTATGGATCACATTGTTATTTACTATAGTTACACTTAGGATCCATAGAATAAGTTTCTAAACTATTATAATATGAGGTGGGCTTTGAATAAAAACCTCCCAAATCACATCAAGGATTTGTAGTTTAGAATGAAACTAAACATCTTAAAGGATGTATGGGATATGGGATCAAGCCTCTTCACCTAAAAAGTCTAGATAGAAAGGAATACCATAATTTTCAATCATAACAATAGGCATAAGACCCTAGAAAAGGTATGATTGAAACTAAAAACTATCATAAGTTAGATAGTAGATACATCCAAATAATTGAAAAATAAGGAGAATAATCTATAAGAAGTGATAATCCTTAAAAATTAGGGGAAGATCATGGAAATTTATAATAAAATGAAGCCAAGTAATAAGTAGGCAAGGAATACAACTAGTAAAAGTGTCAAATTAGCCATGTCAAAATAATGGTGGTATAAAGTAATGTTTTATGGGGTTTCAAATAAAAATCTAAGGGAATTGAGAATAGGGGTGGTTATAAGGAAGGTTTTTTTAGTAGAAAATATTTTTTAATTCATGAATATTCCATTTTTAGGATTTTGGTTTTGGCATTTTTTTAGTGACAATAGATGGGACTTAATCACCAAATATTTTTTTTGAGAGGTTATATTTCCAACCCTTTATAATGATATATAAGATTAAACTTAAATTAACCACATATATATATAGTATATCCCTTGAGGGCTTGACCCATACTAACCAATTGGAGGACCACAAAACTAAACAACAACAAACAAAGAAAACAAATGATAGCACTAAAAAATAATCTAAATCACATCACCAAATGGTAGAGCCAAATGCTAGAGATGAAAAATATATGTGAATGGCTCAACCATTAAACATAGATGTTTGGCTTAATTGTTTGGCTCAACCATTCATCTAGGTCATGTAGTTGAGCCATTCGACCCAATTAATTATTTGAGTCATTCAGGCAAACCATTTGGCTCAATTATTTAGCCTAAACATTCAACTCAACCATTGACCTCATTGCTTTCTCATTTGATTGAATTGTTCATCCCAACTATTTGGTTGAGCTGTTTGGATTGATCATTCAACCCAACCATTCATCTTGGCCATTTAGCCTAGTTGTTTGACCTAGCCATTCAAATGGGTCATTTGACCTAGCTATTTGGCTTGTTTGTTTAGTTTTGTGCATTCAGACCCTATGTTCATCTCATCCTTTTAGTTCTTGTTTTTATTTCAAACTTTTAGTTGAACCATTCACCATTACCCTCAGAGGATTCAATATGCCCATGAATCAAAATTGCCTAGATTCACCAAATA
>JARHVA010001710.1:1622500-1695000 GCA_037957365.1 Torreya grandis
GACAAAGGGGTTTCTGGAAGTTCAGATGTTGATGTAGGGTTGTGGGAAGGTGAATGAAGTCTGAGGAAGGGTATAGGTAGAGGATTAGTGTGAAAAGGGGGTGAGAATAAGGGGAATGCCTTTTAGCCCCTCCATGGAAGAAGTTGGGCCTCTCAATAGTATTTATAAATATCAATGAAAACTAATTGACAATATATTCTAAAACACTGAAATGAAAACCAAAACATAGCTTTATAGGGTGAAGAACCAGAGGTGTCAGAATAATGATTCCCATTATGGTTGATGTGATTGGTGTTGAGAGCCAATGAAGCAAACACAGATTGATTTAATTAAGTAGCTCAAGGTCTTTTTACAATCTTTCAATCCAGTCTTTGGAATGATTTGTGCAGAGCTTTGGTAGCCAAGAGAATGATAGTTGAGTTCTGGTGCTTGAAATCTCAGAGTGTGCATATGAATGTGTGCAAAGGTGGGGGTAGCTCAATGTTAGAGCTTGGCTCATATAAATTATGTCGGCAATTCTGCTAGCATCGGCATAGAACTGTCGATGTTGGTTGATGGTTGACCAACATCGATGGAGAGAAAATAGGTAAAAGGGCTATTTTTAGCTCTTTACCTATTTTTCCACCTGCCAAGTGCCTTTTTCATTGGAGAATGGTCAAAATAAGGGCTAATGAGGCATAGGAATTGGTTATGGAGTTAAGATGGGGTGAGAATAGGTCATGGGTAGTTAGGATTTGGAGGACCTAGTCTCAGGCTAAATCATATGCTAAGAAATAGTCTTAGGGTGAGGTGTCTAGGTGAGGTGTCCAAGATGAGGTAATTAATATAAAATGAGTAGTTTTTAAATTAATAAGGTGTGAAAGTGTGGGTTAGGAGTGTTAACATTTAGAAGGGGACCAAGGGAGGGTTGACATGATATTGGTGTCTACATTTTCCCCTTTTTGTCTTGTGGTTTGTTCTGACGAACTGCAAGACAAAAATAGATGTAGGTTTCCCCAGGTATGGGATGAGGTATTCCCCCTTAAAGTGGGAATCAAGAGAAGGTAATCCAAAATAAGGTGCTGATTTGATAGGTAGTGGATGGGTAGGGTGAGGTTGGAGTGTGAACGCTATAATAGTTGAGATTGTGCGTATACCACTTCACTTGATAGGCAGGCCAAATTATTACAGGCAAGGTCAAGGAGGATTAAAATTGAAGTAACTAGTCCCTAGCTTATTAGTGGTAACTAATTGGGTTAAAATGATCAAAGCTATATCTCTAATGGTTGAGGAGGACTAGAATCAAAATAATCAGTCCCTAGCTTATTAGTGGTAGCTGATTGGGTTAAAATGATTAAAGTTGTAGCTCTAATGGGCATCATGCTCCAAGTATCCAGGCTAGGAAGTACTCCTAGAAAACATGAAAATGTCACAAATATTGAGGATGAACTTGGTCATGATCTGATAATAGGTGTGATGGGTACATATAATTTGCTAACTATTCGTGAGGTAGCATATGCAATCAAAACAACCAAGGCAAAGTTGTCACGAAAGTGGTCGTGGTCTGAGGAGATAGTCATGATCTCCGATGTCATTTGTCCAGTTGGGCTGAGATATAAGTGATCTCAAGTGTTGTTTATTATGGTTAGGGAGATGTATGTGATCTCTAATGTGCCCCATGAGAAGTGTAAGGTGACTTATATAGTGTCGGGGCTAGAAAGACTAAAAATGAGGTAGTTTAAGATAGGTGGTGAGCCTAGGGTTTAGATAGTTGGTCCATTAGGTAGACGAATGAATGAATGGCTGAGCTAACCTCAAAAGACCCCATGTCAAATGAGTGCTACCTACATAGCCCCTATTTTAAGGGCCTCAGGCCAACGTAGTTCTCCCAAAAGGGAAGAAGAGTCAAAGAGGTTGATAGTTATTTTGGTTATGTTAGTGTTTTTAGCATTTCCCATATGTTTAATGGTACATGCTTGAAATGATGAGTGTATGACGATGTTATAGCCTTTTTAATATTGTGTGATGGTGTATTCTGTAACATAAGTGATGTGGTTTTTCATCCTTAGTAATTTTCCATATTGGTGATGGTGTATGCTTGACATAAATTGTGTTTGGTTGATAGTTTCCATGTGTATTGTTTTCCATAGAAACTAATGTGAATGGGCTATGATAATTTATATAACACAAATTGGTATTTGCATTAAATAAATCATGAGGTTATGTTAGTGGTTAGAAAATGTTTTGGGTTATATTTTATCAGAAACATGTGATGTTATTTATGATAAAATTGAGTTGAATGTTAGGTTTATAAATTTATAGTGAAAATTATGAGATGACAATATGTGAGCATATAATTTTAAGACACTGTGTCCTAAAAGATAAATTGGCATATGATGAAGGTGTGTAAGAAGTGAAAGACACGTTGCTCTTTCATTGATAAGGACCATAATGATAGCATAGATAGGGTTGTTGAAAATAAAATCCCCATTCATGCATTACGTCATTGACCATTGGTTTTTGTTAGAGAATTACCCTAATCACTTGACGTTAAGTGAGCTCAAAATCCCTTGGGTATTTTGGGGTAATAGGTGAGATATGTGAGGATAGTGTAACCCTTTTTAGCAGGGATAACTTTGCCCCTTTTATAGGTGACCCTAAGAATGACTATAGGCAAGTCCATGACTTAATAGTTTGTTAGTTAGTTTTTTTTTTTTTTTTTGGTTGGTAGACTGATCAATGTGGGAAGTTTACTTGGGGATGTTGTTTTGTTGGTGCTATTTTTGTAGTAAAATTTGGGCATAGCCATCCTTCAAGGGAGTGGTCTATATTTTGCTTTGTATGTTTTGATTTTTTTGAATAGATGTCCTTCAAGGGAGCAGTCTATTAATTATAGAAATAATGTAGCTATCGTTCAAAGGAGTAGTCTACATTTATAGTTAATGACCTTTGAATATTTTTTTAGGCATCCCAGTTTTATGTTTTTTTATTGACTGAACTTTTAGTCATGGACTAGACTATAGAGGTTTAGGGGTTTCCCTTTTATTAGGACAAAACATTAATGCTTAAAAAAAGGGTTAACTAATTTTTGTAAGGAAAAAGGGTTGAAAGGAATAGGAATGAGGATGATGGGAGTTGTTCAAGGGAAAAATTCAAGTTAAACATCAAGTGAATGATTACTTAGTTAACAGTAAAATGGTCGTAGATGCAAGGCATTAAGGGGCTCAGGTTCTGGCCAGCCTTCAAGAGAAGATAGATGATAAGTGCCTGATCCATACTTTTGCATTATTATATAAGGTCTGAGCCAATTAGGAGCAAACTTGCCTCATTTTCTTCTTTCCATATTGGTCACGTGTTGGTTTTCTTTAAGAATGAGATCTCTAATTTTGAAATCTTGCTCTCTCAAATGTTTATTGTAGGCATGCTTGATGCAATCTTGGTAGAATGAAGATGATTACGAGTGACAAGATGACATTTATAATGCCAAACATAGTCACTACAGTCTTGGTTAAGAGTGGACCAATAATAGCCCAGGCAGAGGATGTGCTTTGCAACTGAGTTACCACTGAAATGTCCTCCAAAAATCCTATCATGGACTTGTTTGATGGCATGAGATGTTTTAGTGGTGGTTAAGCATCAGAGAAGGAGGCCATCAAAACCTCATTTGTAGAGAAGACTGCCTAACATGGTGTATCAAGCAATACTCTTGATAAAAGCCCACCGTCCATTGCTAGAGAGGTCAAGAGGAATGATAGAATAAGTCAAGTAGTAAACAAGTTATTTGTACCAAACATCATGTTGGTTAGAGAGGTCAGGAGGAATTGCCCTCGAAGATGTTGGTTAAGATGTGCCCAAGATAGAAATCTTGGGATTTGGTGGTGGAGAGGGCTTGGAAAATGGATATGTCCAAGGGGTAGAAACCTACTCTTTTCCTTTATCCTTTAGGGTTTGGGACCTGGTGGCCACATTAATAGTGTTGATTTCGAATAAAGGGGGAGAAGTTGGTGGAGGGACCATAATCTCGTGTTGGGATCTCGATTCAAGTGAGGAGGTTTGGGAGGCATGGGATGGTGTCGATAGTTTGTCAAAAAGGTGGTCAAGAGAATCCTCAATGAGAAGGGTGTCCTTTTCCAAGTGTTGGTGAATGACAACCTTAAGAGCGTAGTAACTCTCAGTATCATGCCTAGGTGTGTGATGATACGAGAAAATTTGAGTGTCATCAAACCAAGATGGTTTTGATCTAAGAGGTCAGTATGGCTTAATGGGTAGGAGAACGATACTAGAAGACTACAACAATCAGCATAACAGTGAAGCATAGGAACCCACTAATGGGTTTGCACTTGTTGTTGTAGTAGGGATTGACAAATTCTATTTAAGAGTTGTAGGGGGAGTTTTTCATACCACCTTTTTGGTTAGTGGTGTGGCCACATGCGTAGATGGCACTTTCTTGATGAGAGGTGTCAAATTTCTTGGAGGAAATATGTTTTTGATGGGTAGAGGGAGTAATGGAGGTAGTTTGTCTTTGTGAGGTGTTGGAATAGGGAACACTCTTGTTAAAGTGGAAGGATGTGGACCCAAGATAGAGGGAAATGGTGAAGGTGGGGGAGGAGTAGACTGACATGGTTTAACATCCTCCTTTAGTATGGTGTGAGGACCACTACTGTGTGGGGTGAGGTTCAAATCTAACTTCACTTGTGGGTGAGTTAGGTTTGATACAGGGTGAACATTGAGAGATCTAATCTATTTCAGCATGGTGGATGCCTGCAAGGGTTTGGATTTAGATGTGGAAGGCTGAGCTTCTAATGATTTGGAAGTGGAAACCTGATCCTCATCAGAGACATTGGGGTAAATCATCACGGAAGGGTTGGCAGTATAATGCAAAGCAGGATGTGTAGGATAAGGAGCCCTAAGTCACTCCCATAACACCTCATACTCTAGGTTCTTAGAATGAAGGAATCCTAAGTTTTTTGCCAATCAAGTGAAGGGTTTAGATGATGTCATGTGAGGCCTTATAGTCAGTCCTTCAAAGGATTTCGCTGATTGCGAGAGTGGAAATGTGTTGGATGCAGTGATCACGGGCCAAAGGTGAGAGAGAACCATCACTGGATCTTCCTTAGTCAAAGTGGGTGAGGTGGTGAGTTCTTCTCTCGATGGAGAAGGGATTGGAGAATTTGGCTCTTCAAGCAGATAGAGCACAGGGATGATCATGCCTTCCATGTGTGGTTTAAGAGCATGGAAAGTATGATCCTCCATTGGTAATAAGAAGGATAAGGGTGGGGCCACCAGTGTTAGTACCATCAAAGCATCCTCTAATATGGGAGAGGTCAAAGTAGACTCTCCTATGAGTGAAAGGGGGGTGGATGGAGCACTATCCTCCATCAGTGGAGGAAAAATAGGAGAGGAAGGATCCTCTAAAGGGTAAAGTAGAGGGATGATGGCTCCTTTTACATGAGGGTGTGGGGTATGAATGGTAAATTCTTCCAATGGTAGAAGAAGAGGGAAGGTGGGGGCAAGAGGAATAGGTAATACGAGATCCTCACAAGGTAGAAGAATGGGTGGAGGAGGTGCTTGATATTGTGGGGGTGATATAGGTGAAACAGGTTCATCCACGTGAGGAAGAGGGTAAGGCAAAGGGAGATCTTCATTACGTGGGGGTGGTATGGGTAAAATAGGCCCTTCTACCTGTGGTGGAGAAATTGGTTGACCAACCTCTTCAGATTTTGGGAGAGGTTGGATAGGAATGAAAGGAAAGAACATGTTGACCATGCATATGTTGCGTTCTTGAGGGTCATCGACCATGGTCTAAACATTGTTCTAACTTGGGGGATGGTTAGGAAATAGTTTCCTAAAGACATCCATGTTTTGGTTGGCCAGTGCATTAGGGTTATCCAAAACAAGGTCCCCTTTGTCTATCATGTCTTGAACAATGTTTTTTAGGGTCTTGCATTATTCGTGTCATGACCCTTGACACGATGATAGTTACAAAAGTCATTTTCCCTATACCATGCAAGGATGGCTCATGAGGGGTCAAATTGGATAGGTGGTTAGATATGAGGGAGGTTGAGGACTCCCTAATTCACTAATTTACCCAATATAGAAGCATATGATTTTCCTATTGGAGTGTATTGTCGATGTTCATACTATTGTTGGAATTGTCTAGAGATGTTTTACAAAGTGGAGGGCTCAAATTGGTTGGTTGTGGTAGAAGATGGTGACATAAGGACCACAACATTCACTAATCCCTTAGACTTGTGGTGGGAAGAAGAAGGTTTGGAAGAAGAAGGGTCATTGGGTTTTGCATTGGTATTTTTGTTACGCAATTTGACCTTGTCTTCTTTGATTGTGCAGAGTTCAAGCTTTTGGGACATAGTGAAAGCTTCATCGAATGTGCAAAAAGTTTGAACCTACAGAGTGGATGAGATGTGCTTAGCACATGCTCTTGAAAAGAGCTCAATGAGTCACGTTGAGGTAGTGAGAAGGAGAGTTGGTTAATTAAACCTCTCTAACAGGCGATGAAGTCTACTATTGGCTCATCCTCAAATTGTCTAATGGAATAAAGGTCTATGATGGAGACCTTCTTGGTAATATTGATTGAGAAATGATCAAGGAATATCTGAGTGATTTGAATGAAAGTGAAGAGATAATGACTAGTAATGGAGCTATAACAGTCAAGGGTGGCACCAGAAAGTGACATAGGGAATGTGTGAAGCAATAATGCATCATTGTGCCCTATGAGGTAGCAAGCATGTCTAAATGCTCACAAATGTTGTTGTGGGTCCTCTTTACTCTAAAAGTGAGTAAATTTTGGGAGTTCCCACTGGCTAGGGTATGGTTAAATAAGAACTAAAGGGTGGATAGGTTCGTTGCATATTTGTTCATACGAAAGAACACTCCTTGAACCTGAAATAGATGTCTCAAGGTTAGACATCTTATCCATCAGCATCTTAATTAGATCAGCAGATGGATTGGCATGAGGGGTACCCCCTAAGTTATAAGGTACCTAGAAGGCATTGGAAGGGGCATATGTCATACTTGGTTGCATTTGTGTAGGTGTAACATACTTATAGTTCATCATAGGGGCCGATGGCAAGGCCAAGGGGGTTTGTGCTGTGAAGTTGGAGGGCACAACTTGACTAGATCCCGCCAAGGGTGGTTGAATACTAGTTAAAGGATAAGTGGTCACTCTCATGTTTATAGGTGAAAGAGTGGATGGGATATAGACAATAAAGTTCTGGAAAGGTGTCAAACTTGGTTGAATTGTTTGTAGTTGAGGGGGTACATAAACCCTGATGGAGGTAGGGTAAGAAAGGATAGAAGGGGAGGCCAAATCTTGAACATTGGCCATGGTTGGGTTACTAGTTGAGGTAGTGGCCTGAGTGACCATAGGTTGGGTAGTGGTTACTATTGATATCATTACCACTTCAACCAAAGAAGTTAGCATCCCATAAATAGGGTTACCCAAAGGATCTGACATTTGGCTTCTAGCGAGATAATGTTGGAGAGCCTTGACATTGTGGTCAAGGAATCTCTTAAAATCTTGATCCCCTTCACGAACATTAGGAGGTTGATCGGGGGTAAGTTGGATAAGAGTATGCTCGGTGTCTGAAGTATACTCCATTAGATGACTTGGCATGAAGGGAGAAGGTGGGAGTGGATGTTGACTCACGTGGTCAACAAAGAATTTGGCTTGAATGCGTGTCAGGACCATCCAAGGTGAAAGGGGTTCAATTTCCAAAAACTATGTGTTTTAATTTTAGAAAACCAAAATTTATATTAAACAACAAAAAAAATTGGGTTTTAAGTTTGCTATTTGGATTTTTTTAATTTATTTATTGACAGTGACTGATGTCAATTGTTTAACTAATATCGGTTAGAAAATATTGCCAACGTCAGTCAGTTAACTGATGTTGGTGAAGTTTTGGTTGTCGATGTCAGTGGAGAAACTGATGTTAATTTTTGTGTAATTCTAGAAACATAGAAGATTGATAGTTTTTGGAAGAATAAGATATTTTGAGTTGTTTTGGACTTTAGAATGGTATGACCTTACCAGCTCAAACACTCAGATAGAACTAGCGGAATAGATGATTAGTCAAGCAACCTCTAAAATGTTAGATTCCTAAGAATGAGTTTTAAAGTCATGGTGGCTTATGCCTTAAGAGAATGTGTTGGGAGTTGGTCTTGTAGAATAGTTCTTAGAGAGGAAGTCTATGGATGGTTTTAGGTTGTGTTATGGTGCTGAAAGATATTTGTGTTAGGGTTAGTACGTGGCTTGGTGCTGGGGCTTGCTCCCTTAACTTCACAAACCTAGAGCTGAGCTAGGCCACTTAGCTAGAATATACTTTCCCTATAGTTTATACTCTGCTAGAGAATAGAGTGTGTCCTCCTCTTAGTGATGAAATCCAAGTAGGATCGCTCGGTGGGGTAAGGTATCCGCTAGGTTATGAAATCCTAGATGGGCCTTGTCTCAAGTAAGTTTATGTGTTTGATTTGAAGTGATTGTGGTTTAGTTGTGTCACATTTGTGCACTACGATTCATTCATAATGATTTAATTACTAAGTGGGCTAAGTGTGCATCCAAGGAAGAATGAAATGCAGTAGTTTTTAACCCAAATTGAAATATGTTATTCAAATGCAAACAAATGGAGAAGAGGTAAAGAGTATGAGTTTTTCACTACTCTATGATGCATGCAAGAAGTAACAAGAAGAAAAAGAGATGTTCTTTTTAACCTCTGCTAATGATTTCCTTTTGAAACAAAAAGATAGAAGAGGGGATGCAAGAAGTGAACATTTTTCTAATGCATCTACATGAAAATTTGATTTTTAAAAGAAGAAGAATGAACCCAAGGAAAAATCCAAGGGTCCCACTGGGCATGCCAGAATGTTTCTCTAGATTTTCACTAATTACACTCAAATGAGAAAGAAACTAAGGTTAAGAGGTTATGGGTTTGATGTTACCCAGATTTAGTGCACACCATATCCAAGCCTTGTGGGAGCTCCTCTTTGGCTATGGAGGAAAAACCTACAGTAAGAATGAAACTTAAACAAGAAAGATGTTAGAAGAGGATATGGTGGACTGCTAAGCTACGTGTTTAGTCCCAAAAGCGTGAAGTTCCTTAAGGGATGACAGTCCACTATTTAAAGATAAAAGTATTGTAAAGGAATAAATGATAAATGACTAAAGAAATAGAAAAGTAAATGGTGTATACCTGTTCCTTATAGTCTGTGTGTCTCAAAATGCTACATAAGGTTGGTTGAAGGTTCTGTCTAGTCTAGATGGGTTGTTTGGATGACTTTCTAGTTTGTTGGTTCAAAACACAATTGCCGATATT
Source organism: Torreya grandis (assembly GCA_037957365.1). NCBI lineage: Eukaryota > Viridiplantae > Streptophyta > Pinopsida > Cupressales > Taxaceae > Torreya > Torreya grandis. The sequence goes on from JARHVA010001710.1 coordinate 1,631,809, forward strand.
GGTGGGTATACCAAGGTTGGTCAATGATGTCAACATCAGTTAGGTTGTTGATGTTGGTCTGGCTAAAGGTGCCAATGTTGGTTGAGTTGCTGATGTTGGTAGGGGTTGTCAGCCTTGGATAGCTTTTAGAGTATTTTTGGGATGGACAGAGGGGTTTTTAGAAGTTCAGAGGTTGGTGCAGGGTTGCAGGAAGGTGATTGAAGTCTCAGGAAGGGTATAGGTAGAGGATTGGTGTGAAAAGGGAGTGAGAACAAGGGTAAGGCCTTTCAACCCCTCCATGGAAGAAGTCAGGCCTCTCAATAGTATTTATAAATATCAATGAAAACTAATTGACAATATAATCTAAAACACTAAAATGAAAACTAGAATACTTAGCTTTATAGGGTTAAGAACCATAGGTGTTAGAATAATGATTCCCATTGTGGCTGATGTGACTGGTGTTATGAGCCAATGAAGCAAACATATATTTCTTCAATTCAGTAGCTCAACGTCCTTATAAAATCTTTCAATCCATTTTCTAGAATGATTTGTATAGAGCTTTGATAGCCAGGAGAATGATAGTTGAGTTTTGGTGCTTGAAATCTTAGAGTGTGCATGTGAATGTGCGAAAAGGTGGGGGTAGCTCAATTTTAGAGCTTGGATTATATAACTGATGTCGGTGATTCCACTGATGTTAGTGTAGAACTATCAAAGTTGGTTGATGGTTGACTGACATCGACAGAGAGAGAATAGGTAGAAGGGCTATTTTTAGCTCTTTGCCCATTTCTCCACCCACCAATTGCCTTTTTCATTAGAGAATGGTCAAAAGAAGGGATTATGAGGCATGGGAGTTGGTTAAGGAGTTAATATGGGGTCAGAATAGGCCATGGGTAGTTATGATTTGGAGGACCTAGTCTCAGGCTGACTCATAGGCTAAGAAATAGTTTTAGGGTGAGGTGTCTAGGTGAGGTGTCCAAGGTGAGGCAATTAATTTAAAATAAGTAGTTTTTAAATTAATAAGGTGTGCAAGTGTGGATTAGGAGTGTTAATGTTTAGAACGGGACCAAGTGGTAGTTGACATGATATTGGTGTCTACAATAGAGACTAATTTAAAAATTGACTATCATAGATGATAGGGGTTCTAAAATTTGAGATCTAAATAGTAGTTTGTGGTGTCAATAAGATTATGGTATTCATATATTTAGTGGATAGTAATGCCTAATTTGGATAGTACCACTATCTATGTGTAGTGTTCCAAATGTGGTTATAATCTCCCCTTTGTTGGAATATTCCTATTTTTCTATAGCACCTATGCCTATGTTTGTATGTTCTATTCCTGTGTGACTGAAACCTATAGCTCTGTATTATACCTAAAAAAATTGGTTTGATGTGAAAACCCTAACCCCCTTATCAGTATGGCATAATCAATGATTTTTTCTGTGTTAGTAAGATGTATTGGACATACTCAACACCCTGATATGTAGAGAGTCGCCTACATACCAGTACTCTAAAGAGGTATAAAGCCCTATGTAGTTCTCCCACCTAGTGCTTAATGTATGTGCAAGTGAATGTTAGAATAATAGTGGCCCTAGATACCTTGAATGTGATTTTGCTTTGAAATACTTGAAAACTAGACTTAGGTATGTTATATATGTTATTATACAAAAATTAGGGGAAAATAGGGATCAAATACCTTGAATACAAATAACTTTATCTTTGGTTTGAATAACTTTTACATCTATTTTCCATCCAGTGAATAGAGGTGGATAAGACTTATATTTATAAGGTGCTATTACTTATTTGGATAAAAAAATGAGCTTAGGATGACCTTAGGATGGGAACACATTTGAAAAAATATCCATTAAGAAGAGGTAGGGATAAGGATAGTAGATCCCAATTGGGGACAATAGAACCATATGGCTATGTTTCCCAAATGTTGTGTTAATGTCATCTTTACAGACTACTAAGAAATTCAGATTGAAGTCATGGATGATAGTTTTGGGACTATGTCTTGATTACCTATAGGTGATTATGGTTTACTAAATGACTATAAATGTTAAGTCTAATGCTCAAACATAGGTCTATGTTGATATCTTAGGGATAGGTTGACTCAAGTGACACTCTTAACATCTAATTACCGCTTTTTGAAAATTAAAATATATTTTGCCTCATAAAAAGATTAAATAAGGGAAAATTTATCTCTTTATACTTTCCATTTTTAATTCTAATCTTCGAAAGGATATAACTATACTTGAAAAACCAAATCCCTTCATTCTTAAACCAAGTAAATTCTTTCCCTTCATAATGGATTCTTCCAATTTCATAATGAATAATATAAACAATATTGGTAATTCACTAAATTGGTTTCCATTCCTCCTAATTTGTTATACATAATCCTAAAAATAAATTATAATTATATTTCATTCAAAACATTCAAAATAAAGTTGAAAAAACATAAATATATGTGATTTAATTGAATAATTAAAATTTAATATTCAAAACTACTTTCAATTTTTTGAAGTCTAACATTTTTTCAATTGATTCTTTCATCATAGTTTTCTATCATAAATGTGAATTTTAACTCTACTACATTTTGACCACCTTGATTTTTTTAAACCCTTTAACAACTCTTTTCCAATGGAATTTAATATTATACACGCACTTTATTTTTACATTATGTTAACCACAAGATGAAGGTTGTATAGTAACCAATAATAAATATAAAATGACATTGTAACATAATTACCTTCATCATCTTTGTAATCACTTATGATGACTTTTCTTAACTCTCATCTAAGTCATCACAGAACCATGTTTTCTTAAAATTGAAAAAAAAATGTATAAATACATGTATTTTATTTCCATGACTTATTTTAAAAATAAAAATTTAATAATTGAAGAGATGTTTTCTACACTCTAAACATTTAATACTTTAAAAATTAAGAACAAAATGCTAATGGACCAAAATTACATATTGTAAAAAAATTAAAAAATAGATTTTACCATCGAATCATTTTCCTTTTCTGATGTGAAAAATTATTATACCATATTTAGTATAGACCCCAATTTAATGTGAAAAAATCATCATGATAAGTATATTGTATATTCTATGTCCTAATTATATAAAATATTTTAGCTTGAGATCCTTGAACAATAATGTTTAATCCAACTCTAAAAATTGAAAAATCAACACCTATTTTTTATATTAAAATTTTCTAGGACCACATATAGAGACTCAAATGCCATGGCTAGAATGGAAAAAAATATAAAATAAATATATCTGATACTTATTTCCTTGGAATTATTTATCTTGCTGCTAGATAAATTTATAAAGAAGACTGTTTCCATGACCACAACCTATTGTGTATATGTATATGTACACACACACACACACACACACACACACACACACACACACACACACACACACACACACACACACACACACACACACACACACACACACACACACACACACACACACACACACACACACACATCTGATACTTATTTCCTTGAAATTCTATCTTACTACCAAAATAAGATCTTTCTTATACCTTAATAAAAAAATTAATCCAATTATTTTACTCCGCCAAGGATTTAATTAAAAAAATAATGAAAATGACGTAAAATTGAGGTATGAGTTATTTATGGACTTGATCCCGTCCTTTTCCCACTCATACATTTTTTTTAGCATGTATTCAAAAAATATTACTAATTTTATTTTTGAGTTTTTTATTTTATTTATAAAAAGAAGTCTTGAGTTAAATTTTACACCACTTCAACTTTAATAGGATAAAACTAAATTTTATTTCATTCAAATATAAAATGATATAGTGTATCCCAAAAAAAATGAAAAAAAGTGGAGTTAAGCTAACTCAAAGGCCTTTTTTAATAAAATAATAAAATTTCAAAGTAATTATCATTTTTACACTCTCCCTACAAATCCATACATGTTACCATACACTACTTAATTATGATTGGCCAATAATATTAGCTAACTAGTGAGTAAAAATTGCAATTAGGCCCTTTTTTAACTTCAAATTAACCTTAATGGGTTTACATCACCATTTTTGGGTAAATAACAATTAAAAGGCCATGATTATCATTGGATTTTATAATCCAATATGACCACCTAATAGATAGATAATACAAATAATATATTACTATGATACACTAAGTTTGTAGACATGAAATTTAAAGATCTCAAATTTTATGGTGAAACTTGATGGTTTCTTATACATATAAGTGACTAAGGCTATGATTATGCAAATATTTTAGTAGGAAAACTTACATTATAATTCAATTTCTAGAAACATTTAATTTCCATTAAAAATGAGAAGTGAGGTTAGCTATGTTAGAAGAGAAAAGTGAAAAAGTTCACTGATGAGAAGTGATGATCCCAATTACTAAAGTAATAAGAGGCATACCACCTTAAATGTAAAACAAATTATCACAAAATATGAAGAATCAAAGTTAGCATGGTGGCATAATAAAATGAACAGCTTTGGTACTTGATAATGCTTATTTTGACTTTGTTTTTGGTTTTTTAGACTTGGATTATGATTATTCCTAGTGATAGATATGTAAATTAAGAAGAATAAGGCATGTTTCCTTAATGTGAAATTTTTACGTCCTAATTTCCTCACTAAGAAACTTACTAGGTTATCCATGGATATTTTTAGTTGGTGATTTGAACTAATTATTACTGATTAAACTGTAAGTCATATGTTGTTATGGGGTAGTGGTATGTTGCTTTGGTTTTATGATTTCACTATTATGAGTTATCTATAGTGTATATTTTTTTATATTGAGATCATGTTAACTTGTTATTTCAGCAGTATTTTATAATATTTATGTCACAATATTACGGTATAGCTACCTACTTATTGTAAGTTTGACATAGGAGAACTCATCCCTTAGAGTGTTATAGAGGGAAATCATCATTAGAGAGGTTGATTTATATGGAGATGTTGGAGGATGAAAAAGGAAATGGCTAGAACTCTGTACACACCACATTAGTTAGTACATGTTAGATACATGGTTTTCATTGTTAGCATTAGTGCATTTTTGTTGATATTACGTTTATATACTTGTTTATGCATGTTAGTTATGTGTTAACTCAACTAAATGATTATAAGTAAATTAATATAGTGATATTACATTATGATAAAATTAAATGTATTTGTAGTTATATAAAAGAGGAACATAATTGACTTACATTAGTCATTATTTACCTATGCTAAGTTAGTAGTAGATAATTGATTTTTTCATAATTATTAAATGTATTATATTTAATTATAAATTATAAAATAAAATATTGATAATGAGATAATTCTTATTAAAGTCAGTAAATTATATAAATAAGGAAAAATAACATAAAAATAAAATAAAACAAGGATTTTTGGCTTTTTCCATTAAGGAAAATTGAAGGAAAAAAAGACTTACCACTATGTAAATATTCTAAAAAGAATAAGGAATTATATATATATATATATATATATATATATATATATATATATATATATATATATATATATATATATATATATATATATATATATAGTACAATGTTCATGAATAAGAATAAAAATGAGAAGAGATGCATAATAGGGGAGAAGGAGAAAGAATACATAAAAGAAAGGGGCATTGGAGAAGAAGAAAATAGTGGAGCATCTTACGAGTTAGGCAATGAAATTTAATTATGTATATCCATGTTGAATGTTATAGTAAATATTTAATATTAAAGTAAATTACTATAGGAATGAATTGTGTATACATGTGGATGTAAAAATAAGGGTCACTATACAAAATTCAATGATCTTTAGGAAAATATGGCAACTTGTACAAAATTTTAAACATAATCACACACACACACACACACACACACATCGATCTATAGTAATATTATACATATATAAAATAATAATATTTGTATATATTATAAGTATTATATATATGATTTGTATATTATTTATAATATATTATGCAATAAATATGAGTATAATGCATGTTATGATATATTACACATGTTTAGTATGGGATTGTTAAATAACTATTCATTTTTATAACATATCAATTGACCCTATGTTGTATAGTAATGTATTATGCAGTTATGATATATGATGTATATATTATATTAACTATAATAATAAAGTGACCTTCCTAAAGTTTAACATATAAATGATATGTATATTAAATACATTTATATAAACTTGAATTGAACTAAACAATAAACACATGTATATCTATTATCAAGTTAAATATATATATGGAATAAAATATATAAAGCTATATGTTTGGAAAGATAAATCATTGTAGGGAAATTTGAATTTTATTTTCCATATCTATAGTGAGTGGAAGCACTTACCTTATAACAAATTTCTCTCAAATATGACACTAACATTAACTAGTTGGTTTTGTATGTATGGTGACTTCTCTATCAACTATATTAACAATTATTGTATAAAAAATATAATTGTCACTATAAACCACTATATTAAATATATACATTGAGTTATTGTTTAAGATCAACAAACTTATATGCATTAACCATGTGTATAATTGGGCATTTATAATGTGTTTAGTTCATAACTTAACCTATTAATGGTTATACTAAGCATATATAACAAGAAACTTGCATTCAAACTGTGATACCATCCATATACATAATTGATATTTATATACTAGGTGGTTATATAATATAGTGTCATGAGTTTATTCTATGTAGATATTACTTTTTATAGATGGTATTCCTTAATTAATTAATATTTAACATATACACTAAGGGTATCTAATATGAAGTGCCTTTGTAATGTTTTTAAATAATAATCTTGCTATTGTGTAAAGTTTATTTCAATACGGTGGGTGTGTTGTATCATCCTTTACAATTTTTATATAAGAACAAATATTACATATTATTAAATAGTTTCAATAAGGGACTTAACAATATATTTTTGATTAATCATATGGTTTATTGCATACTTCACCACATGTTAATCATACTAGTTAACCATACATGTTAAATTACCCAAATGGTATGAACATGGATAATCATGATCAATATATGACAATAGTATGTATATGTTTATATACTAATACCACGTGTTGACTAATATTTTGCCTATTTATATATTAATAAACCCTATCAGAGAAACATTCTATTTATGTCCATGGATTTGAGAAAAAATTAGGGATGTTATATATAGGTTTAATAATCTGATCTATAGGGGAATGTTATATAAATTTATGTAGTATAAGAACATAAGTAACATCTACTAGAGAGATATGCATATAATTATCCCTCGATAGTACCACATTTTGTATCGACTGACTACAAATGTCACTTTGATCTTCTTAGAAATATAATGTGTTTTATCTATAAATTTATGTAGATAATTACCTTAGCTAAAATTAGGTACATGTAGATAAGTATACATATGGTAGTTATATAATGGTATCATGGCAAAAGTGAATACTTCACTAGTTGGGATTCTCATTATATGAATGAAACCAGATAGTAGATCTAAAATTATATAGTATTATGTTATATAGAGATTGGATACTATAGTATTTAAATGTTATATATTAAATACATTATGGATCTTGATGTAACATAGGGATGTTACAAAACATTACATTGAGTTAATAATTTGAATATAGCCAAAGTTGTAAATATAATTTAATTAAATTGATAGAATTGTGCCTATATCTATTATGAATAATAATAAATCATAGTTTTTTCAAAGGAAAAGAGAACGATAACCATATCAATATAAGACTCTTAATTCATAAGTATATTTGTAATATTAAAAGTTGATCTAGTGGGTAGTGGGTTAGTATATATATGATCTATATGTATTTTTAATTATGAGTATACTATAGCATGGTCCACTTATATTTATTGATAACTATTGGTTAGTGTATTTTATATTAATCATTTTTGAAATTGTGTATCATATGTACTACAAATGTACTAATATGTATAAGGGCATATACATATACAGCTTATGTATATAAATACATTGCAATACATGCCTATAAAATAGATTTTGACTGGTATTGTCATAACTTTAGTGATTCATTTATCTATATAATTGATGAAACTTTTGTTTATCACATAAGATAAATTTGTATATTACTTAATACTTATATACAAACCCTAAAATGAATGAATATGTAGTCTTGAGAACTTGTGTATGGATTTTTATACACTTTGATTATATCAGGAAGAAAATATATTTAGTTAAGGATGAAAACTATGAAGGAGAATTACATTATTGAAACCCTTATCTTAATGAGATAATCAATATATATTTTGGTGAATAGTAAAATTATAATGATTATATGGAATTCTTGATCAGAGCTATAAATGACTATTAGTATATAGTAGTGGAAACTTATGAGTGGTACATATTATGATGTTTAAGTAATTAGATATAGGAAATACACCTATAAATAAATGAATGGTTAAAATAAGTCATAACATTTCCAAGGGACCAAAGATTATAACCATATGAAAACAATCTCCTATAAATGGAATGAGTTGTTTAAATGGAACATTATAACGGGTTATAAGTAATTTGATTCTCTACAAATATTATGACCAACTGCTTAGAAGAAGTAGTGTGTGCATAAAAATGATGGATTATAATATTATTACTTGTATTATATACTTAAACTCTACTTATGGATATTAGATTATGTATTATAATCATAAGATATACCTATTTTGTATAATCTATACTTGTTTGTCTATTATTTAGGATTATGAGATGTTTGATTCTTAAATTATAAGACTGGTTATTTGTATTTGAGTAATTGTGCTCATGTATAATGAATTATGATATTATGGGATGTCATAGAGTGTGTTATGTTTTAAAACAATAGTTTAAATGCATGTTATACTTGGGTGGTATAAATTGTAATTGCATGTCTAGATGTATTCTTACAATTGATAAACTAAATGTATCCATTTTGGTTATTGTTATGTTAAGTGTGTTTTTATGATTTCTAATAGAAATTAATCTATACAAATTTATTGATTATATATATGTACATTGACCAAATCTCTTATTATTTTTACTAAGTAGTGATACAAACTTCACTAGCCTACTAGCATCAAAACTCCATATAAAGGTAATTTGATCAAGTGGTATGTATGAAATTGACTGATCTTAGAGATCAATAACTATTTTAAAAACCTTGGATAGTTAATTTTAGTGAGGCATTATCATTTAATGTTTATGATTTGCATGTTTATGTGATATCTTTTTATAATGATTTTATTTATGATACACTGCATGTTTAGAATTAGAAGTCATTCAACACATGGGTACTATCTTGTCTCTTTGGATTTTGACACCATCACTATCTACTCATCCATAAAGGGAGGGCCATTACCTGATGGGTATTGTGTAGGGGATCGATGGTATATTTTTGGTGTGTAAAAAATATCGGATGATGGTCTCCCTCTCCACAATAGTACTTATTGGGAAGTGACACTTGAAATTGCTAGAGATACTAGAGTTTGGGAACTCATGCTCCATGGAGATTTATATCTTATATTTTTTACATTGTATTTTATTTATTATTATTGATACATTAATCTAATGAGATGTAATTATTTACTTATTTGTACTTTGGTAGTAGTGGTTGTATCATTATAGCAACCATGGCTGGCATTTGTAATTACTTTCTATTGGGTGAATATTTCATCACTGATAAAATCATACTTTTAGCCATAGTATGATGATATTAAATTTTTCCTTGAGGAAAGGGGGGAACCATTCTTATTGCTAACTATAATAAATAAGAAACTAATTACACTTATTTACACTAACTTTATCATGTGAGTTTTTCCATATCATCCAATTCTCTTCTTTTAGAATTGATGTTTGCTTACAAACTTATACTAGAAGGCATTTTTATTCTTATAATGTATCATACAAACATAAAACTACTTATTGGAGAAATAATAACTGATATCCAAATTAGCTAGATGTAGAAATAACTAAAATAATACCAATGAGTGTGTATCACAACAAACTCATGAATTCTCAAAGACCTATGTTGCTTCTTATGTTAACATAAAAATAAAAATTGGTGGAACAAAGTGCAGCCCAAAATCTCCACCTTATTTCCATTGAAGATTAAATAATCAAGGAAAATAACTCGTAACCTAAAGTCTCCAAAGTCACTTCTAATCATGATCACAAGACATAAATCTAGTAATGATATTGCACCTCAAAGACTTCAAAATCAGATTTTTGACACCTTCAAGTTTATGTAGATTCATGCCACGATTCAATAAAATGTACAAGAAAATGCAATGGAAAGGATGTAAGAACATTCCCAATACACCAAAAACTTATTCCAATAGAAATATTGAATGGCCACTTTATTTTATTATATTGACTGAATAAAGATTTACAATTTGAACACAAAGTTTCAAAGTTGCTTCTCAATACAACAAATTTTCTCCTCTATAGCCAAAAAAGATCATATTACAAAAGAGAATCCTCTTATTTATAGAGAGGAACATGAATAGAAATAGGGAAATCCTAACTACCTTGACTTATTCGATAAAGAGTTTAATTTTACTTATGACTCTTTACTTTTCCTACATGTAAATTACATATAATAAAACTACATATAAAAATATTTGAAAATAATCTAAGTATCTAAAGACACAATAATTTCTTCCTTTTTATTCTTCTCCATGGAAGCTTCATATTTCTTTAGGGCCACATGAACTTCATTTTTTTCTAGTCCTAATGTGTTTTTGGAGATGGTGAGGACTCTTGTGATGGAATCCTCTATGTTGATAGATACACCTTTGTGCCTATCCAAAATTATTTATAACTTTTCCATAATCACTTGGAAACTAACTAGATTATCAATGGATTCCAATGTGAATTTTCTTGTTTCAACTTTATTTTGAACAAAGGAAGTGAATTTTTGGATAGCTATTTCTACAGGAAGGAATTTTTGAGTATCATTCATCATATAGCAAGGAAGTTCATTAATATTGTCTACAAGATCTAGCTCCTTATTTGTGTACATGTCTAGGGCTTATTCAATAACTTTGATCAGATTTTGGAGGTCTTCTTTTCTATTCTTCATTTCCTCCTTGTATTCCATAAACATCTTCCTATTTAGAATCACCTTTTGTTCAACCAAAATTTCTAACTTGAATTGATGCAGCTGGGTCCACATATGGATGTCATTATCAGTCAGTTTTAAGTCTTGAGAAAGTATATCAAGTGTTTATTTCATCTTTTTATTCACTTCACTATAGTTTTTAAGAATATTAATATTATAATGTATCCATTGAGTACCTTATGTCAACAACCTTTCTATTCAGGCACTGACTACTTGACCTTCTGATCCAATCTTCTCTACTTGTCGAATAGCCTTTTTAGTAACCTCACTTTCCATAGGCTCTATTAGTTTAGAAGATTGAGTAATTTTCAATATAAATGAGATCAAATATTCTACCTAAACTTTAATTTGATATTTTTTCAACTTATCCTTGTCATACCTTTCAATCAAATATGCCATTACTGCCTGTAGGTCTTCTTTGGCACCTTCATGCATTTGTCTCCCAAGTTTTATTCATCAAATTACATAGTCAGATGCTTGGATATATTTAATATTTTTATCCTTTGGAGGTACTAAAACCTCAACATACTTATTACCAAATGAATAAAAAATAACCCTTGATATTATTTTGTCCTTCTTTATTGATTTAGGCTTTGTTGGAACTAGTTGACCAAAGTTAAACTCTTTTGGTGATACTATTTGTTTTTTTTGTATGGAATTTGAGAAATTAGACAACGGGGAAGGGTGGATGAATCTTATTGCATTGGTGATGCCATGGATTAGGATGATGGGATAGGATTAGTGGTTTGTGAGGTTTGCAAAATGGAAGGTAGAATGGAGGTATCTGTTAATGGAGAATATACCAATGGAGTCGTGTTAATGATAGGAAATATCTGGGTCAATATGGTAGTAATTTTGATATTCATTGGAATATTGGGCATGAGAGTGGATAAGATGTTAGTTTCCAATTTAGATGATGAAATACACATGAACTTATCAATATCCAACTAGGTAATATATGGATTGTAAGGTGAACCTAACTGTATTATTGGATTGGGTAAGGAAGAAAGTGATCAAAATACTTGATCTAAAGTTCCATGAAAAGGTACTTGAAAGAGTGATTCACTTGTAGGTGAAGAAGGAGACAAATAAACTATTTTTAGGGGTATAATAGGTGAAATAGATATAGTAGGAGTGACTTGGGGTAGAGTAGAAGATAATACCTTAAAAGCCTCTAGTTGGGAAGTCATCAGATGCATTAATGCTTTTCCCACATTAGGATTTTCTTCTATATTAGCCTAAATATCTTTCCCTTTAGTGTCTATACCTTGGAATTTGATTTTAAAAACAAATTTCACCTTTTGTAAAAAGGTAGAAGTATCTTCCTTATTTTTTTCTAATCTCCTCTCACTTCTTAGTAGTTTCTTCATCATATTCCTCTTCAAATCTAGTCTTGAAGGGTTTTAGCTTAATGCCCTTTCCTTCCAACCAGGGGTTGGTCTTAGAAAGAATGAATTTGAATATATCCCTTATAGAAGTAGATTCCTTTATTGATCACTTGACTATTCTCAAATAGAGGATCCAATGTATTTTCATCATCTTTCATACCTTTGGGAACATCAACCAGCTTCAAATTTATGATTTGATCTAGAGTGATGTGGCTAAAATCAAGCTTCTTCACTTCTTCATTTATTTTACACTTAGCTCAAATATCTTCTATTCTATGCACATGAGTGTAGTTTAATTTGAGATTATCCTTCATTTTATTTATATAAAAATCATTTTGGTTCTTTAATTTCTTGAGATTAATCCATTGAAACTTAGTTTCCATTATCTTGGCCTTAGGAGTGGTGGAAACTATGTATTGACCAATACTGATTGGAAACTTAAATCTAGGCTTTTGAGCCTCTAATTATTTCTTATGAACACTCATCATTTTTTAGCACACTTTCATTAATATAATTTTATCACTTGGATATCTTGGTATCATATATTATTTCTCACTAAACCCTCCTGCTCTAATGTAGGTGAAGGTTGGGAACTAAAAGGATACACAACCAATCTTATTTACCTCTTCCCATGATGCATCTAAAACCCTTTTATTTTCAAGGTCCTTGTCAAAAATCTAAATATACTTATAGAATAAGGCATCATTGACCCTTATATAATGCTTTAAGCTCTCTTTCAAGGTCAATTGAGGATAATATTCATATACTAGAGATTGCCTTCTATCACTAATGGAAGTTAGACTTGGGAAAGATTTCATGCTTTCTATAACATACACTAAATAATAAGTAATGTAGAAATTAAGGGAAGAAGTCACCTCATAAAGTTGGTGACAAATGGCATCACTAATTTTTTTCCCCTAGAAGATCTACTACTAGTTCCTCTTGATGATTAACATGTACTAATACATCCACTCTTGAAATATGTTGAATGTAGGGAGTCCCTTGACTCTACTTAGAAGAGTGATAAAATATCCTACTTCTTCAAGGAATTCAATATGATAGATGCTCTTTGGGCATCTAGAAATGGAATGCCGAGGAGTCTTGAGCTAGTAGGTATTGATCTTCTTCTTGCATATGCCAGGGTCTTTATCATAATGCTCTTGTGTTAATCTCAAGGTTATGTCTGAGTATTATTATATATCAAGAAGATGAAATATTTTGTCAAAATATTTTTTATCAAGTTAGATCACAACTTTACTATCCAAATCTTTTATTGACCTACTTTATCCATCAAAATTAGTGGTTATTTCTAATAATTTTTTTAATTGTAGGAAAAACTAGGAATGTGGTTACCAATTAAATCCTACTATCTAAAGTACCTTGCATGTGAGGTGAAACTTGGTCTTTATTTAATATTTGTAGGAATTATATCATGTCCGTGTGTCCAATCTCAATATCTCTGATTTGGTCAACATTTGAATCAACCAAGGATGAAGGAACTAGTCATTGAAACTTTTACTTCATGACTCTTTTTGTAGGAGAAACCTCTATCATTGGTTGATAAACTGCATGAGAGTGTTGAAGATCTCTAGAGTTAGCACATTTTTCATTTGTCAAGAAATATGTAAAGGTGAAGAAAATTTGTGCCTATGCATCTTATTATAAATTTTAATTAGTTTGGAGAAATTTTTTTGAATTGCATGGGGGTAGGAAATGCCTCATGTAGTCTGGAGAAAATTCTTTGTACTACACATTGGTAGGTCTCTGGGATCTAGTTCAGGGAAAATTATCCTTACTACATGATTTATGTGTTTGAAAAAAAAATCTCTTGACTACACAAGGCATGGGAAGGATGTTGGACGGAGAAAATTCTCTAGCCTACATGAAATTTTGATGTAGTTCAAAAAAAATTCTCTAGCTTGCATCTGGCTAAAACACTTGGGTATAATTCAAATAAAATTCCTTAGCCTACACCAAAACTCAGGGAGGAGTGATGGCAGGAGGACTGGGTACACTTTGGAGAATTTTTTTTGAGGCATACCATGGGAAAAATGTTGGGATGTGTTTTGGATAATTTTATCTAAAGCACCTAGTAGGAAGGAACTGTGTTGCTCAGAGAAATTTATCTAAAACATGTAGTCCACTTGAAACTATCGAGGGTTTCAAAAAAATGAAGGGGGTTTAAAAATATAAAATGATGGGGTTTGTACATGGTTTTCCAAAAGAAAAAATGATGTAACAATGAGGAATGAAATATAAATAAAGGAAAAATAAAAACCTAGCAAGAGAAAGAACATGATGAAACTCACTTAAGATTCATAGTGGAAGAAAAACTTTTGGGTGAGTCAAGGTAGAGAAAAGGAAAAATGGTGATAGTAGAGGTGAAACTGAGCACAAAAATGATGATGGAAGAGGTAAAAATCAAATAGTGAGAATAAATTAACAAGGTGATTATTTATAGCCACACCATAATAGATCCTCATCGATTACCATGCATGTCAAGTTAGGATGTTGAATCAAAAAAATTGTCTAACATTGCATGTGCATTATCAGGTTTTTTTATCTAGCCTTACAAGTGCAGGGTTGGGTTTTTTTATCTAGACTTACATATGTAGGGTCAAGTTTTTTCTCTAGCTTTGCATGTGTAGGGTTGGGTTTTTTTATCTGGCCTTACATGTGTAGGGCTAGGTTTTTTATCTACCCTTACATGTGTAAAGGGGAAAATTTGGTCAAAAAAGACTATTTTTTGGGAGGGAGATTAGGTATGAGGCCAATTTATTTGCCTCATTTTGCATGCCTAGAGCTCATGGGTTATGAGATGGACAATTTTTATATGGGTTATCCCATGAGTTAAGTTATCTAAATTTGAGGATAATAGCTAGATATGACTGGGTAATTTCCTTTAGACATTCTTTGAAATGATTTAAGGAAAAATAATCCTAAAAGTTTAAGTGCCTTATTCTATTGGGCCACAGAGTCAAGAGATACACTAGACTAAAGACAAAATAAAGAGACTATACAGATATATACAAAAGGTAAAAACATATCTAGAACTTCACTAAGTGAAAATATTTAGATGTTATCCATTATATGGTAGTGGGAGTGGTGTTCCATCCTAGTATGCCAATATTAAACTATTCTTTCCATAAAGTTGATGAATAAGGAAAGGGTCCCTCCACAAGGAATCAAACTTTCCATGCATTCCTTTCACTTCTCTTCTCTTGTCCCATAAAATAAGTAGATATATGATATATAAATGCCATGGCTTATCTTTTTTATCAATTATTGACTTGCCTTTGGTATTTAGTAAATCATTCCACCACCTGTGTATGTTTCTCTTCTAGTTCAAAAATTAACATAATACGCTTGTCTATGGAGTTTTTGAACGTCTCATCCTCAATTTCTTTAACCAATATGAGAGTGGGAAACTCCAATGTGATAGGTATGCCTAAATTCAATCCATAAATAAGTTGAAAGGGTGACATACCAATTTATCACTTGGGAATGATGTGATCATCCCATAATACATCATATAATGCCTTGTGCTAGAATCTCTAATTTTCTTCTACCAGCTTCTTGATAATAGTGACTAAGTTCTTGTTACTCAACTCATCCTAACCATTTCCTTAGGGGTAATAGTCAGAGGAGTGAGATAGAGTGATCCCATATTAAAAATAGAACTTATTTATGTCATGGGATGAGAAATAAGTAGTATTGTCTATTACTATATTGTTAGGTACTCCAAACTTGGAGATGATGTTTTCCTTAAGGAAGTTGTAAACAACTTCTGAAGTGGCATGTTTGGTTGGGATTACCTCTACCCACATGGTGAAGTAGTCAGTAGTTGTGAGAACATAACATTTACCTAAACTTGATAATGGGTTTATTTTGCCAATGATTTCAATACCCCATTGTTGGAAAGGTTCTTCAATAACTATTGGCTTGGGAGTAGGGTTGCCAACTTGGGTTTCCCTAAAAACTGCTGGCATAACTTGTATTTATGCACCTCAGTGTATACATATTAAAAAAGTGTGGGATAGTAGTACCTTTCTCACATTTTTTTTTGAGATATGACTTTATTTGAGAAATGTCCTCCACATGCCAAGTTGTGAAAGGATTCAAACAACTTGGCTTGTTGTACTTTTTCTACACACCATAGAAAAATTCCATCAATGTTTCACTTGTACAAACCATTATCCCAAAGAATAAGATTCACAACCTTAATCTTGATTTTCCAATTCTATTTATAATATAAATTTTTTATACATTCTCCATATATGAGTAAATTATCAATGTTAGAGTACCACTCATTCATTGTGCTTACAAACAAGACTATAGGAAGTTCTTGTTTTGTACCTCCCTTATAACTAGATACTTATTTTGGTTTGTTTTATACAATAAGATGACACAAACCTTTTCCATGCACTATATTTGTAGGTTTAATTTCCATATCATATTATTTGATCTTAGTGATTGAATTACCTCTTTTGCTTTCAAATTCTTGCTAAGTTAGGATGGACTTGACTGTAGAATCTGGTACCAATGCTATGGTATGAGAATTGAGGATATAATATCTAAAGTGATTAATTGATTTAACCACAACATAAGTATGTTTCTTAATGGGGGATTATTTGAGCTCATGAGCCTTAAAAGGATATTTGATGAAAGTTATAGGATATTCAATCCCCTCTTTATTCAGTTGCACCAAAATGGTGGATAAAGTGTGCTCAAAAGCATAACTATACATGATCAAGTCATTAGTATATTTAAGGTATATTAGTATTGGAGCATGAGTAATTACTTCATTTATTTCATGAAAGGTAGCTTTCCCTTTTGCATTCCAATAGAAAATTGACTTCCCTATCATCATATCAACAATATGACATCTTTTCTCAATAAAATTAGGTACAAATCTTTGTAATAAGTTAACCTTCCCAAAGAAAGAATGTAATCCTTTATTATTGGATGGTAGAGAAAGATTCTAAGTAGACTTCACCTATTTAAGATCAATCTTGGTTCCTTCCTTGGACATGATGTGCCTAAGGAGTTTACCTTTGATAACCTCAAAAATGGATTTTTGAGATTGAGGGATATCCCATGTTATCAATGCCTTTGAAGTACTTGCTATAAATGATCATAATGATCTTGACATTTATTTGATAAAATTTTTAAATAATCAAGATAGACCATAATGAACTTACCCATATAATCCTATAAATCTAGGTCTATCACCCTCTAAAAGGTGGGACCAACATTAATCAATCCAAAGGGTATTCTACAATATGTAAAAGTTCCCCATGGAGTAGTAAAGGTCATTTTGTGTTGATATTTATTTCACACCTACACTTGGTTATATCTTGAGAAGCTATCTAGCATTGACAACATCTTTTAACCTACTACTATTTGTAGTACTTGATCCATTATCATCAATGGGTAATTATCCATTAGTGATTATTGGTTTACATTATGGAAATCAACATAGATGTAGATTTTTCCATTATATTTCCTCACAGGAACAATGTTATCTATCCATGTTAAGTGATACATAGGAAAAATGATTCTAGTATTTATAATCTTTTATATCTTGGTAAGGATGGTACCTAAGATTTTAGGATTGTATTGTCATTATTTTTGCTTGTGAGGTAGAGACCCAGATTTGAGAGGAATATCATGTTGAAATTCCTTGGGTCAGAAAGATTTCAAATCAGCATATGAATATGCTAACACATCAATGTACTTCCATAGAAGTGTCACCAAATTCTTTCTTTCCTTCTTTCAATGAGCAATATTTCCTAATATTTACTATTTTGGGGTCATATTGTATTCTTAGATTGAGTTTCTCAACTTCTATTGATGAATCCAATTCAAAATTTTATTGTTTGATAAATCAATCATGTTTATCAAAGAAACTTTCTAGAGAAACCAATCCTTTAGGAATCGTATTCCCCTTCATCTATAAAATCTCTTCACCAATTTCTTCATTTACCTTGGAGACTGATTCTTGAGGAGTAGAGTCACTCCCTTAAAAGTATAATTCACTAAAATATTGTACCTTATCCAAAAAGGAAATGATTTTCTCATCACTATTGAAAACTTGCCAATGATTGGCATTATCATGAACACTAGGTTGAAATACCAATTCTATGGTATACTTGTTTCCCTAGACATCCTTATGGGGAATTAGGAGGGTGGCTAAAATGACCAATGAATCTACCTTATCATTGTATTCTCTTGGGACTACTGATATATCAAAAGCATCAAAATCCTAAATGCAATCCCAAACATGATTATGATAATGCCTTAACCTTTCATTATTTGTTTGATACAAATTTTTTACTTGACAAATGACTAATTCAACATCACCTCGAGCATGAAGATTTTTAATTCCTTTATCTTGTAAAACACCCATCCCTAATAGAAATAATTTTTATTCTAAATTATTATTAGTATTATCAAATTTCAACTTTAAAAAAAAAGGGAAGATATTTAATTCTAAAGAAATAAGGACTATCCTAGCTCCATATCCAATTGAAGAGCAACTACCATCAAATTCTAAATTCTAGACATCATTTGAACCTTCTAATTTGACAGTCTCAAAATCTAAATTCTCTTCATCTAAAGAGGATGATTCATCAATTTCCTAACCTTCATTTTAAATATAATTTGATGATACTAGATCCTCATATGTGGTCTAGAAATAAGTTCCCATTCTAAAGGTTTTAAAGAGAATTTGAACTTTTGGATCCTCAGTCTTTATCACAATATAGTTTTCTTGCTTCTCTAGATGAATTTTTCACATAAAAAATTTGATGTGTATTCTATCCTTAAAAAAATCCATGTTGATCTCACCACCAACATATTTGAATTTTTTTTGTCACAATAAAACTCTATATGAATATAGAATGTTGGCTACAAGAACCATCATCTTTATCTTTTTCTCCAAAAAAGTGGCAAATGCAAATTATACATCTTTGATTTGACTTATGAGGGATAATTGCTTATTTTCCATTGAAAAACATTGTCCAAAAGTCTTTTTTAGAGTTAACCCCAAGGAAGTAGCTACTCTAACTAGCATCACATTGTCAGAGGTACCCAAATAAATGATGCAATTATTGAGCTTGTAACCATTGACTAATAGGGACATATAAAAAGGCTCTATTTTTTTAGATACAAATGAGGGAGTTACGACAAAGTTATTTTGTTTAAGTTTTAGTTTAGGTTCAATAGGTGTACTTTTAGATGAGATCTAATTGGAATTGGATCCCTTGTTTCTTACAAACTTAACAAATGTTTTGAATTGTTTAGGGTTGGATTAGAGCTATTCAACCTCAGACATTACAATTTTTGTCTTTCTTACATGGTCTATGATATCAAAAGCTAGGTATGGAATGGTTGAGGAAGAAGGGGAATTTTCATTTTCAGGTTTTGGGTTGTGGGCACTAGGTCTAAACATAGAAGGAGAAGAAGTGGAATGATGAGGTGTATTTATTTGTTTACCCCCCTTCATATAATTTGATTGAACTAGTAAAAGAGTTCCTCTTTTAGTATTCATAATGTCTTGATGTGGTTAATCTTTGGACTTAGATTTATGAACCTTTTATTCTTGATTCAACTAGTTTTGAGAATGGGTGAAGATGGTATAAGACTCATCACTTGTATCTTCCTCTTATTAAACTTCTTATTCAAAGTTCAAAAACTTGATATCAAAATCACTAGCTATTCCTAATTGATATCCTATGAAGGGATTATAATGGTCCTATGGAACATATTATAACTCTAGAAGATCATCATGTTCTAGTTTAAACAGGTTTATTATTGAATTATTAGGTGGTGTCTCTAATGCAAGCCTTGCTTGTGGTGGAGGAAGTTTGTTCTGATTTTGGTTCCTTACAACATTGTTGGGTTAATTAAAAGCATTTGGGTATGTTCTTCTCAAAAATGAATAAATATACATACCTTGATACATTTGCTTCTTGAGTGCTAATAATTCATTTGCCAACTTCTACACCATATGATCCATGGTGCTAGTAGAAGGTAGAGTTGAAGAGGGCTAACCTTTAGGCTTGATTGAATCCTTTCTCAATTTTACCACCAAGATCAAATAATCTTCTACTTCCATAGCCAAATTTTGAGCATCTTGAATATTAGTTGGGGCTACTCTTTTTAAAATAAAACTAATCTCTGGTAATTCATAATTAATGAATAAACACTTCAATTTCTCAGGTGTAGGTTGTGCAAGAAGTGGGATCCTATTCCTCAGCTTACTAAAATTTTCCATGAACTTATGTATGGGATCATGTGGTTCTTTTTTTCATTTGTGTGAGTTAGGCTAAAAATTCATGAGTGTATTCTACTAGCTTAAATCTTGCCTCAAACTTAGCTTGAAGTTTTTCCCAACTTGTGATGGTTCAAGTTATAAGATGGTAAAACCAATCAGCACCAACACCTTAGAGTGTTTATATGAATAATATTATAGAAACATATTTATGTTCCACCCATATAACTCTATATGTAATGTATAATGTGGTAATATGTTCATCTAGATGTTGCTTGCCATCACCATAAAAGTTGGGGAATTTTTTTCATGAACCATGAGGTAGTTCATGTGATGGTGGTGTCAAATTCAACAGACCAAAAATAGTTCCCCATGGACCTTGAGTAACCATTATGTTTGGGTTTTATGGAGGAATAACAAATCTTTTCAAATGTAAAATAGGCAAAGTCCTATGAACATTAAAAGCTTCCTCTGGTATGGGAGATCTTGTACTAATAGGAGGAAAACTTCTTGTATGTTGAAGAGGTGACCATGTACGTGCCATCAAAATATTGAAGTTATGATTTTGAAACAACTCAGAAATAGGATCAATATATCTTGCTTCCCTTTTAATGTTGGTGTAATTCTATTCTACCAGATCATAGACTTATCAAGAAAAATAAAGAGATAAGGAACAATAAAAAATACAAATAATAACGTACTAGTTCTATTTCAATCGAATGAGTGTAACTCTTGGTTGTGTGTTCATTCCCCAGTAGAGTCACTAAAAACTATTGGGTGAATATTTTTTCACCAAAAAATGGTAATAAAATGGTAATTTTAGCCATAGTATGATGAGACTAAATTTATCTTTGAGTAAAGGTGAGGCATCCTTCTTATTGCTAACTAAAATCAATAAGCAATTAATTACATGTATTTATAGTAACGTTATCATGTGGGTGTCTCCATATCATCCCATTATATTTTTTTTAGAATTGATGTTCACTTAAAAACTTATAATATAATTCCTTTTTATTCTTACAATGTATCATATAAACATAAAAATACTTATTGGAGCAATAATAACTAATATCCAAATTAGCTAGATGTAGGAATAACTAAAATAATACTAGTGAGTGTGTATCACAAGAAACCTGTGAAGGCTTAAAGACCTTTGTTGCTTCTTAAATTAATCTAAAAACAAAAATGGGTAGAACAAAGCACATCCTAAAGTCTCCACCTTATTTCCAATGAATATTAAATAATCAAGGAGAGTTACTCATAGCCTAAAGTCTCCAAAGTCACTTTCAATCATGAACACAAGATGCAAATCAAGTAATGATATTACATCTCAAAGACTTCAAAATTAGATTTTTGGCACCTTCTAGTTTATATATATTCATACCACAATTTGATCAAATACACATTAGATGCAATGGAAAAGACATAAGAACATTCCCAATATACCACAAGCTTATTCCAACACAAAGATTGAATGGCCACTTGATTTTATTATATTGATTGAATATAGATTTACAATTTGAACACAAAGTTTCATATTTACTTCTTAACGGAGCAGTATTTCTCCTCTATAGCCAAAAAAGATCTTATTATAAAATAAAATCCTCTTATTTATAGAGAGAATCCATGAACAAAAATATGGAAATCCTAACTACCTTGACTTATTCTAGATAGAGTTCGATTTTGCTTAGCACTCTATAATTTTCCTACATGTAAATTACATATAAAAAATTACATACATAAATATTTTAAAATAATCTAAGTGTCTAAACACATAATAATTTCTTCCTTTTTATTCTTCTTCATGTAAGCTTTATATCTCTTTAGGGCCACTTAAACTTCATTGTTGTCTAGTCCTGATGTGTTTCTAGAGATGGTGAGGAATCTTGTGATGGAGTTTGCTATGTTGGTAGGTATGCCTTTGTGCCTATCCAAAATTATATATAACTTATCCATAATCACTTGGAACATAACCAACTTATCAATGGATTCCAATGTGAATGTTCTTGTTTCAAATTTAGTGTGAACCAAGGAAGTGAATTCTTCAATAATTATTTCTACAAGAAGGATTTTTTGAGTATCATCCATCATTTGGCAAGGAAATTCCTTAATCTTGTTTACAATATCTAGTCCCTTGTCTTTGCACATGTTTAGGTCTTATTCAGGATCCTTGATCATATTTTGAAGGACTTCTTTACTATTCTTCTTTTCCTCCTTGTATTCCATGAATATCTTCTTGTTTGGAATCACCTTTTGTTCAATTAGAAGTTCCAAATTGAATTGACATAGTTGGGTCCACATATGGATGTCATTATCTATAAGTTGCAAGTTTGAGAAAGTGTATCAAATGTCTATTTCATCTTTGTCTTCACTTCACTCAGATTGTTAAGAAGCTCAATAGTAGAACACATCCATTGAGCACCTTGTGTTAATAGCATTTCTATCTAGGCACTGATTGCATGACCTTGTGATCCAATCTTCTCTCCTTTATGAATAGCCTTTTTAGTAACCTTTCTTCCAATAGCTTCTATTGGTTTAGACAATTGAGTAATTTTTAATAGAACTAAGGTCAACTATTCTAACTAAACTTTAATCTAATCCTTGTTCAACATATCCTTGTCATAACTTTTAAGCAACAATGCCATTTTCACCTATTTATCACCTTTTTATGTTTATCTCCCAAGTTCTATTCATCTAATTACATAGTCAGATGCTTGGATATATTTAATATTTTTATCCTTTGGAGGCACTAAAACCTCAACATAGTTATTACTAGATGAATCAAATATCACCCTTGATATTATTTTGGCTTTTTTGCTAATTTATGCTTTAATGGAACTATTTTACCAAATTCAAACTCTTCTAGTGATATTTATTGTTTTTTTCTCTTTGTCATTTGAGAAATTAGCCAAGGGGGAAGGGTGTATGAATATTATTTCATTGGTGATGCCATGGATTGGGATGATGGGATAAGATCAGTGGTTTATGAGGTGGGTAGAATGGAAGGTAGAATGGAGGTATCTAGTAATGGAGAAGATACCAATGGAGTGGTGGTAATGGTAGGTAGTGTTTCGGTAAATATGCAATAGTTTTCATTTTCAATGTCATATTGGTCATGGGAGTGGATATGCCAGTTTCCAACGTAGATGATGAGATAGAATTGAACTTATCAAAGTCCAACTATGTAATATATGTATTGGAAGGTGAACTTGACAATATTTTGGGACTAAGTAAGGAAGAAAGTTATCCAAATACTTGATCCAAAGTGCCATGATAAGGGAATTCAAAGAGTGAGTCACTAGCAGGTGAAGAAGGAGATGAATAAACTATCTTTATGGGTATAGTATGGGAAATAGATACAATAGGAGTGATTGGGGGTAGAGTATAAGATAATACCTAGGAAGCTTCTAGTTGGGAAGTCACCAAATGCACTGATGCTTCACTCATGATAGGATTGTATTCTACATTAGCCTAAATATCTTTCCCTTCAGTGTCTATACATTTTCCTTTACTTTTGAAAACAAATTTCACCTTTTGTATAGAGGTAGAAGTATCTTCCTTATTTTTTGTTATAATCTCCTCTCACTTCTTGGAAGGTTCTTCATCATATTCCTCTTTAGATCTAGTCTTAAAGGGTTTTATATTAATACTCTTTGATTCTAATTAGGTGTTGGTATTTAAAAGAATGAGTTGGAATCTATCCCTTATATAAGTATATTCCTTTATTAACCATTGTATTAGTGGAATAGGTGTGGAATCCACTTTATTATTCTCATACTGAGGATCCAATATATTTTCATCATATTTCATACCTTTAGGAACATCATCCATCTTCAAATTTATGATTTTATCCCAAGTGAGGTAGCTATAATTAAGATTCCTCAATTCTTCATATGTTCTGCACTCAACCCAAATATCTTCTATTATATGTACATGAGTGTAGTTTATTTTCATCTTATCCTTTATTTTCCTATAATCAAAATCATTTTGGCTCTTGAATTGCTTAAGATTAATCCATTACAACTTAGTTTCAATTGTTTTGGCCTTAGAAGTGGTATATATTATGTATCATCCAATACTAATTAGAAACTTAAATACAAGCTTGTGAACCTTTGATTATTTCTTATGAACATTCATCATTTGTTGACACATTTCCATTAACATCAGTTTATCACTTGGATATCTTGGTAGCATATATGATTTCTCACTAAAATATCCTACTCTAATGTAGGTGAAGTTTAGGAAATGGAATAATACATAACCAATCTTATTTACATGTTCCCATGCTACATCTAAAACCATTTTCTTGTCATGGTCCTTGTCAAAAGTACAAATATACTTATATAAAAAGGCATCATTGACCCTTATATAATGCTTTAGGTTGTCCTTCTAGGTCAATTGAGGATAATATTCATAGACTAGAACTTGCCTTTTAACACCAATGGAAGTTAGACCTAGGAAGGATTTAATTATTGATGTAGCATACACTAAATAAGAAGTCATGTATAACTTAATGGAAGAAGTCACCTCAAAAATTTGGTTACAAATGGCATCACTAATTTTCTTCCCCTAGAAGATCTACTGCTTATTCTTCTTGATGATTAAGATGTACTAATACATCCACTCTTGAAATATTTTAGATGTAGGAAACCCATTGACTCTACTCATAAGAGTGGTCAACTATCCTACTTATTTAAGGAATTCACTATGATAGATGTTCTTTGGCCATCTAGCAATGGAAGGGTGAGGTGTCCTAATCTAGTGGGTATTGATATTCTTAATAAATATATTAGGGTCTTTGTCATAATACTCTTATGATGATCTCATGGTTATGTTTAAGTATTCTTCTATATCAAGAATATTAAAGATCTTGTAAAAATATTCTTCAAGTCAGATCACAACTTTACCATCTATATTTTTTATGGACCTACTTTATCTCTCAAAATGAGCAACTACTGCTAGGATGAATTTTTAATCCTATGCCAAAATTGGGAATGTAGTTTCCAACTAAATCATACTATCTATCACAACTTTCATGTGAGGTGCAACCAGGTCCTTGCTTAATATTTGTAGTAATTATGTCATATCCATGTGTCCAATCTCAATTTATTTGATTTGGTCAACATTTGAATCAATTAAGGATAGAGGAACCACTCCTTGGAACTTGTAATTCATGACTCTTTTTGTAGATAAACCTTTATCATTGGTTGATAAATTTCATGAGAGTGTTGAAGATCTCTAGAGTTAGCACATTTTTCATTTGGTAGGAAATATGCAAAGGCAAACAAAATCTTTGCTTATGCATCTAATAAGAAATTTTATGTAGTTCAAAGAAAATTATTTAAACTTCATGGGGGTAGTAAAAGCCTCATATAGTCTAGAGAAAATTATACACACTATACATTGGTAGTTCTTTGGGGTGTAGTTTAGTGAAAATTCTTTAAACTACATGCTTTGTGTAAGTCAGATAATTTTCTTCAGACTACACAAGGCATGGGAAGGATGTTGGCCAAAGAAAATTCTTTGGCCTACATGACCTTTTGATGTGGGTCAAAGAAAACTATTTGGCCTGCATATGTGTAAAAAACATGGGTGTAAGTTGGACAAAATTCTCTGGCCTATACCAAAACTTAGGGAGGAGTGCTTATAGGATGACTGGGTACACTTCAAAGAAAATTCTCTAAAGTGCACCATGATAAAAATGTTAGGATGTGCTTTGAATTTTTTTTCTAAATCACCTAGTAGGAAGGGACCGTGTTACTCAGAGAAATTCCTTCAAAGCATGTACTCCACTTGAAACTATCAAAGGTTTCAAAAAAATAAAGGGAGTTTCAATAATATAAAATGATAGGGTTTGTACATGGTTTTCTAAAAATTAAAATGATGAAACAACGAGGAAAGAAAGAGAAAGAAATCAAAATGGAAAACCTAGTATAATAAAGAACATGATGAAACTCACTTGAGATTTGTAGTGTAATAAAAACCCATGGGTGAGTCAAGGTAGATCAGAGAGAAAATGGTGACAATAAAGGTGCAATTGAGCATGAAAATGGTGAGGGTAGAGATAAAAAGAAAATTGTGAAAATAAATTAATAAGGTGATTATTTATAACCAAACTATAATAATTGTTCATCAATAACCACATGTGTTAGGTTAGGATGTTGAAGTGGAACAATTCTCTAGCCTTGCATGTGTAGGGTCAAGTTTTTTCTCTAGCCTTGCATGTGCAAGGTCAGATTTTTAATCTAGCCTTACATGTGTAGGGTCATGTTTTTTCTTCAGACATACATGTTTGGGGTGGGGTTTTTTAAGCCTTACATGTGTAGGGTTAGGTTTTTTTTTATCTAGCATTGCATGTGCAGGGTCAAGTTTTTTCTTTGGCTTTGCATGTGCAAAAGGGAAACAATTGATGTAAAAAAAGACTATTTTTTGGGAGGGAGATTACTCATGAAGCCAATAGATTTACCTCATTTTTTGTGCCTATAGCTTATGGGCTATGAGATATATAATTTTCATAGGGGTTATTCCATGAATTGATTTAGCTAAATTTGAGAATAACACTTTCCATAGTGGTTATGATGTGTTTCATATGTTGATAGTGATTAGTGACTATTATATGTCATGTGATTATTTATAGTTAATATACTTAGAGTTTTATAACTAGATCACTAACTAGATTATTTTGGTGAAGTCTAATAAAAGAGTATGTTTATTAAATTTTAGATAAAAATTATCATGTTTTTTATGTCAAACCCAGTGGGGTTATTACATAAATAGTGTATATATGTATCATTAAAAAGTGCCAAATCCTTTTTGAATGAGATATTTATAATTTGTTTATATATGGATCTAGTTGAATACTTAATAAATTGACACATTAGGCTTATGGGTTGACCCTAAGAATGGTTTTGATTTTATGAAATAGTCATTTTTGGGAGTGGGATTATTCCAACCACTATAGGTTGTTATCAACTGGCAATAACAACTGTAACTTTCTAAACTGACCAATGTATAGGTTTTATTTCCTAAGAGTCTATATATGTCTATGGAGGATTTTTAGTTGGTTTTAAATATACATTTAGGTTCATGTAGGTGTATAATAGTAGACCAAAAGGGTTGACTCATAGTATAACATTCAAGTGTGAGAAGATAGTTAATTAGGACATTGTTTGGATGCTCAAATCATGTGTGGCAAATGTGTGTCAATATTTTCATTATAAAAATTTATAGACCATATTTTAGTATATAAAAATTACCAGCTTTTATTCTAATAATGAAATTGATAGAGTAAAAGGATAAAATATACTTGATTGTGTAAAATATACTTTTCCTTTTAGGAGATGGATCTGAATGTACAACTTTGGTTCATGTAACCTGTAATGAGAATGAAGTAGTTTGTCTATATATGTAAGTTAAATTATAAAAATTAAAAGTATCAAGGGCTAGTGTAAACCTTTGTGTTTTTTCAAACCATGTTTCCTTCATAACATTTTGGAGATAATGCTTCCTCATTGAAGAATTGGAGAGTTGGGTGTTGGGTGTCGTTATTCCCTACATTTAATCAACTTTTTGTTGATGTCATATTTACCCAGGGCTGTGTCTAAAGCTATATGCAACAAGAGGAATCATAGCGATTTAGTAATTGATTGTAGGTATTTGTATTTTTTTCTTTTTTTGTTTTTGATTGATTTTTAATGTCTTAAGGACTTCTTGGTCAAAAACTTATTAGAATCAAATGATGAAAAATGCTGAAAGTAAACACATGTTTCCAGAAATGAATTTGCTGGAAGTAAACACACGTTTTTAGAAATGAATTTGCTAGAAGTAAACACACGTTTGTAGAAATGAATTTGCTAGAAGTAAACACACATTTACAAAAATGAATTTTCTGGAAGTAAACAACCATTTGTAGAAATGAATTTGCTAGAAGTAAACACACATTTTCAAAAATGAATTTACTGGAAGTAAACACACTTTTGTAGAATAAAATAGATTGCTGAAAAATGATTGCAAAGAAATGAGAATTTAATCTAAAATTCCTGTAGGAACAAATTTACAACAAATTTTAACTTTAAGGAGTTGGAAGCATTTGTAAATTTAACAGAGTTACCTATTTGCTTGAATAAAATATAAATACCAACCAAAAATGAAGATCTTGGTTCTTTGGAGGAGTGGGCCCTTGCTCTGCCTAGAAACAAGATTGAATAATTTAATTTGCTTTCAAAATAGAAATGGCTATTTCATTGATAAAATATTCTATATTACAAAATGTACTAATCTATCCTTTTTTTTCTTTCAGTGATCTTCTTCTCTATATATCCTAAATTCCCAGGTCTACATATATAGATGCTTTGATGGCTATAATTGTTTCATAGATACGATGGAACTAAATCATACCTAGAATAGATGTTGAATCAGGATGTGGTTGGATGTCTAGCTATGTGATAAATGTCTTGGATCTGAAAATATAGAAATCGAGAATATGTTCCTAATTTAATGGGATCATTGACCTGATAGATTACTGACCACTTTGGAATAGATCCTTATCAGTTCTATATCTAGTTGTGAAAGTTCTAGAGCTTATCTACAGGAGTACCGGAGCTAATTCAAATAATTTTGGGGCTAAATATAGAGTTTCAGAGCTAAGTCTAAAAATGTGATAACTTAAAATAATATGTTGGAGTTCTGGAACAAAGCTGAATTGATTCCAATGATTCTAAAAACATGCAATCCACTTTTAGCCTGATGATGACCTGTTTTATTACAAAACTTGAATTTTCCAACACACTTGTTAGGAATTATAGGGTTTTTTAAACATTAGAATCACAATCAACAAAATATTGATAATTACATCCTAACTCATCTCAGATCAAAATAAAAGTAAGAAAATACAATCAAACTTAATAGAAAGAAAGAGTAAGATGAGGTCATTTATTATACATTTATCAAGCATATCCTGGCCTCATCATTTTCCCCCATACTTGTTTGTAAGTCCCTTTACAAACTTTACTCTTAAAATTTGGGATTGTATATCCTGCATTCCATTTGATTACTCAGATCAAATGGCTAGAACCAAATATCCCAATGCTTTGATCTAGAGGTACTATACCCAGCTCCTGCTTCTACTTTTCTTTTCCATTCCACAAATTGAGTGGGATTTTGAAGTTCTCTATTTTGCCAAGGAGATATGGGAGTGAGAAGTAGAGGTGGCCTTCTCTGCATGCCTATCCATATACACCAGGGAGTTTCATTGATATGAAGAATTATTGTGCATAAAGTTTTTGCCCTTTCTAGACTCTAGATCAAATTTAAAGGGGATATTACTTCACTTCTTTTCAATGTCACTGGAAGAAATTCCAATCTTTTTAAACATGCATCATAGATATTATCAAAATTTTCCTTCTCATAAGAGGTGAAGACATCCATGCTTTATTTTAAATTAGAAAGATAAGGTCCCTTGAGTTTGTCATTAAATGCATGGGATTGGAAATGTGTAGCAAAGGTGAGTGGGTTACCAAAATGAATTCTCATACAGAGACTGGATGAACTAGCCTTTGACCAATGCTCTGACTCCCTTTTCTACCATGCAATCTAATTTTTAAGAATAGAGACAAATGTGTTAAGCTGGATTTCCCCTATATACAAATTGATCATAAAACTTGTATTTCTTTCTAGCATAAAATTACAGAGCTAAAATTCATAAAGAAGGTTTTTCTATTATGTATTGGCTAAGGAGTAGGTGGCTGAGAAATCAACTTCATCTTTTATTTCATGTGGAAGGCCACATGCTATCCTTGCCAACTGCCAGTGAATGAATTGATCTTCTAAAAACATGTTATAAATAGGAGAAGGTCTTCTACATGCAAGCAGTTTCTCACTCAACATATAAACTATTTGTATTTTCACAAGACATTTATAATTATCATTTTCCTCCTAGTAAAATTTGTCTTCCCATTCCTTGCTTGCTTTCTCTTCTTCTACCAATTTGCCTTTCAAGTCTATATTGGATGCCTTGATTACACTGAGTTCTCTGCATGTATCATCTCATAACTGCTTGAGTGGCAGATAAGTCAATTTAGTCTGTGCAAAGACTGTTGACATAGAGGTCTGTATTATACATTTTTCCTCATTCTCCATCAGTTTCCTTTTAATCTCTGCTAATTCCTCATTCTTGACTATGAATTGGTTTGTTAATTCTTCAAGGAGCATTTCTTTTTGTTCTAATTTGAGTTTGAGGAAGTTTAATTATTCATCCTTTTCCTTGATAATGAGTTCTACTCTAGACAAAAATAGAGTTTGTCTAATTTGTTGGTTTTATTCCTTCTCTAAAATTTCTTGGGAATTAAATAGTCCTCATCCACCATAGGGGATTTCCCTTTCCTTCTCCAAGATGCCTATTCATCTTCTGCATGTGATGGTGCTGCTATCTCACCCATTTCTTGGAAAGCTTGTTCTTCAAATATTTCATCCCCTTCTTCCTTTTCTATTTGGCTTGGTCCAAGAGGAGTCATGGCCATGCTGCCCAAAATATCAATAGCTTCAGTTTCTAGCCTTGCTTTTTCTTCCATCTCCTTTGGACTTTCTTTAGATCTTTTATGATGTCTTCTTTCTTGAGGAGCCTCAAAATGTGTAGACATAGGTCTCCTTTTAGAACTTATTCTAATGTTCACCTTTTGCTCAGGCCTAGGTGAACTGTCACTGTCAGAGATAGGTATCAGTTCTTCTGTAGCTTTTGCAAAACAAGAAATGTCCTGAGAAGGTATAGTAGGGTCTGTAATTTTAAATTTTATTTTAGATTTTCTTCTTTATGGTATTTATTCTTCCCCTAATCTTTTATTTTCTTCAACAATGGTATTAGTTTTCAAATGAATTGAAGGGGCAAGAGGAGTTGCTATTGTTCTTCTAAAAATACTAGGGTTTTTCCCAAATTTGCTAAGAAATTTGTCCCACATTCCTTCCCCATTTTTCTTTGAAAGGAAATGGTGTTGGCATACCAAATGTACTAACCCATGATGTCTAATTGTTCCTACACCCCAAGAATACCTCTAGGCCATTGTATGGATGGAGTTAAAAAGAAACCCTGGAAGGTTTACTATATATTCTAGTTTTCTAGCTCCATATCTAAGGTGTATAAGGATTTTTTGGACTTCTTTTCCTAATGTCCTAAATTGTCCATCACAAGTTAAATACATAACTATCTAAAATGCTACTCGGTCAAAGGGTTTGGGTAGGCTATCCCTTTTGACTCCTTTAATGATTTTCTTTATATTATAAATATACTAGGGTTTAGCCTCCCCTTCTTTCAATAGGATTTCAACCAGGTCTTTTAATGCCCCCTTGATAGGTTTTGGGACATGCACTATTGGTATTCTAGAAATTTCACTTATTACATTCATATAAAAAAGAATAACAACCTTCCTAGTTTTTGTCCTTGATTATCCTAAATTGATAATAAATTCTCTTACCAGTTCATCGTTATACTTGGGAAATTTCCTTAGAAACTCTAGCCAACCTGCCTATTGAAAGATGGTTGCTACTTCTTCATCTACAAGGAGTTAGGTATCATTTTTTGGTTCTAACTTTTTTTTAATTCCCATGATTTGTGCTTCTTAAATCTTACATAGGTTAGTTTGAAGATTGCTTCTCTTATCAATGGAATGGATGATTTTAACTATGAAACTAGTAGATTTAGTTTCTAATTGGGAGAATTCGGTAGCAAAATTACTATACTTAGCTACAAAATTTAGCGATTTTGACTACAGAACTACTGTACTTAGCTATAGAATTGATGGAGGTAATTTGTTGTATCTCTTTTGAAATTTTCTATAACTAGCTTTTACTTTGTTGGTTCAAGAATGACTCTTTATGACTATCTACCAACTCATTCCATCATCAATATCCTTCTCATGATTTTGCACATTTAACAATGATGTATAATAAATGACTCAGCATAATAATCTTTCTAAATCAAGTCTAATCACATATGCAAACTTTCAATCTAACCTTTAACAAGTTAAAAACATAATTACCATCCTTGATGATGTAATCCCTCCATCATGATGACTCATCATTCCTGAAAAGCAGTTAGAAAATAGTTAGAAAAAAACTTTATTTAAATTAGCCATTTATTTGAGAAGATTAATCACCATTATTGGTTTTCAATTGATCTTTTTTTTTTGAGAAGAGAATGCCATTTACTAGTTTTCATCCTCTTCCCTTTATTATGAATCTTTTCATCTGATTATTTTATCATTTAGGAAGAATTGGGTTCTTCCATATGATCAAATTCTTTGTTTACTTCAATCTGCTTCAAGAATTCATCCTTAGTAGGAGGCTTCCTATAAAGTTTTTCCCTGTGTCCATTGAATAAGAGTACTCTTTTGCTGCCATCAATAGGAAGTAACTAGATAGAACCATTGTCAAATATCTGCTTAATTTGATAAGGTCCCAACCATTTGGTTCTTAATTTGCCTTTGAATTATTGGTACTTAGAATCAAACAATAATTCCTAGTCTCCTACTTTGAATTGTCTTTCCTTGATATGTGAATCATGCCATTGCCTCCTCTATTCTTGGATTATCTCTATCTATTGAAGTGCTTCCATTCTAAATTCATCTAATTCATTGAGTTGAAGGATTCATTCCTTTTGAGCTACATCCAATTCAATTCCCACCTTAGCTGATGTCCTCAATGTCTATAGTTCAATCACAATAGGCAACAAGGGTTTTTGCCCATAGACTAACTCATATGGTGAAACCCCTATTATGGTTTTCCATGTTGTATTGTAAGCCCAAATAGCTTTAGGTAGTCTTTTCACCCAATCTCTTCTTTCAGCTTCAACTATTTTAGTGAGGATGTTTTCTAATTCTCTATTTGTTACTTCAACTTGTCCATTTGCTTGTAGGTGATAGGGATATGACTTCCTATGATTGATATGATAATATGTTATGAAGGCCTGGATCATATTGGACATAAATTATGGTCCCTGGTCTAAAAATAAACTTCTTGGTGCTCCAAATTTTACCATAATTATATGCCAAAGGAAATCAATAACTACTTCTTCAGTGGCATTTGTTAAAGCCTACACTTCTACCCATTTTGTTACATAATCAGTACACACAAGAATGTACTCTTTTCCTTATGAAGGAGGATTAAAGGGTCTAACAAAATCCAATCCACATCTCTCAAATGGTTCAATCACTACTTGTGGTTGTAGAGGAATTTCATTTGTAATGGTTGGCTATACCATCCTTTGACAAGGATCACACCGCCTAATATATCTCTTCACATATTTGTATAGAGATGGCCAATAGTAACCAGTGCCAAGTATCTTGTGAGATGTTCCTTTAATGAAATAGTGTCCTCCACTTGGTTCATCATGACATGCCTAGAAGATGTCAAATATTTCATCTTCTCTCACACACCTATGTAAAACCAAATTATGACCACATTTAAATAACATTCAATTTAACCATTTGAACTGTGCACTAGTTTTGATTAACTTCTTTATTTTCTTTTTAGTGAAAGAAAGAGGAAACCTCCCTATTATAAGATAATTTTCCATGTCAGAAAACCATGATGTATTAGCTAAAATAACAAATAATTGTTCATCTAGAAAGTTGTCCTTGACTGGATCTTGCTCTCTTGTACTGGTCAATATTGACAAGAAATCAGTTACCACATTAGATTTACCTAGATTGCCCATAATGGTAATATCAAATTCTTGTAGAAATAATAACCATCTAATTATTCTACCTCCAACCACTGGTTTTTTCATTAAATATTTAATTACTGAGTGATTTGTATGTACAAATATTTTGTACCCTATAATGTAATGTCTAAATTTATTGATTGCATAGATCACAGCCATTAATTCTTTTTTAGTGGTAGTGTAATTTCTTTCAGTGGGAGTAAGATTTTGACTTAGGTATTAAATAACATGCATTCTTCCTTCTTCATCTTTCTATCCCAAACTGCACCAATTGAGGTATTTGAGGCATCAATTTGGATGTGAAAAAGTTTCTCCAAATTAGGTCCTTGCAATATTGGGTTAGTTAATAATTTATTTTTAATTTCTTCAAAATCATGTTGACATTGTTCATCCCAAATAAATTCAAATTCCTTGGTAAGCAACTTAAACATGGGGGCATCAATTTTACTAAAACCTTAATAAAGCACCTATAGTATCCAGCATGCCCTAAAAATGACTTGATATCTGTGGGGGTTTGAGGAATAGGAAAATCTAAAATAATCTTGATTTTATTTTGGTCAACTTGAATTCCTCTTTTTGAAATATGGTGTCCTAATACAATCCATTCATTAACCATTATCAAAAATTTCTCATGACTAAGAGACAAGTGATGTTATTCACATCTTGTTAAAACTCTATCCAATTTTTTTAAGGCATCATCAAATGTATCTCCATACATAGTAAAGTCATCTATGTATACCTCCACATAGTCATTTCTTAGGTCTACAAAGATTACTAATACAGCTCTTTGAAAGGTTTCTAGAGCATTACATAGTCCAAATGGCAATACCCTGTAAGCAAAGGCACCCCATGGACAAGTAAATGTAGTTTTGTCCTGATCCTCAGTAGCAAATCTAATTTGATTGTATCCACTAAATCCATCCAAGAAGGAAAAGTACTGTTTACCTGAAAGGTTGTCTAAGACTTGATCTATGAATGGTAAGGGAAAATAATCTCTCAGGGTGGCTTTGTTTAGTTCCCTATAGTCAACATAAATTCTCCATTTTCCATTCTTTTTAGGGACAATTAAAATAGGAGACACCCATTGGCTATCTGAGATAGGGTAGATAAAACCTACTTGTAATATTTTTTCAATTTCTTGTTTGACTATATCCCTTAAGGCTGGATTAATCCTTCTCTGAGGTTGCCTAGCTAGTCTAATGTTTTTAGTATAAATGTGATGGGTGTAGATACTTAGATGAATTCACTTCATATCTCTATAGTCCCAAGCAAAAGCTTTAGCATGATCCTTCAAAACTTCAAATAGTTTGACTTCTTCATCATTCTTTAACTAGCTATTAATATTCAATTTTTTTCCTGGTTGAATCTCAACATGTTTGGTTCTAGGATATGATGAAATGATTTGTTGAAGGGGTTCCATTAAGGTGTTTAGTGGACATGCATGTGGTAACAACATATGATATGTAGCAACATCTCTAAAAGTTCCTTGAGATAGAATGCTAGACAAAGGACAATAGGAAGAGTTATTATACTTATCTTGTTATAGGTTGAATTCCTCATTATTACTATTGTCCAAAAATTCTTCATCATCTCTTGATATCTATAAATTTGAAGCTACATATCCTTCCTCTTCCCAAGAGAGATTGCATTCCTCTAGAGTGAAATTATCTTCATTTGTAGAGAATTGGTGTGGTTCCATAACTAACTGTGATGGTTCTAGAATAGATTTGGCATGTTCTGAAACTAATCTTATTTTCTCCAATGATGATTGATGTTCAATTAATGAAGGATTAACCATATCATTTATTTCTTGTACATGATCCTGCAATGTTATCATAGCCAAAGAAGATATATTTTACTCATTAATATTAGGATTATTAACCCATAATTTCACTTGATTATTAATGAAAGGTCATGTAGATGGATATAATTAAATTTTCTTAGAGTTATTACTATTTGAAATAGTCATATCACCTGACTTGCAATAAATTAAGGTAATAACTGTAGCTAACCATGGTCTCCCCAAAATAATAGGATAACCAAGTGTTTTACCTTTTTGCTGTAAGATAAAGAAGTTGACTAGATATCCCCATGATTCCACCATTACTGCCACATCTTCAATAACTCTTGGTTTTTCTACAGACTGATCTACCATCTATAATATGGTATTAGTAGGTTGTATGCCTAGTAATGGTAATGTTTTCAAAGTGTCCACTATCATTACATTGATTGTTGCACCCAAATCAATCAAAATGTTATGTATATCCTTATTTCCTATAAAAATAAAAATAACAAGGCTTCTAGGATCTCCATATTTGGGTAGTAGGAGTTTTCCTACTAATAAATCAACAAGTTTCCCATCTACTTGAATAGTCCTGGGGTACTACTTATTTCTTCTAGGTTTTTAAAAACATAACAATTTGATTAACTTGTTCAACTCTAGAATATCCTTAATTACTTGTAACAATGGTATTTCAATATTCAATCATCTTAGTTCCTACACCAATTTAGATTCCTTAAGTTCTATGATCTCTTTAAGTCTTTTTGGAAATGGAATCTCAGTAGAATTTATTTCTAGTTCCTTATCTTTTTCTTTGTCATCTTCCTTAGGTGTAATTATGCTAGGGTTTTTAGCTTCTTCTATCATCTCAATGATTATAACAGGTGGACTGCTAACTATTTTTCTAGATCTGGTTTAAATGTTTTTACAATCTATTGTGTTTAAATAAACTAATTTTACTAGTTTTGTTTCGTATACAGGAGTTTTTTGTTTGTTTCTTGGGTTTAATACTGGTTGTGCTGACATTTGTGTTTGGATTATGTTTTCAACCTATGGATTTTGTGTTGGAGGTCCCATTATGGCTTGTTGGTTTTGATTTGGATATGTTTTCCCTTGCACATAATTACTAGGGCCCCATCTAGGTTGTGGCTAAGCATAAGGATTTCCTTGACCAGCCCAAGGTTACTGATGTCCTTGAGTTTACCAAGATTGACATGCCCAATTCTGAGGATTCCATGTGGGTTGATGGGCCCAAGGTGGCTATCCCCAACTTTTTGGTACTATTTGAGTTACCCATGGCATCATCTAGGGATTAGGATCTAGTCTTGGCATAAATTATCCTTGGCTGGGTTGTCTCTAAATAAAATTCAATTCTTTTATGGTGGATGATGTATTGGTTTGTTTGAGCTGATTTTTTATAAGTGGAAGAAGAGAACAAGCATGAGTATCATGTTCTTTAGATTCATAGACAATACATACTTCTATTTTATCCAAAGGACATTCCCTTATTGCATGCCTTTTCCTACATCTAAGACAATACATGGCTAATGGTTCAAGTTGGGTATTTGCTTTAGCTTGAAATCCATCCATGGTGGAGGTTAATTGAAATAATATGTCTTTTTTTAAAATTTTTTTCCAATTATTCCATCAATTTGTTCATATCTGGATTCAAATTTTTAACCATTTTCCCTTTTCTAGGTCCACCCCTTGTCCTTGAATAGTTTCTACAAATTTCTATGATTTCATCCATTCTTAATTAAGCAATGTTTCCTCTATTAATTAAATCAAGGGTTTCCCTAGATTCATCATCTAGACCTTTGAGAAAAATGGTTTTATTTAAATCTTCTTAAAGTACAAATCCACATCTTTTACTCACAAAGAGGAATCTATCCAAATAATCTTCTAGATTTTCATCTTCTTCTTGTTTGATTTTGAAAAATTCTTCCTTTCAATTTCTTCCTCTACAATAATCTTGATATTTGTCTAGGAAGATAGTTTCTATCTGTTGAAAATTGGTAATAAAATTAGATGATAATCCCATAAACCACTTCATTACTGCATCCCTCAGAGTAGATGGAAACAACTTCAATTTTTGATTATTTGTCTTGTAACCATAAGTATGACATAGTACTTTAAATTCTAACAAAAATTGGTCAGGATCCTCAGATGACATTCCTCCAAATGTGGGAAAGTGGTGGGTGAGATGTTTTTCATAGTGGTTTCATCATCCTTGATCTAAATGGGATAGGTAAAGGTTCTCTCAAGTTCTCTTCCAGCTTCTCA
Organism: Torreya grandis; assembly: GCA_037957365.1. NCBI lineage: Eukaryota > Viridiplantae > Streptophyta > Pinopsida > Cupressales > Taxaceae > Torreya > Torreya grandis. The sequence goes on from JARHVA010001710.1 coordinate 1,670,388, forward strand.
TGCCATCTCTCTAGTATTTTCTAGTCCCTTCTCCCAGTCAATGTGGTATGTGGTCTATTTTGGGGATGGTGAAAAGTCAAGAGTAGGAGGTTGACTACTCAATTGAGAATCAAAACATTCCCTCAGTGGATCTTAAGAAATAATCTTCCTCCCTAAGGTTCTACTTGGTTCTGGTGACTAATCCAAAAAATCCAAAAATGGTAATTTTGCTTCTTGTCTTGTAGGAGATAATGGTGCCTCCAATTCTTGATCAACATCCTTTCTTAAACTAGATGATGATGGAAATTCTTGTTCATATATTTTGGGGAGAAATATATCCTTGGATTCTCATGGTCTACTCATAAATTAGGGAAAATTTCTTTAATTACTAAATGAATGACTGTTGCTCTTGTTGACACCTAATTAGAAAATTCCAACTAGTGAGTCCCTGGCAATGGTGTCAAAAATGTTGGGTGTCATTATTCCCTAGATTTAATCAACTTTTTATTGATGTCATATTTAACTAGGGCTGTGTCTAAAGCTATATGCAACAAGAGGAATCATAGTGATTTAGTAATTGATTGTAGGTATTTGTATTTTTTTATTTTTTTATTTTTGGGGGAATTTTAATGTCTTAAGGACTTCTTGGTCAAAACCTTATTAGAATCAAATGATGAAAATTGCTGAAAGTAAACACACATTTGTAGAAATGAATTTGCTATAAGTAAACACACATTTGCAGTGTTTGTAGAAATTAATTTGTTGGAAGTAAACACACATTTGTAGAAATGAATTTGCTAGAAGTAAACACACATTTACAGAAATGAATTTTCTAGAAGTAAACACACTTTTGCAAAATGAAATAAATTGCTAGAAAATGATTGCAAAGAAATGAGAATTTAATCTAAAACACCTACAAGAATAAATTTACAACAAATTTTAACTTTAAGGAGTTAGAATCATTTATAAATTTAAAAAAGTTACCTATTTTTTAAATAAAATATAAATACCGACAAAAAATGAAGATCTTGGTTCTTTGGAGGAGTGGGCCCTTGCTCTGCCTAGAAATAGGATTGAACAATTTAATTTGTTTTCAAAATAGAAATGGCTATTTCATTGATAAAAAATTTTTTATTAAAAAATGTACTAATTTATCCTTTTTTTTCTTTCAATGATCTTCTTCTCTATATATCCTAAATTCCTAGGTCTACATATATGGATGCTTTGATGTTTGTAACTATTTCATAGATACGATGGAACTAAATTGTAGGCAGAATAGATGCTGAATCAAGATGTGGCTAGATGTCTAGCTATGTGATAAATGTCTTGGATCTACAAATACAAAAATTAGGAATCTATTCCTGATTTAATGGGATCATTGACTTGATAGATCATTGGCCATTTTGGAATAGATCCTTATCAGTTATATATCTAGCCGTGAAAGTTTTGGAGCTTATCTGCAGGATTACCAGAGCTAATTCAGATAATTCTAGGGCTAAATATAGAAATTTGGAGCTAAGTCTAAAAATGTGACAACTTGAAATAGTATGGTGGAGTTCTGAAACTAAGCTGAATTGATTCTAATGCTTCCAAAAACATGTAATCCACTTCATATTTGTTCTTTAGCCTGATAATGACTTGTTTTATTGCAAAACTTGAATTTTCCAACACAAATGTTAGAATCACAATCGACAAAAGATGGATAATTACATCCTAAATCATCTCAAATCAAAATAAAAGTTACAAAATTGCAAATCAAACTTAATAGAAAGAAAGAGTAAGATGAGGTCATTTGTTATACATTTATCGGGCATATCCTGGCCTCATCATTGGGGTGATCATGCCCAAAAATTGTGTAACTATGAAAAATTCTAAGTTTGGAAGGAAATATGCCCCAACCCCATTAATGTGTGATAATTATTAAATATACTAGCATAAATAACTATGTAGGAAAAATATAGTGAGAACCATGAGGTTAGGTTCAACTAAAAAGAAAACTATACACATGTAAATGAAGAACCGATCAGGAAATGTTCACTCAAAAATGAATCAACCATTATAGATGGTTTATAGACTAAAATTTAATTTTTGATTCTATTTCAATCAATTTTATCCATGTAAAAAAATTAATGATCTCAAGGGAATGAAAAAAATTCATGCCTCCATCATGTACGTAGGTTTGATTGTGTAGTTTTTTTCAATGTATAATATAATGCATGATCGAAAGAGAATGGACAATGTACATACCCTCTTCATTCTTGTATATCTAATAAGTGAAAAGTTGAATGGAATCTATTTTACATTAAATTATAATTTTTTTTTGTATATTTGTATGAATTAATACCATGCCCCTTGATTCTATATGCTAAATTTGAGAACATGTATCCAAAATGTATATGGATGTGAGACTCTAAAATTTTATTTCTATAAATTATTGTACGTGTGCCCATGCATATGTTCTTATACTCTATATCAATTATCTAATGTATTTCATGTATTTTAAACTATATAATATTTAAATAATCTAAATTATTAAATCTTTTAAACCTATATTCTACTTAGATTTTCTACTCATATAGGCTTGTGTCTTTAAGACAAGCCCACTGTAATGCTTCAAATTTTAGATGAGTGATGTATCCTATAAGTCACTCATATCAAATTAATAATTAATTTTATCATATCATGTATAAGGATATCATCATGTAATATCATTTGATCAAGTGGACAATATGCCATCATAATAATGTGTGTAACTATAAAATCATGTATATAACATATGGAATGCAAGGCAAGTAAGTGTCATGTATAGACAAATTTATCAGTGAATAATGTTGTAGATGTATCTATAAATAAAAATATGTAGTATTATTTCATGATATATATCATGAAACCCCTCAATGTTAGCAATATTATCAAACACAATTGTTATTTATCACACATAGGCTAAAAGGGTCACATATAAGGGACATAAGATGTCATAAAAATTTAATACTAAAGGCCACATGTAGGATAAAAAATCATAAATAAGGGATATCAATGGATGTTGTACCAATTAATCCCAATGGCCATAAATAATAGTCACACATAAAGTAATCTATTATGAAAAAGAGAAACAATATCAATGGAACATAAAACAAGGAACTATTCTACACCATCTATATGTATCTATGTCATATTATACTAAAATGGCATATCATGTATCAATATGTAAGAAATGGTTAATTATCAGGCATGTGTAAGTAATATAGGTGGATCAACATGGTACAAAGGTCATATAAACACATACCTATAATAGTGAAATGTATCAAAAAATATGGCCCCAATATAGCCATTGGGTAGAGGGAGAACCAAAATTTGTATGTCCACATATAACTTGTTTTTCATGCATAGTACTTATATACTATGGCATGCATGTGTTTATGAAAATAATATTCCATATAATAAACTTATAATAAATAACATATGTAAAAATTTAAACTAACCATCATGTCATGCCTAGGTATTGATTTTTGATTTCTTGAATATTTGAATGATATTTCATTTTTTCATTATTTTATTATTTTATTTTTTTAAAATATTAGAAAACCTAAAAAATGATGCACTCAAAGGGAATCCCATAGGAGGTGTTTTTATAAATTGGTGGAGTGATAATATATTATGGATGGTATGTATTAACTAGGGTTGGACCAATATTTGATATAGAATTACATGGTATACCATGTCAATTATACTAAACGCTCTTAGAATTTAGGGTATGATGAATGGTTTTACAAGATTGAAGACTTTGTGGTATCATATATGTAATATGAGGGTGTGTTGTTTCTTGTGTTAATTATAGAACATGCTAATATATATTTTATGATTTTAATATGAGTTATATAAGATAGTTCCCTTTTTTTTATCTTTGAGTAACTCTTTAATGTAATCCATTTAAAATAACTATTTTATTAGATGGATCTTGTATAAGTGTAATGATTGGCCCCTTTCTTGAATATATGTGTCATTTATCTCTAACTAATGATCTTAAATATGTGTACCATACATCTATAAATAATTATTTTTAATGTTTCTACACCAATTACAGTGGTGGTCAGGGTGGAAGAGGAGATATCAATAACTAAAGGGGATACAAATACTATACACGTGAAATTTTAACCACTCTTTTTCAATATATGTACTTTAATAATTAGTTTATTGTAGATGGGACTACACAAATTCTTTACATCCATCGACATCTTGATAACATGTTGAAGACCCCATTACTCTATAGTTATAGGAATGGTGTGTCTAATATGGTTTATCCTACATGAAAAAGTAATAATATGCATCCCAATGTACTATGTCTCTATCCATAGAATCCTTTAACTAGTTTTTTTGTAACATTTGAATCATGTCTTATGTATCCAAGATAATTGAGAATTGACATCATGTAACCATTCTCACTTGAGTCATTATTAATAATAACACTATATATAGGTTGTTCTTAAATATATGCATGTATTAATAATGCATGGAAATATAAATCATCATTAAACATCTTGTTGTCATCAAATATAATCACAAATGATTGAGGTGGAATATCACTAATTATACCAATAATAGTATTTAGTGGATGATTATATATCACCGATAGAGGATGAATGTTATATGCTTGATGTACCTATGGATTTTACTTGGTTTATATTTACTCATGGTTATGAAAGGTATCACTAAAAATATTCAACTATTGATTTTTTTATGATATAGTTACAATTATTTTATAGTAGTGCCCAAATCAATAATATTGTCATCAATGAGATATTTATCTTATATCTTAGATTGAAACATATTTTTGTTAAATTCCCCATAATATAATGATACTCAACATATGAATTTACTTCATATTTACTTGTTTAGGTCTTATTAGATTGAGCTCTTATGGAAAAAGGAACGTGATAAAGTTACATTTTTTCAATTTTTGTAGAAGCACATGGGGAGGGGATGGTAATTGGAAAAATTATAATTTTTGTGAAGATGTTAATTTTAATCATTTCATAAGTGTTGATGCTACATTGATTTTAGTATTCACCTCATTCTTTTTATCATATGGTTTGACCTTATAATTTGATTTTCTTTTGAAACTTCATTATTGAGGTAGTTTTAGGATTTTTATGTTTACATAAGTTTATTCAAATGAATTAACTTGACTTATCTATCTATCACTATATAGATTAAATCATCAAATGATTTGAATCTCTTGAATATAATTCATGCAGTGGTGGTAGAAAAAAAAACTAAAAATATTTTTTAGTTAATTATCAATAATAAAACTGGTAATATTGGAAATCATGATATTTTATCCATACATATAGTCATTTATTATTTCATTAGATCCTTGATTTAGCTTTGAATGTTTTTTTTAGGATAACTTATCATTGATGTTAATGGAAAAGTGTGCTAAGAATTGGTTGGAAAATAGGTTTAATGATATTATATATTGAATGTGGAGATCATAAAACCATATCAAATCATAGTCTTTAAGACTCATTAGAAATAACTCAATCAATATCTTATTTTTATATGCATATTACAAATAATTTTCATGGAATGATCTAAGTTATTACTCTAGATCACCTTTACCTTCTTAGAATGGAATATTTTGAGCTAAAAATAATATAATTAAAAGGTTGGATAATATCTCTATATCTAATGGATTATTAATCAAGGCATGTGAATCCATGGTATAACTATCTCTTAATGCACCTTTCTCTAATTATAACACCTTGGTATGAATTGTTGTAACAACATTATCAAGGGAACATGCATTAGGAAAGGTTTTTAATGGAATATACATAGCCATACTAGATGGGGTAAAGGTTAATAGTATAGGAATGATCATCAAAACATGTTCAAATCTTTTTTAAGCTCCTAAATTTCAAGTGGATGTCACATAGGTCATGAAAGGTGAAGGAATGTGAATGGTATCGATAATAGTGATCTGAATACTTGATGTGGATGTATTATATTTAATGGATTAGATAATAATTATAAATGGATTTTGTTAAAGTTATTGATATTTATCAATATTAGATTTTTGTGTGGCCTTAGATTCTATGATCAATTTGACAAATCTACCTAGCTCTTTATGATATTAGCAAAGTTCTTCATGAAATTCAGATAACACCTTAGCATGGTCATGATTTACCCCATTAAGTTCATTTTTATTAATTATATATAATCCTTCATAAGTATCTCAAACATTATGTTTTTCTTATAATATTTATTTTCATTTCAATGGAGGGATATCAACATAGCCATTTATTTTCATATATTCATGAATAATTACTTCATCAAAAGAAGAAGAAACATTCATTGTATCCATTTTAGTTGTAGTAATAGGAATTTAATTATGATATATATGGGTCCCACTTTATCTATTACTTTTAATTAGGGATAAAATTGAATTATACTCATTGAATGGAATAGGATGGGATAATTCAAGGATGAAGGAGGATATGGCCAAAGGTGAAAATAATAGTTGTATTTTTATGGGAAAATAATAGATTAAATCTAAAACCTTTAGAGAAAAATAAACCCTATAATAATGAAAACTAAAGGTAAAAACTTATGGATTTGACACTATTTGATATGTGTATGGGTTAACAAATATGTTTTACCCTAATTTTGATAAATGGGTGAGATTAATCTAATTAAGATATAACTTTAAAATATAATTTAGATCAATAGATATGGCATTCAAGCATACACCTACATGTAAATTATTAACAATTAACTCTTCTAGTTTGATAAGGGCATATTAAAAATATTGAAAGTGCTAAAACAATCATGATACTTAGATCTTTTATTTGATTATTTGACTATAACTATGTTCTAAAGTAGAAAATGGGTATAAGCACAAATGTGGTTTGCTTGGTTTAGCAAGTAATATGTTACCTACACTAGGTCAGTTATAAAATATCTATTGATATCATTTATTGATACTAACCTACATGAAATCATGAAATAATTATTATATGGTCAGTAGTTACTATCTTTTCCTGCTTTTTGTTTGCGATCTTGAACCTTGATGACACGTGTATTTCTTAAAATTAGCCTAATATTCTTTGAAACCTTTTATGATATTGTGAGGGATAGAAACATACAATAATGGGGGAAGTATAAGGGATTGAGTTGAACCAAGTCACCTTGTTGTGATGATTGCCATTTTTTATGTATCCAATGCTCCAAGAAAGGAACTCAATCCACACGTAGTTCCCCCACCTAGTGTGATTTTGAACTTGTACTCCTTCACTATGTGTATGATTCTAATGATTGGATTTGGTAATTTAAAATGTTATATTTGACCTCACTTTTTAATGCTTCAAACTTGGATTATGACTAATCCTATTCCATATATTCAAAATGGTAATAATAGGGAATATTTTCTTAGTCTGTAATAATTTATAGATTACCATATATAAGTGTCATATTCCATTTTAATGAGACCTTTATTTGTTTATCTATAAGTCCAATTAAATATATCATCATACCATCAAAATAATGATCTATGGGATAACACTAAGGATGGGTTTAAGTTTATAAAATATTTTATTTTTAGAGTGGGATGGGTATAACCAATGTGGGCCATTATCAACTGGTGATAATGATGATAACTATCAAAACTAACCTTTGTATAGATGGAATGATATAAGAGTCTAGAGATGTCTATTTTATATATTTATCAAGGTTTAAATAAATAATGAGGTTCATATATATGTATAATATTATAAAGAAGGGCTGACTCATAATATAACATGCAAGTGTGAGAGGATGGTGATTTATGACCTTGTTTGGGTGCTCAAATAATGTGTGGTAAATGTTTGTCAAGATTATCATTATCAAGTGTTCAAGACTAAATTATAGTATCTATAAATTCCCCATTTTATTATATTAATGAAATTTATAGATTAAAAAGATAAAATATACTTGATTATGTATAACACACTTTTCCTATTAGGATATTGCTCTGAATGTACACATTTTCTTCATGTAACATGGAATGAGAATGAAGTAGTCAATGTCCACATTTTAAATATGAAATTTAAAAATTGAAAGTATTAAGGGTTATATTACACCTTTTTGTTGATAAAAATGATGTTGCATTCATAGGTCATTGGTGATGATGATTCCTCATTGAAGCATTGGATAGTTAGGGTGATCATGCCCCAAACATGTATATCTATGTAAGTCCTAAGTTGGAAAGGAAACATGCCACAACACTCATGAAATTATGGAAAATTATGAAATGTACTAACCCAAATAACTATTCAATAAAAGATAGAGAGAACCATGTGGTTAGGTTAAACTCAAAATAAAATACTATGCAGGTAAATGAGAGTACTGATCAGGAAAGGTTTAGTAAAAATGAATAAAATAATGAAAATGAATTATAAATTTAAATGTACTTTTTAGTCTGATTCAATCAAGTTTAACCCATTTAAAAATATATTTTATGATCATAATGGAATGAATATATTTCATTTCCCCATCATATCACAACTTTTATTGTGTATTTTTTCTCAATGTAAAATATAATTCATGATCAAAAGAGAATGTACCATGTTAATTTGAAAACCATGATCATAGATATGATAAGTTTTAAGTGAAATGTAAAATATTTTCAATTCAATTATAACTATGTTATTTTGTATATGTTCATGATCTAATATCATGTGCCCTTAACCTATATTCCAAATTTGAGAACTTATGTCCCAAAATGAATGTGGATGTGAAAATATGAAATTATGTTCCCATAAATTATTGTGAATATGCCCATGCATAATCCCTTTTATTATTTATAAATGTTTTAATATTTATTATTTATCTTAAATAATATGATATTTGAACCACCTAAATATCTAAAATCTGTGAAACTTCCACTCTGCTTTAATTTTCTACAAATGGAGGCTTGCATATCTAAACAAAGCTCAGTGTAATGCCCCCATTTTAATTTTAGGGATGTATCTTTGAAGTCACTCATATTAAAACAATAATTAATTATATCATGTCATGTGTAAATATAACATCATTTAATATCATTTGATCATGTAAATAATATGACATCATAGTAATATGTGTAACAAATAAGGCATGCATTTAACACATGGAAATCATGACACGTAAGTGTCATGTCTACAAGAATGTATCAATTAAAAAAACAATATAAGTATTTATGAATGAAAATATGTAGTAATAGTGCATGGTATATATCATGTCACCCTTTAATGTTAGAAATATCATCAAATACAAGTGTTATTTATTGCACATAGGTCAAAAGGGTCCCATATGAAGGGCATAAAATGTCACAATAATCAAGGATAAATTCCACATTTAAAAGGGAATTCAAAAAATTATAAACAATGGACATCATTAGTGTTAAATAAATCAATCCCAAAGGCTACACATAATAGTCACACATAAATTAATCTATCATGTAAAATAATAAAAAAATCAATGGAGCATAGAACAAGGAATTAATCTACACCATCCATATGCATCAATGTAATATCACTTTAATATGGAATATGGTGTATCACTATGTAATAAATGGGTAACTATAAGGGAATGTGTAAGTAATATAAGTTTCTCAACATGGTGAAAATGTCATAGAAAGATATAGCCTATAATAATGAAACTTATGGAATAAGATGCCCTCCATATGGTCACTGAGTGGAGGGAGAACCAACATCTGTATGTCCATATGTAAATTTTATGTCATGCATATCACTCAAACACATATGAAAAACATATGGGTATGTAAATAATATTATATCTACCAAACATGGGATAAATACATATGTAAAAATGTAAACTAGCCATTATGTCATGCTCATGTCCTAATTTTGAAGTTTTTGAATATTTGAATGTTTTTACATATTTCATTATATTTGTTTTTGTATTTTTAGAACATTTGATAGATTGAAAAACTAACCAATGTTTTGATCAAGGGGAAGCCTAGGGGAGGTGACTATATCAAGTGGTGGATGTATACTCTATGTGAATGGGATGTATTAATTAGGGATTGGTCAGAATTTGATATAGAGTCACATTGTGTACCTTGTCTACCATGCTTAATGTTCTTAGAATTTAGTGTATGATGAATGGATATACAAGGATAAAGACTCTATGTTATATACTCTACAATATGAGGATGTCTCATTATTTTGTTCACTATGGAACATGATAAACTATCTAAGGTGATAATTGAGTATGTGTTATAGAAGATAGTTCCCTTTGTGGTCTTTAAGTAACTCTATAATTAACTATTTATGGAATAATTAGTTATTTATATGTATATTGTATATGTTTAATAATTGATCCCTTATTTTAATCCTATCTCTATCATCCATCTCTAAATAATATTTTGTAATATGTGTACCATCTATATTTGAATAATGATATTGGATATGTGCCTCAATAAATCATAGTGGTGGTGGGAGTAGAGAAGGAAATATCATTGATTGAATTGGATACTATTATAACCAAATTTTTCACCCTAGGAGAAGGTTGTTCAGACCTCTCCAAATTTGGTAAAACATGGGATTATCCCTAGACCTATGGGTTATCTATAACAGGGGTAAACCTCTATATTAAAGGGTTAGCTCCCCTTGATGAATCACTTAGGATCACAGACTAATCTATCATTTGATAGGAAAAGGGAGGTAATCCTAATTTAATGAGGTGATACATAAAATATGAAATAACCACTACTAACCAATTGCATGTGCACTTGTAAATCAAGAAAACTAACCTTACATACAATACTCTTAATATGAATCTCTCAAATGATTGTTTCAATGTGAAAGTTGTGATGGTTGATTAAGCTAGGAGGACTAAACAAAAGGTATTTAATGACACTATAAGATATAAAATATAACTCAAATATTGTACCACACTCATACACTTCACATGACCTGCAAAAGAAGATTTCAAACTGTATCTAGGTGTTAGAAAAGGAAAACATGCCAAGGAAGACAAGTTAATTCACTTGAAAAGATAAAATGTTATCATATACACACTAAGTAAAGTCACAAGAGTATTTAAACTAGTTATTTATCATTTATCAAAAGTATACAAATGGGTAGGGACTCACCATACCTAGGTGGAGGATTCATTTCAAAGCCAAAGTGGCTCAATATATAGCACAAGTGTGAGATAAGAGAAGTGTGTAGGATAGATAAGGTAGACAAGTGTCATGTAAGTTAAAAAATGAATAGGAGTTAGTGAAAAACTTTAATAGGTTTAGGATTCCATGTGGTGCTCCTCTTTAGATGCTCCAACTCTCCATGTGATGTGGGAGTCAAAAAGTTTATTTCACACCTTGACTAACTTCTTGAAATTATTCTTGAAAATTAGCCTTCTTCATGGTCAGATAAGTTTATTTTACCTCTTTTATTTTCTATTGACACCTCTCAATTGACCCCACTAAGTTCTTCTTGACACATCACCTCTTTCTCTTGCAAGGTGTCTAAAAGGCTCTTTATCTCCTTAGGCCTATTTTTCACACAAGTGTTAAAACTTGTTTTTAGTTACTATAGCTCAACCAAACTTCATGGATGGCTTATTAGACTCATTTTAGACATAAAAAAATCCATATTTAGGTCTCAAACTATCCCTAACACGTCATTCTCTATCAAAAATCCTCAAATAGGCTTCATTCCTTATAGCCCTTTTTTATTTAAACCTCATTATGTAGAGAAAATTATAGAGGATAATAAGAATATAAGGGTATATTCTAGTACTTGGTATGGCATTATAGCTTCAAGTTTAATTTCATGATCTGAGAGTGAGTGGAGATGTCATTTTCTACCCTTTCTCTCTCTTAACTAGACCTTAATTAGGCCTCTCTCCCAAGAGAGTGAAAAATGCTTCTACATCCTTCCCACACATTCCAAACCCCAAATAAGCATGTGATTTAATTAGAAAACATCCTCCCATACCTACATGCCAAATTTAAAGTTTTGACTCATTGTAAAGACTTGTAAAATAGTAAAAAACAATCATTTTAGCCTTATTCTATATGGTTTTGTACAATATTATACAAACCGCTATAATGCGAAGATTCTCATGGGAGTATTGAAAATACTCTAGGTGGTTTGGGAGTTTTTATGATCTATCTAGAGGCATAAAATTGGATTTATCTCTCATCAAGTCTTTATGGCTCTCTTAGGTAGCCCAAAAGTGCTTTAACTTCTTAAGGATGGTTCATAAAATGTAGGGAATGAAACCTCCTACCAGTTCAAAAAACTTCAAGTACACTAGGGTAGTAAAGTTACCATAGAATATTAGGTTCCCATGTATCATGTGCGATCCATACCAAGTAATGAAAGATGGCCTATACATTGGAAATAAGCATTATGATAGGTCTGTGAATGATATGGGGTCTATAAGAGATTTTCATGAGTTTGGTTTGATATTCAATGACCTGAATTAGGTCTGTCATATCCAAATATACTTGTTATAATAGTTTTATAACCACCTTATTCTTCAAACTCTCTATAACATGTCATTTTTCTAGGCCTAGGGTTCTAATGTCAAACTACTTACCATAACTTAATGACTATGTTCTTCTATTTACTATCTATCAAGAGATCTATACTCTCATGGAAGGTTTTTGCATGGCTCTTACCATATTTTGAATATCTTAATATTTCATTTTAACTATAACTCACCTCACTTCACCAATTTTAGGTCTGCCCTATCCATATAGTCTCATTCATGCACCTAGACCTTACTAAGCCTAAGAGGGTCTGACTATATTTTATTTCATTATTTCCTATGATCAAGATTTTATGGACAAAATTCATCACTCTCTAGCCATAATAGGAACATCCTACTCTCCCTCTATTCTCATATAATTCTTTACACCCTTTAAACAAAATTATCAATAAATTATACAAGGTTATGTATGTGCATTGGACTGAGTGAAAATGATTAGGTCTATGACCCATGTTTATCTTCTTTTTTGCTTCAAAAATATTTTGATATTGATTGACTTGATAACTTTTAATTCATTTTCATATTTAAATAATATACACAAAATATATACCCATAATATTTTCAAACTTTTATTGATTACTGATACTTTGGATCTTGCAGGAACCTATCGAGTCTTAATCTCTCTGAGTGCATACATTAAGGGGGCACCAGGAAAGGGGTGGGTATATCATCAGTGCTTCATAAGATTGCTTTCACTTTAACCACTTTCCATCTACACACATGTCTCCTAAAACCATTTACCATAAGCTTGTTCTTCTCATTCTTACATCCTCTAATATTTTTCCTCCTTTCATCCTCCTTTTCTTAGCTTAACACCCTTTTGGACAATCATTTATACTGAGTCGACTAGGTCAACCCAATACACTTTAGGGATATTTTTTCTTTCTTAGCTTGTTAGCCTTTCTACCGGCCTATCTCAAACCTAGTAATTTGTCCCAAAAAACACACTAAGATGACCATGTTGAACCTATCTAGCCAACATTCTCAAGAGGATTTAGGGAAAGATGCACCTATATATACAATTTCATTTCCCACCATTTTATAAGAGAAGAATTATTAGAGAATATGTGAGAGAGAACATTTGATTATTGACCATTCTACTTGAGTAATAAATCTTAGGGTTCTATACATTCTTTGGAGATATGGATCTTGTCTTGTGGATAAATTTTTTAGATGATTATATAGGTTGTGTATCCTATAACTGATTTATCTTGGTTATCTTTATATACCACAATAATCTCTTGTGAAGTACCTTTGCTAAGGGAGAGATTGAGGTTCAGTGGGTTTTTATTCAAAGATAAGTATTCCTAAATTTATTTGTCCTTTGTAAGAGTATATAGATAATGCATTTGTATTCTTCTCCCATGTATTAGGATTATGTATACATTGATGTGAGTATATGTCTTCTAATACATGTTTAGTTTAGTTATTTATTTTATTATTTCTAACCCCCACTTTGTGCCAAAAGATTTGGTGTGTACTAGATTAGATTTAACTTATTTTTATTAGAATAGATTGAATGTTTTAAACCTTAGGACTCCATTAGGGTTGTTGTGTGATTATGTTAGATTTTAAGCTTTAGAACCCTTCCTATCATGATGTGTTGTGACAAGTGATACCCTAATCAGGTCCAAAATATCTTCATATTTGTCATGCTCCTACTTAAAAAGTGCATCCCCATTCATAAATATAGTTATTCTCTATCTTCTCTGAGTTAGGATTGATTTATAGACATGATGCATTTCCAATTACATACACAAACCACTATTTCAAGCTTTGGGAGTCCTTAGTCACTTAGGTAAGCCTAGAGGTAACTATGTGATCTTTATTTTAGTTCTTGAACTCTTGTATTATAACTCTTATGACCTCATTGACTTGGGAAACCTTAATTCATTTTTTCAAATCCTTAAAAACACATTTATAATATTTTATTTACTTGGAAATATAGACCTTTAGGCTACATAAGGTGAAGATGAGGACTACAATTTGGTGCTTGAAACCTTGAAGAGTATGAATAAGACTATTATGAATTTAGAGGATAATTCCTTATATATATCAACATATTTAACATGAAACATAACTTCAAATTCCTTAAAAACATAAAATCAAACTCAACTCAACTGAATTGTAAACACATAGAAATACAATTCAAGATATAATGAAGTTATGACCATGTTTATGACTTCCATGAAATAATTGGGTGATAAAGAATACCATGACTATATTTTTGATATATTGTGACCATGAATATTCACTTAAATGCATATGACCACCTAAAAAACTTAACAACATATAAACATGACCAGTCACTTGTAAAGAATGCATAAAAGATAAATTGCTTGCCAGAGGACTATCCACATGTGCCAAGAAAATGAATGAATGAGTGTGAGGAATATAAGGAAATATTATTACTCATTCAAATTGGTTTTAAACATCCAAATCATCTACACTTACACTAGAGTTATGTCAAATTTAGGTTGTGGGGTTTTAAGCTCTTTAAATGTAGTCTAGGTTCTTATCGATTGCTCATAAATTGAAGAGAACAAATACAATGACCAATGCCACAAATTATAATCCAATATGGTCTCAAACTTCATCCAAAATTTCAGCCTCCAAATATACTTTTATGTTTTTACCATCTTCTTAAAGTTGACCTTCACTAGATTGTGAATGGAGTGATGGAGGAGAGAAGTGATTTTATACAAATTTTGGATCTAAAAATTCATTCCAAGTTTTGTTTTGACCTATAGGATATGAAATTAAACCTATAAAATATTTTCACTTGAACATGACTTTAACAAGTTTGTACAACTTCCTTTAACTCCTCAAACTAGTGTTAAAATCCAATAATATGACTTTATCTAATAAATTTATAGGTGTGTTAATTGAGTAACTAGTAAAATATTATTGGAAAGTGTTTGGTTTAAATTTATCTTTTTTTAGACTTTGACATATATAAATGTTAGCCAAAAATCCTATTTATATGAATTTGTATCACCTACAAGACTAGAATTGAACCTCAAACACTTCAAAACATCATGATATGTTAGGAAAAAGTGTTTAAGAAATAAAATGACATTATTAAACACCTAATAACCTATGACACACCTTGACCTTGAATTATTTCCTCATGACATCCCTAGATCGCTATATGACCTTACCTTAATTTGTCCAAACTAACCTTAAACAACACTTAAAAGATTAAATGAATACTCTTATGGACCATATAGGATATTAAAAGACCACATGAACTTTTTCAATATATAGGGGGTGAAAAATTTGACTTGGGGTCAAATTTGGTCAACATTTTTCATGATTCACAAGGGTAACATACGTGTAATGCTAATAGGTACAGTAGTCTTATCCTTCCATTTGGATATGGATTTAATTACAATATGAGACAATAAGATCCATACCTTGATACTTGACAAAAAATATAATTTGATTACCTCAACAACATAATAAATGAAGATACACACATAAAATCAAAGAAAGGAAGACACACACATGTTTTATCAAGAACTTAGGGAACACAACAAGAACATAAGCAAACTAGACTATATATAAACTAACCTAAAAATAAAACTTCTTCCTAGATCAAAGGGAAATAGTGTACCATTTTTTGCTTCATGAGATGGAGGGATTGAATCAATTTATCTTTTAAGCCTTGGATTTAATGTCTTCAACTCCTTCATGTTTTCCACTCTCTTTTTCATGATTTCAAATGTAATGACAATAGATACAAACATATCACCTATGAATGTGAATTCTTCTTATGACTCAACTATCTTCTCATTATGCTCTTTAGTTGCAAATTGATCCAATCATGCTTTTTTAAAGCATGGTTCTTTATCATTCATAGCATCTAGAGTGACATTAGGTTTCTTATCAGTTTCAAGCTTGTCAAACTCTTCAAACATATTTGTATACTCAACCTCATATTCATCATTGTCCTTAATGAAGAAACCTTGAATGATCTCTTTTTTAACATAACCTTCAACCTTGAAAAGGCCTTCAATATCTTGAAGAATCTCAACATGTTATTTCCAATCACCTTTAGCTTATTTATTTTCAAGAACCACAACCTGTTTAACTTCATATTCTTTCTCATTATGTATTTTATCAACTTCAACTTGTTTAATTAAAGAGTTTTCTACTTCAAGGTTGGCTTCCACTTCAACAAGCTTGGTAATTTGGGAGCTATCATATTATCCTTCTAGAGGTAATGTATCTTCAAGAATGTCTTAAACCTGAGAAATATGAGGTGTAGGATTTTGAATGCCTTCAAATTCTTCACATATCTCATTGAGCTTCTACCATAAGTCATCTTTTTCCATGAAAGTAGCAGTAGCTCCATCTTCTATTATATTTTTAGATTCAACCTCTAGATCATTCTCATTAATATCAACCAACTTATCTGATGTGATGTTCTTATCAATCACCTCCTCTCTCACACCTTGATCAATCTCATTATGAATAGATGTAACATGAACTAGATCTTCTCCTTCTTCACTCAATATGGTTGACTTGTGCGTATCTTCACAAAGGGGAGTCCCTATAGTTAATTCTTCATCATAGACACTTTAGTCATCTTATTAATCACCTACAAAGTTATCTTTATATTATTTTCTTGTATCCCATATAATTGGTTATCTTATAATAAGGGATTAGGTAGGAGGGTGATGACTAATTTCTTGGGTTGGAGAGGGAGTATAAGGTGTGGTAGATAGCTCATGAATGGGCTTAGGGATGGAGAGAATACTCTTGTAATTTGGGGGTTTTGAAATAGGATATTCTTGAAGGATTTATTGAAGGAAAATTTGTTGAATTGGGATATATACATTTCATTTTATTCAAAAATCACCTCAAATTTTTAATAGCCTTCTTGAGGCCCTTCAATAGCTATAAATTTATCTTCCACCTTCTCAACTAGGGCCTTCTTATTGTCTTGAATGCTCTTTTGTATTGAATTCTATGAGGGAATAGATATAGGTTCTTGGGGAGAGGGTAATGAGGTTTGAACAAACATGAGGTCTTATTTATTAACATCAAATTCTTGCTCTTCACTCTCATCTTTTTTCCCCAAGACTTCACTACTTGGTTTTGAGTTAGAACTTTGAAGCTTTTAGGATATTTTGAGGATTGGATTAGCTCTTTTGGAGGATCCTCTTTAGGATAGTGAATGTTTTCATGAGGATAAGAGGAACAAGAAAAATAATATGGAATACAAGAGGGTTCTTGAAGAGGGGATGGGAAGACTTGCATAGGCTTATATTCTTCCACAAGAATTGACATGGTATAGTCAAGAATCATAGTCAAAGAAGGCCTCCAAGATGAAGATATATTTTTTTATTGAAGGAGAATAGGTGTGTCTTGAGGAGTACTTAGAGTTAAAGGAGGTGGATTAAGGATAGGTGATGATGACTAGGGTTTCTTGGATTGGACCTCTTGATTATCCCACATTTGTAATCTATCTATCCACCATTGGATAAAGGTTTTAATTTCACTCAACTAATCACTCATAGCATATTGGGTTTCTTCTCTAAATATCATCCACTTATCCATCAACATTTGAACTAAGTTTATCATCTTCTTAATGAGATGAAAAGGGATCATATCAATCTCTCTAACCTGTTTTCTCATCACCTCTTTTGATTTTATCATATTTGGATTGAATTCCAATAAGGATATGGTATGAGATTGGAAAGGACATTGATCATACCTCCATTATTTTTATTTTTTTTGCCTCTTAATATTTTGGACTTATTCTCTAAGAGTATTAATCACATGTTATTCTTCATGATAGCCTTCTTCATATGCTTCTTCATAAAGCTATTCAACAACATCATGATTATATGGAGAAGGAAAAGGCTGACCATAGGGTTTCCATGGCTCATAGGGCTGATAATAATACTTATAGGGATGTTGAGGAACATAGTATGGGTCATGACAAGGTTGGTAGGGAGGTTTATAATAGAAACTCTCATCATATCCAGCTATACCAACTTTATTAGTCAAATGAAACATAATATTTTTAACAAATTGTTTTATAATAATTACATGGGATGCTTATAACCAATTTATTGCATTCAGAGTTGCCATTGGTGTTTGATGAATGCCTCCAAATGTTGATAAGAGTAAGAACACACAAAAATTTCTTCCATTATTTTAGACCTTATATCCCATTAGGTGTGATAGAATAATTATAACCAAATTTTCCATCCTTGGAAAAGGTTGTTTATACCTCTCCAAATTTGGTAAGACATGGGATTATCCTTATAACTATGGGTTGTCTATAATAGGGTTAAACCTCTATATTTAAGGGCTAGCTCCCCTTGATGAATCACTTAGGCTCACACACTAATATATAACTTGTTATGAAAATAATAGAAACCTATGATAATGAGGTGATGCACAATATATGACATGACCACTACCAAGAAGCTACATGTGCACTTGTAAATCAAGAAACTTACCTGACATACACTACTCTAATTTGAATCTCTCACATGAGTGTTTCAATATGAAAGTTATGAGTGTTGCTTGAGATAAAAGGAATAACCAAGAGGTATTGAGTGACACTAGAAGATATAAAAAATTACTCAAATCTTTCACCATACTCATACACTTCACATGACCTACAAAAGAAGCTTTTAAACTATATTTAGGTGTTAGAAAAGGAAAAAATGTCAAGTAAGACAAGTCAATTCACTTGATAAGATCAAATATTTTCATATCACACTAATTAAAATCATAAAAATAGGTAAACCAATTGATTATTATTGATCAAATGCATATAAATGGTAAAGGATTTACCATACCCAGGTGGATGATTCATTTCAAAGCCAAAATGGCTCAATATATAGCACAAGTGTGAGAGAAGAGAAGTGTGTATGAGAGAGAAGGTAGATATGTGTCATGTAAGTTATAATAATAAGATGAGTTAGGGAATAGATTCAATATGCCCATGATACCATGTGTTTTTCCTCTTTATATGATCTAACTTTCCAAGTGGTGTGGGGGTTGAAAAGCTTATTGGACACCTTGACTAGCTTCTTGAAACTTCTCTTCTTATTGACATATTGAAGGACACGTGGAATAATTTATGGTAAAAACAATTTATCCTACATATTTTATTTGATATTTACACCTCTCAATTGAACCCAACATGTTCTTCTTGAAACATCACCTTTTTATCTTACAAGATGTCTAGAAGGCTCTTCATCTCCTTAGGCCTATTTTGGACACAAGTGTCAAAACATGGTTTCAATTAATCTATCTCATAAAAAATTAATGTATGGCCTAATAGAATCATATTATACCTAAAATAATCCATTTTTAGGTCTCAAATTATCCCCAACAAGTTGTTCTCTACCAAAAGCCTCAAATAGGCCTCATTCATTGTATCCTTTTTTTTTTACAAACCTCCTTGTGTAGAGAAAATCAAAAAATATCTTTAGAATATAATGGTATATTATAGTACCCATTATGGCCTTACAACTCCAAGTTCAATTTCATGCTCTGAGAGTGAGTGGAGATTGCATTTTCTACACTTTCTCTATCCTAACTAAGTCTCAATTAGGCCTCCCTACCAAGAGAGTGAAAAATTATTCTACAACCTCCCCACACATCCAAAACAAAAAATAATTTTGTTATTAACTTATAAAACATCCTCCCTAACTCCATGACAAATTTAAAGTTATGGATCATTGTATGGACCTATGAAATAGAAAAAATAGTCATTTTAGACTTATTTTATATGGTTTCATATAGTAATGTACAAACCACTAGCATGAGAGAATGATTATTGGAGTATTGAAAATTTCATAGGTGGTTTTTGAGTTTATATAATTCATTTTTAGGTATATAATTGCATTTATTTATCATTAGGTCTTTATAGCTCTCCTAGGTAGCCTAAAAGTGATTTAAATTCTTAAGGATAGTTCATAGAACTCAAAGCATGAAACCTACTACCAATTACAAAAAATTAAAGTACACAAGGGTATTAATATTCCCATATAATCTCATGTTCACATGTATCATGTGTGATCTGTATCAAGTAATGCAAAATGGCCTATTGGCTAGAAACAAGCATTTTGATAGGTCTAGGAATGAATTGTGGTCTGTAAGAGAATTTCAAGAGTGTCTTTTGATATTTAATGACCTCAATTAGGTATTTTAAATACACCTATACCTATTCCAATATTTTTTTAACCACCACTTTCCTCAAACTCTCTATAACATGTAATTATTCTAGGCCTAGGGTTTTTGTGTTAAACCACTTCCCATAACCTAATGACTATGTTCTTCCATTTACTCTCTATAAATAGGTTTTTAATCTCATGTGATGTTTTTGAATTCCTCTTACCATATTTATAATATCTTAATATTTCATTTCAAATCTAACTCACCTCACTTTACTTCTCCTAGGTCTACCTTATCCCTACAGTCTCATTCATGCACCTAGACCTTGCTAAGCCTAATAGGATCTAACTACATTTTACTTCATTTTTACATATGATAAATATTTTATGGACCAATTTAAACACTCTAAAACCATCATAGGAATATCCTTCTTTCCCTCCATTCTTCTCCAACTTTTTAGACCCTTCAAAAAAACTTATCAAGAAAGTATGCAGGGTTATGTATGTACATTGGACTGAGTGTAGGTGATTGTGTATATGATCCCTAGTTCTTTAAGTTTTTTCTTTATGAATATTTTTATCTTTAATTATTTTATAACTTTTAATTCATTTCCATCTTTCAATCATTTACAAAAAACATTGTTTCAATCTTTGGGAGTCCTTAGTCACTTAGGTAAACCTATAGGTGACTATGTGATCTTTGTTTTGGTTCTTGAACTCTTATCTTAGAAATATTATGACTGCATTAACTTGGGAAAACTTAATTACCTTTTTAAAATCATTTAAAACACATTGAAAATATTTTATTTACTTGGAATTACAAATGTACAGGCTGCACAAGTCTAAGATGAGGATTTCAACTTGGTGTTTGAAAACTTGAAGAGTATGAATAGGATTGCTATGAATTTATAGGATATTTACTTATTTGTATCAACATATTTAACATGAAACATAACTTCAAATTACATATAAACATAAACTCAAACTCAACTCAATTACATTATAAATACATAGAAACACAGTCTAAGATAGAATGAAGTTATTACCATGTTTGTGACTTATACAGAATACTTGGGTGATCAATAAGACCATGAATGGATTTTAGAGAGAGTTAAATACCATGAAGTTTCACTTTAATTCATTTTAATACCTAAAAAACTTAGAAACACAAAAAAATGACTAGTCACTTATAGATAATTCCAAAAAGAGAAATTGTTTGCCAAAAGACCATTCACATGTGCCAAGAAGATGGGTGAATGAGTATGAGGCATATACATAATTTGAACTAGTTTCAAGTAGCTAACTCATCTACACCTGCACTAGAGTTATGTCAAATTTATCATGTGGAGTTTTAATCTCTCAAAAATTAGTCTACACTCTAAATGATTATTCTTAAATCTAAGAAAACCAATATAGTTACCAATGCCATAAATTTGAATCATGTAGTGTTCTCAAACTTTGACCAAAATTTCATCCCCCAACTCTACCTGTACAACTTGTACCATCTTCTTAAATTTGGATTTCACTAGCTTATGAGTGGAGAAATGGATGAGAAGTGATTTTATACAAATTTTGGATTTAAAAATTCCTTCCAAGATTTGTTATTACCTATAGGATATTAAAGGACACCTCTAAAATGTTTTCACTTGCACATGACTTCAACAAGTCCGTATAACTTCCTTTAATTCCTCAAACTAGCATTGAAATCCAAGAATATGAATTTATCTAACAAGTTGATATATGTATCAATTGAGTAACTTCTTTGAGATTATTTTAATGTTCATGGTGTGAATTTGGATCTTTTAAGACTTTGACGTATATCAATTTTAGCCAAAAATCACATTTATATGCATTTTTAACACCTTCAAGACTACAAGTGAACCTTAAACACTTCAAAACTTTTTGAGATATTAGGAAAAAGTTTTGAATACATGCAATGACATTAATAAACCCCTAATCATCTATGACACATCTTTACCAAGACTTATTTCCGCATGACACCCCTAGATCACTATATGACCAAAATATGACCTTACCCTAACTTCTCCAAACTAACCTTAAACAACACTAACAAGGTTAAATGAAGACTCTTAGGTAAAATATACCATATGTCATGACCATGACAATACCACATTAAATTTTTCAATATATAGGGGGTGAAAAATTTGACTTAGGGTCAAATTTGGTCAATGGATACTCATAACATAATCATGGAACTATAACAAATATTTTTGAATATATGTAATTTAGTCATCAATGTATTATATATGGAGCTACATGAATTCTTTACACCCATGGGCATCTTAAAAACATGTTGAAGACCACATTACTATGTAGTACTATGAATGGTGTTGCTAATATGGTTGATACCACCTAGAAAGGTAATAATATGTATGCAAATGTATTGTGTCTCTATCAATATAATCATTTAACTAATTTTGTTGTATGTTCCAAATCATGTCCTATGTTTCTAATGGATTGGAGAAGTGACATCATGAAAATTATCACTTGAATTGATGAAAATCATAACAAAATATATAGGTTCTTCCTTAATGTAAACATGTATGAATAATGCACGAAAAAATAAATTATCATCAACCATGTCCTAATCATCAATTATAATCACATACCACTAAGGTGGAATATTGTTTATTGTACCAATGATAATATCTAGTGGATTATTATATGTCATTACTAGAGTATGCATGTTATATTCATGATGTACTTATATATTGTCCTTGGTTTATGTTGACTCATGTTTAGGGAAGTGATCTCTAAAAATATTCAAATTTTTTTTTATATTGTGTTTTGGTCAAGATTATTCTATAGGGGTACCCAAATTGATAATTTTTTCATCATTGATATCTTGTATATTATGTCTTAGATTGAAGCATATTTTTGTTAAATTCCCTACAATTTGTTGATGCTCAAAATATTAATTGCCTCCATATTCCTTGGTTTAGGTCTACTTTGATTAAATTTTGTGAAGGAATAAGTGTACTAAGGTTACACATAACAAATTTATTTAGAATCACATGGGGAGGTGATGGTAATCATGAAAAATACCTTTTTGGTGGATCTATTAATTATAATAAGTTCATAGGTTGAAATACTACATTGACTGTAGTCTTCACCTCATTATAGTTCTCAATTTTTTACCTTATAATTTGGTTTTCTTTGAAACATAATTTTTAAGGTCTTTACATGATTTGATCTATACTTATGTTTTTTAAAGAAACTAATTTGAATTATATATCCCTCTCCATATGGCATAACTCATCAAATGTTTTGAATCTCTTGAATATGATTAATTCATGGAGTGGTGGTTTTAAAAATTATTTGAAATTTTATTATAGTTCATTATCAACAATACATTTTTCATATTAGCTAGAATGATCTTGTATGAAATCACATAGTCTTTGATTGGTTCATTGGATCCTTAATTTAGCTTATTAATTTATGCACATGATAACTTATCATCAATTTTGATGCAAAAGTGTGATATTAATTAGTTGGCTAATGTGTTAAATTATCTTAACGACTGAATAAGGATATAATAACACCATTTTAATGCATATTGTTAAAGACTCCTTGGTAAT
Organism: Torreya grandis; assembly: GCA_037957365.1. Classification (NCBI taxonomy): domain Eukaryota; kingdom Viridiplantae; phylum Streptophyta; class Pinopsida; order Cupressales; family Taxaceae; genus Torreya; species Torreya grandis. Next base: position 1,694,647 of record JARHVA010001710.1, read on the forward strand.
AACCTAATCATAACCCTATCAATGTATTCACATTTTAAGGAAGATGCATAAAATTATCTAATATGTTACTCAAGATCACCATTACTTTAGTAAAACAAAATATTTAGAGATATAAATATTATAGGTAAAGGGTATTTTTATAACTCTATATATAATGGGTTGTGAATTAAATAATGTGAATACATGGTATGACTAGTTACTGATGTACCTTGATCTACCTATAACACCTTGGTATGTATAGTTGTAATAAAATGCTCAAGAGAATGTGCATTAAGCTATATTTTAAGTGGAAAGTTCATAACCATCCTATATGGGGTGATTTTTATTGGTTTAGGAATTAATATCAAAATATTC
>JARHVA010001710.1:1697500-1770000 GCA_037957365.1 Torreya grandis
ACATGAATTAACTTCTATTTCCAATTTTTATCTTTCAAGGCCTTCATGCCCTTGCATGACATGTTAGTAACATCCCTAATGAGTTCCTCAAAGACTTACATAGTAACCCCCTTGAAGATCACATGTCACTATTTCCAGCCAACTATAAAATCCATGGCTAGATTCTCTTTGTACCCTTATATACTTAACATGAACTCTATGAGTCTACCTTCTGCAACTTCCTCAAAACTTTATGATTGGCCTAGACTTTAGTGTAGGATATTGGTTCACAGTGGTCCCTGTCTCCTCCCATGATGTTGTTTTCATTTATAAAATTGTGTTAAAGGTTGTCATGGACCAAGTACCAAATATATATTATAATATTTTGTTTTATTCCATATCCATTAGAATAATCCTTTTTGAAGTGATGTATTTCACCATTGAGTTCAAAATTTATGTCATTATCATGATGTAAAGTGAGTTTAAGCCTTTTTATAATCATGATTAATGATCTCACATGCATCCTCATCACAAGCTTGTGAAACTTGTATATTTTCATTATTAGCTAATGAGGGTTGGATATAGGGAGGGATGTTGTGGGGTTTGGTCCATGTGGTGAGGTTTGAGCTAAATATGCCCATGTTTTTAGGGTTTCTACCACCATGTTACCTTCATAAAAAATGTGGGAGATCTTAGAATAAATTTATTGGAAAAGATGTTTGAGATCATCTATGATTTAGATGATTGTGTGTGAGGGTTGGACCTTTCCCACTAGTGCATTAAGGATGTTAATCTAGTCCCCTCCAATGGCTAGTTTAGGTATGTTCAGTTGGACTACTAGCTAAATATCATAGAAGGCACTTTTGGATTTCATAACATGGTTGGATTGGATTCACATAGGCCCGGTATAGGCTAAAATTGTCATCCCTTACAAATACTTGATGACACTACCTACCCTCACCTTACTAAGATTTATTTTAGAAACTTCATCAAAATTTATCTTTAACCACCCCATCAGGGGGTGGTCCTATTTTATGAGCTTCTTATCTATAAAGGGCTTGGTAGAAGGGGGTGTGAGATTCCACTTATCAATAATCACCTATTCAGCCTTAAAGTCTCCCAATTTGTCATTTAGAACTATCATCCACCAATTATACATGATGGTAAAAAGGAGTCTACATAAGGCACTAGAGAGGTTGGAATATTTACCACCAAAAATGTGAACATTTCATTCAGAACAAATGAGCCCAAAAAAGTAGGGAAGGGTAAAAAACTAGAGGAAGGCTAAGGAGAGGAACTTCTAGGGGGTTTCCATTGGATTATGAGGTCAAATATCGAGTTGGGATTAACCCAAGAAAGATTGAAACATTGAACAATGAGATTCTAAATCTAGGCTCTGAATGGGAACTCACGAAATAGGTGATTCATAGATTATAGTGATGAGTTGTAGAGGACACACTTGTTGGGGATGGTCATTCCCCCCCCCCCGCTTTTTTATAGATTATCAATAGTAAGGATTTTATTATGGGTTGCTAGCCAAAAAATATGTTCACCTTAGGAGTAAGGTGTTTAACCTAAAGAATTTTTAAGAAAGACCAATCTTCTAATTGATCCAAGTTGGCTAGGAAACTTGGTTTGATCATGTATTCTATGTTGTCTTATTTTAGCTAGAAGAGTTTATCATCTTTTAAAAACATAATGATGTGGATCTTCTAGATTTATGAGTTGAGGTTTGTAATTTCTATGTTATTTTCCTCATTGCTAAACACTGTAGGCAAAGTATCCCACTTTATTCTTCCATTAGATTAGATCCAATGATCTTTAATCTTGAGGCTAATAAGGACTTTAAAGGTTTCTTTGAGGGTGTTCTAGGGGGTGGGAATTTAGATTAGAGATACTTTATGGAGAGAGATAGGGGTCTTCACAAAATTCCACCTTTTCTCCATTTCTTGGGGTCTTCTTCCCAAATAAAATTTTCTTCCTTACATTCCTATAGATATTTTACTTTTATAATCATGGTTCAGTGATTGTCTTCATTCATAATTTTCCACCAAAATTTGGCAATCAGGGCTTGATTCATGCTTTTAACTCTTCTAAGCCCAATTCCACTGAATGTCTTAGGGAGGAAAAATTTATCAAAATAAACTATTGGGAATCTAAGTCTTTCTTCCATGCCCCTCTAAAGGAATGTTTTTTAACTCTTCTCTATTCTAGTAGTAATTTTGTTTGGAATTTAGAATAGAATCATAAGGTAGATAGGGATGCTTTATAAGGAACTTTTGAGTGGTTACATTTTCTTGCTAATGATAGGATGGTTCCTTTCCATCCTACAAGTTTTTTTTGGATTCTTTCAACTAGGGAATTCCATAGTTCCTTATGATTTTTGCCTTTGAATATAGGCATGCCAAGGTATGTTAAGGGAATAATGCTAATTTTGCATCCTATGATTCTTGTTAATCATTTTTGGAGGGATGGAAGGGTATTTAGGAAGGTGTATCTTTTGTTAAAAGTTAATGCATTAGCCAGATGCTTTTTCATAATTCACAAGAATATATTTGAAAGATAATGATTTTGAGATAGAGGCCTCTCCAATAAGGAAAGTTTCATATATAAATTACATGGGGGTGGAGATACAACTATGGATCAGGACCTTTATGTCCACCTCAAATCTATGGAAACTTGTTGTTTAGAACCTTGTCCAAGAATTTCTATGATAATCTATAATAGGCTTTCTTCATATCTATTTTGAGGAAAAAGTCTACATTGGTGGAGTTAGAAATCAAGTGTCCAATTTCATGGACTATTATTATGCCATCTATAATCTATCTTCCTACTATAAATTCTACTTATTATTATGTAATGGTTCTCTCAAGCAGGGGTTGTATATGAGTGTCCAAAGTTTTTTCACACATTTTATACACTATTGAGTAGAGACTTATGGGTTTAAAGTCTTTCAATTGATTTGTTCTCTATTTCTTGGGAATAAGGACCAAGAAAGTGTTTTTTTTTCCTTTTAGGATTTTTCCCACTTTCAAAATTCACATACAACTACCTCTACCTTGGGGTGGATTATGCCCCGTAATTTTTAAAAGAAAAGGTAGGGAAATCCATCCAATCTTGGTGTTTTATTACCTTCCATGGAGAATACCACTTTTTGTATTTATTCAAATGATGAGGGTTTGAAAAGTTTATGATTTCCCATTAGGGAGATTATGAAGGGGATATTCTTTAGGAGGTTATATTATGTCTACTTGTTACTAGTTTAAATTTATCCTAAGTTTTGAAGTGTTGAGTATTGATTAACTCCTCTTCCCTATATTTGGGACCATCCTCGAGAAGTAGTTTGGAGATCCTATTAAAGTTCCCATTTTGGATGTTGTTTGGTGGAAAAATTTGGTGTTCATATCTCCTTAATTGATCCATGTGCATTTGGACTTTTTTTTCTATAAGGATTCCTCTTTCACATCTATATTATGGAAGGAGATTAGAAGGTCTTTCTCAATTTTGATCAAATTTTCATAATTTCCATTGGTTCTCATCTGTTCCTCTCGGATTTGTAGTTCTTATTCAATATTGTTATTTTGGATGAATATATCCTTGAAGACCACTTTATGTTAGATTCTAATTTTCTCTTTGATTACCTTAATTTTTTTGACTAGAATTAACATGTCTATACCTTCCACTAGTTCCCTCCACCATTTCTTGATAGCATTATGGATGTCTAGATGGTGTAACCACATGATTTTGAATCTGAAGTGGATTTTATCATTTTTATAATTTTTTGTCATCTTCAAATATAATCATATTATGGTTTAATATAATTATTTGAAAGGATGAAATGGAGTTGCATAAGTGTAAGTCCTAACTGAGGGAGATAAAAACTTTGTCAAGTTAGAATTATATAAAATTCTCCCCCACCCTTCTATTGGACCAAGAAAAGTTATTGGCTCTAAGGTTAACATCCATGATCCTAACATGGTGATGAATTCATATAAATCCACCATGTTATATATGAAGTTTTAGGATCCATATCTCTTTTTTAATGGATTTAATGGAAAATTAAATTTTCCATTCATGATCTATTTCTAGTCACCACTTTTTTTTTCTAAACATTAACGACTCATCCCATAATTTCTTCCACCCCATTCTGGTGTTCGGGGCATAAATTTTATAAATAATCCACTCTTCCTTGTTGTCTTTTTATTTGAACATAATATCCATATGGTGGGTATTAGAAGTTCAAACTTATCCTTTAATACTTTTGATGTCCCAAAGGATTATCATTCCTCTCAAACCCCTTAAGGAGCTTACATTGGTATATTCCACATTAAACTAGAGTTTATTGTTGTAGTTTTTAAGTGCTGTATTTAAAATCTTAGTTTATTATAGTGTTATTACTAAATGGTTATGTTTATTTTTCAATTTCCTAAAAAAAACCTATGTTTGTTGGGGTGGTTGAGTCCCCTTATGTTCCATGAGATGAGATTCATTTTTTGGACTTTGTGAAGTGCCTTTTAAAGGTTTTTTGGTTCCCTTTTGCTAACTCATTTATAGTTTCTTTTCTTCAGGTTGCCAAGTTATAAACCCTCCCTTTGAATCTTGGTGTGTTACCAATGTCATATTTTTTCCTTCCTCTTCTATATTTGATATGTGTCTATTTATCCTCTTCAGGTTTGATAACTACTTTAATTAAGGTGGAGATGGAAAACTAGCCTTGTTATTTTATTCTCTCCTTTCCAACCAATCACTTAGGAATAGGAGAGGTGATGCCACCACTTTGGGGTGAGTGAAAAATCCTTATATATTTTAGGCTAGGGCGATCTATGGACTAGAGTAACCCTATCATTATTGATAAATAAAATTTAAGTGATCTTCTAAAGATCATCCTAGTTAGGGTCCATATGAGCTAAGGGTGGAGAGAAAGAGTGTGTCATCAACTTATCCTATAGGGTTTTGATGGAACAATTTTCCTCTAGTAAAACTTCTAGAAAGGGAGCGTTAGGTTAAAGTTATGGTAGGGGTGACTAAGGGGATGACCTAAAAAGGGAAGAAAGGGGAAGCATGGGTATATTTGGGGAAAGGGTATCCTCTAAAATTGAAAGGGTTATTATGGGGGGATAATAAGGATTAGGTGTTGACGAGGCATAGGTTGCGGGGACCATTACCTAGGTAGGATATTTGGATGGGGATAAGGAGGGGATGGAGAGGAGTTTTCACCTAATTTAGTTTTAAGAGTGGGGATTGGGTTGAGGCTAAGATAGAGTGTATTCATTTGATAAGTGACTCAAAATATTACATTACCTACAAAAAAAATTAGAGTTTTTATACCCACTAGAATAACACCACTCATTGTATTTTGATTTAAATTTTATTTTATGAATAAGTGGCTTATCTATTGAGATGAAGATATATAAGCACACAATAATAACTCTAATTTCATATCTAGTGATAGTATATAAGGAAATGGGTTGTCTTAGTGATTTTTATATGTTTATAATCACATTGGGTTCTCAAAATTCCTAAGGAAGATTGATAAGTAGATACCCACATGGGGATATCTTCAAGTTTCAAACTACTCAGGTTCATCCCTACCTTCCATTTATTTAGGTTGACATTAAATTTCCCCATGAACCAAGGGCCTTCCATGATAGCTTTGAAATAATTTTCTTGAAGGTTGAAATTAATGATAAAGAAGTTATTTGAAATTTTTACCACTTCCAATTGACCTTTTGGATGCCATTTATTGTTGGCCCACTTTCTAAAGGATTTTATGTTGAGGAAGAATATATTGACTTTTGTAAGTATGGATTTATTGATTTTAGTGTTAGATTTTTCCACCACAACATTTGTAACTTTGATGTAGATCTCCCTGATTTATATGGTGGGATCGATATAATATTTAGACTATTCTTGATCTACTAGTCTTTTTCTGATGACATGTTCTACCCATGATATTTTTGGTGGGGATTTTTCTATAGATCATGGGGCCTTAACATAATATTGGTTAGTTAACACTGAAGAAACCACGTCTTTCTCACCCTTGTCATCTTCTCCTAGTGGGGCATCTATGTTTCCTACATTGTGATCCTATTTTGTACCTCCATCCCCTAGATCAAGAACTTGAATTTCCCCTTTTTTTCTCCTTTAGATTATTTCACTACTTCCATAGTATTCTCCATTATAAATTATCTTAATGATTCATATTGTAATTAATATATAACTTTGAAATATAATTTAGATCAATATATATGGAATTCAAAAATTCATATGATTAAAAATGATTAATAATTGACTCCTTTTATTTGATGAGAGCATATACAAAATATGGAATGTATCAAAGAGATCATGATTCTAAGATTATTTAGTTCAATGTATGACTATGACTATGTTATGGAAGTGTAAAACATATATAAGCTTCAAATATTGATATGTAGCCTATGTTGGGTTGAATATAAAGGATCAAGTTTCTATTGTCGATTGATATTGACTTAATGGTTTTTACTAACCTATGCATAAGTTTAGCATAATGACTATATAGTATTATATAAATTTCTTTTCTTACTTTATGTTTATAATATTGAACCTTGATGACATGCATAGATCCGTAAATTAACCTCATTTTCCTTAAAACATTAGATGTTATTTTGAGTTGTATAAACTTAAAAGAATAGGGGAAGTGTATTGGGTTGAGATAACCTAATCACCCTATCTAATTATTGGATACTACCTACATATCTAATCCTCTAAGGTAAATTAGACCATATTTATTTCTCCCATCTATTTTAATTATGATATTTTATTTATTTATTCAGTACATGTAGGTAATTATTATATTTGGTACTTGATAATGCTTGATTTAACTTATATTTTTAGTGATTCAAAATTATCTTATAAATTTTACAAGCTATAGGTATGTAAATTGGGAAGAATAAGGCATATTTTTTTAGTGTGAAATACTATATAGATGTATCATAGATAAGTGCCTGACACTTTTTTAAAGAGACCTGGATTTGTTTATACATAGATCTAATTGAATAATTACTCATGAAACTAAGATGATAGGCTTATGGTCCAACTCTAAGGATGGTTTTATTTTAAAAATAATTATTTCTTGGAGTGGAATGATTATAACCAATGTGGGGTATTACCAACTAGTAATAATAACTGTAACAATCATAATTGATGTATGTACATGTGGATTGCTCCCATATTTTGGAAATGTATGTGTGTGATATTTAGATATTTTAAAATAGAAAATGAGGATATTTTAGGTATATAAAAACATAATAGAAAGGCTTGCATCGTAAGATATCATGAAAGTGTGAGAGGATGTAAAATTAGGTCATTTTGAGGGCACTCAATTCATATCTAGTAAACTTATATTAAACTTGTGACTTTGAATTAATGAATACCATATTTTATTATCTAAAATAGGTTATCATATACAATGAAAAATTAAATTCAACATGGTGTTATAGTTAAATTATTCCACATAATTCATAAATGAGAAGTGATCATAAATTTTAAAATATAGAGATAGTGTGACTTTTACCCACTTGTATTCAATTATAAATAGACTATTATGCATCATTAAAAATTTAAAAATATTATCCATATGAAATCCATAAAATTATTTTCTTTCAAAAAACACAAAAATATTTTGGAATATAATTTGAAATATTATGAAACCTCTACATTTTATTGTTCCTTAGTTTTCCCTTTCTTGCTCAGGATATTACTACATGTGTTCTCTATTTGAAGTTATAATTTTGTGATATTTTTATTCCCTTATATGAATTAGTTAGACTAGGTTGGTTCTATTTTGATCATTTTGTTAATAATTTATTAATAAAATTAACTTCTTGTGAGAGGATGACCTATGTTTATTTATTGAAATTAGGTATCTTATCAAGTTTAAATGGAAAAGGTCATTCATAAATCATTCCTTAAACTCTTGTATTATGTTTGTTTAATTTGGAGATAATGTTGGATTTGTAGGGAACTAGTAATTAAGAAACAAGATTAAATTAACATCCATATCATTTGAGTAATAGGTTAAAACCCAATTCTTCTTCTTTGTTCTACCTTTTCCTCTCTTTTATGTTTATTTTTCAAAGATTGAATTACTATCTATTAGGACTTTATTCTCATTATGAATATACATATTTTTTGCATATGACTATTGGTTATTATATTTATGAGTCTAGAGCCTATTTAATTATTTTTGGCTAGCACTATCTAAATCTAAAACCATTTGTTGTAATCATTTTGACTAAATCCCTAAACAAGACTATAAATAAAAATTGACTTTTAGGGAGAAACCAAATTTAACCTAGGGAAATCTATTTGTAACTTTTAGGAGACATCATTAAAAAAAATTATTCCATAATATTGGTTAATTATACAATTAAATACCTAAAATTCATGCCCTCAATCAATTTATAGTGACCCTCAAATGAAATGGTGTATACCCCTTGATATTTGTGGTGTGCATAAAATGACATCAACACTCTCAAACTTAATGACTATTTTATGATGCTAAAAATGGAATAAAGACAAAATGAATTATTTTACACCAGATTTAAGTAATACAATCATATTTTGTCACACAAATAGTGAATAAGCTATCACATACTACATAACAAGGGTTCCTAACATTTTTTTGGCATACACAAGGAGATTAAAAAAGGTGATAACACAAAATTTTATTGTCCTTAATGATTTATGATTGGTGTTCACTAATGATAACATGAAAATCAAATTAAATAAACAAGATGAATTCTCAAAAAAACTATCTACCCATTCCCAAGGGCACTTAATGATCCTAAAATAAGGTTCTCTATCAATGATAGTACTTAGACCTATATACAAAACATTATCTTTATTCTCATCATAAATCACATCTATAAATTTATTATTGATGATACCCTCCCTATTTTTAGGTAAATAAACCTATGCTACAACCAATGTCTTAGTTAAACATTTTAAGTGGTCAAACTAGGTTAATAGTATCTAATAATTTTTTTTGTTAAAGATAAACTCTTTTTACTAGGGATATGAACCATTAAAAGGATTTTAACCATAGATATGAACTATAATTAAAAGAGATAATCAAAAAGGCATAAAAATAAATGCATCAAGTAAGGCCAACAAGGTATGAATAACAATATCACTATGGACATACATTAAAAATAACAATCAAATAATAGATTGATAGTAATCTGAATCAAGCCTTTCATGTTACTATAAAGAGTTCCTATAACATTATTACTTCTCCACAAGCATGATAGATAAGAATCCACTAAAAAATTAATTACCATAATTGTCTACCTCAACAACGTATTTACTAGGGATACACAACCCATATAAATAAATAGGTGCAAAATAATAGAAAAATGCCAAAACATGATGAAATAACAATGAGTGAGCATCCCAAAAAAATAGAAAAAATATAAATATTCTTAAATACATGTCATATTTGATACCAAAAATGGTAGACATGGGATAGAGTAGAATAAATTAAAACACCTTACATCCTCCAAATAAAATATTAAGGTCTTGATATCTTAGAGTCAACATAAACTTTGAACCCTTTCAATTCAAGAATAATTTTGTTCCCACTTCAAATGTCTTTCTTTGTTTCCTCATTATGGACTTCCTTATATCTATATTTTCCCTTCGTATATTCCATAACTTATTTTTATATTTTATTGTCATTCCTTGTTATGATAACACATATCTAGTTATTCATACCTTTACTTGATGAAAGATAAATGTCATTTGGAAGGAAAATAATAGGGGGAAGATTAATATTTATGATTACCATCACCTTTCATGAATTCTTTATTCATATCCTCCTTTAGATGTATTACATCATTCTAATGATCATCAAGACTACATGGAAGTTTTTATTCTTTGGTTTAGACCTTTTTACCATATTTTCTCCCTTATGTATGAACTAAATTATATTTATGTATTAATCTAGTCTTTTACACTTGTAAAATATCCATCATAGTCATACCTTTCAGTTATATACCTTCCCACTAATGAAAGGCTCATTTCCACTATATCTTTGTGTATTAATTGATGATCTATTAGTCTAATCATTATTATTATGATGACTGGGCCTTCTATGTTGTGGAAAAATATATAATCCTAATTATCATCCTTCATTACCAATTCTGGACTTGTACCTATTTTATAGCTTTTTGGATACTTGTGTTCTAGATAAACACCTACATTTACGTAAGTTTCATCTTTTCATAAATACTATCCAATGCCCAGAAGTCATTGAAGTTTCAAGTAAAACATATCCTAAAGGTGAACCTAAGTAATTTAATATGAGATTTTTATAGAATGGATATATATATATATATATATATATATATGTGTGTGTGTGTGTGAGAGAGAGAGAGAGATATTTTTATAGAATGGATATATATATATATATATATATATATATATATATATATATATATATATATATATATATATATATATATATATAATCAATCGTCATTCATTCTTCACTTAAAAAATACTTTGAAATCATAAGGTAACTTTCCAATAATCACTCAATCAATTATTCAAGTGAGTAAACCTACTATATTCATCCTTATTTCCATATCAATCATAGAGGCAATATTATCTTAGGTATAAAAAATTCAAAGAGTAGTTCATGATTTATATTTTCTAAATTACAAGCTAGGTCACTACAATCCATTGGCTATCATGCATTACATATTGATACACACATAAGGTAACATGTACGGGAAAAATAAATAAGTATAAGGCCCTATTTGGAGTATTAGAAATTTAATTAGTCCCAATTGATAGAATGATCATTGGGAAAACTCAACACTATGAGCCCACTAACCCATTTCACCCATAGTCACTCTAAGGGTGAGGAATCTAAGGTCTGATAATTTGTCAAAGAGAGATAAATAATGCACATGATACACACACACACACACACACACACACACACACATATATATATATGTATATATATACATATATATATATGTATATACACATATATATATGTATATGTATATATATATATATATGTATATGTATATATATATGTATATGTATATATATATGTATATGTATATATGTATATATATATATATATATATATATATGTATATATATGTATATATATATATATATATATGTATATATATATATATATATATATATATATATATATATATATATATATCTATATATATATAATATATAGGTATATATATATACATATACATATATATATGTATATATATATACATATACATATATATATATATATATATATACATATATATATATATATACATATATATATATATACATATATATACATAATTAAGGTGATTTAAAACTTACAAGGATACATTTGGTCATATTTGTATCTAGTTATTATTGTATACAGGACACATACATCAAAGTTAGACATATATGTCGATGCAATTAGCTAGATCTAGTACAAACATTTGAGGCCATAAAAAGAATATTCCTAGAATCCAATGATTGTTATAATATCACCTTATAGTCCACTTCCAACCTATTCTATGTTAGACTTACATGATCATATTAAAACAACTAAGTATCAATTCATCCCTATTAATTTCAATATCTATCAATAGTTGTGCTTTATTATTTTAAACAATCTCAATTATATAAATTCATAATATTATTTATCTAAGTTTCTATTACTTGGCCTAATCATTAGATTACTTCATAATATTTTTTAAAAATCTAATTTAATATCCCTTAACCCTAGATACCCCTAATATCTAAATTTAGGGTTAAGCATTTAGTGAACCCAACCTTTGGTCTCAAAACCCTAGTTCAACCTAGGGTTTCATGTTTTTTATCTAATTTCTAATTTTTAAACTACAAATATTTGAAAATCATATTTCCATTTATTTTATAGGAATCAATCATGGAAGTATATATCATTTATTTTATTTTCCAATATGTCATAATCACTTTTTTGTGTTAACTTAATTAGTATTTTAAATAAAAAAGGTTAAAAATATAACAATAATTAAGAAAATGAATTCTTTCACACTTATCATGTTATAGTGTTTATAATGATATTTTCCCTATTAAAACTAAGTGTTATATAGAATTAATAAAAACACCCCTCTTCTCTTTCCAATTTCATAGATTCCCCCTAGGATGTCATTGATAAAACATCAATTTTTATTTACTACATAAATATTCCTATTACAAATATGTTCTTTTGGATGTTTTATATATTACCATATTACCAAACAATTTAGATCCCCCACATGTGGCCTCTATGTTAAATTAAATCAAATGGATTGAGTATAACATTTATTTTGAAAAATAAGATCTACCACCTCAAAACACTATAAATTATTATTTACCATTATATATCTAAGTATTTATTTTCAATAAAATGGTAGAATGAGTTCTCATGGATAATGGCTTAAGAACAAACATTTGAAACATAATTTCTATCTATTTACTTGGTATTGGACCTATAGATTTGGAAACATCCAACACAAGTTTTAGGGGATTTGATAATATGTCACAAAATATATTGGGTTGGATAATATTAAGTATCACTATGTGACCCCATGCATTACCTACTTCATGCCAATTCATGCCAAATGATTTAAATTAAAAAATAATTTTGGTATGCACTTAGATACGTGAAATGTTTATAGTTCCATCCACTTTACACACATGCTTAGAATTCAGCCACCATTAGTTTATCTATGCATGCCCAATGGGTACTAATCTATTCAAACACTATGTAATGAAAAAACCAATAAATGCTTCTATACCATAATCCTATGATTCTAACTTTGGTCCCAATATTTATTAAAATATGGATATAAAGAATAAGGACTAGGAAAGAATGAACAAGGTATAAACCAACCTATTACACCTTCAAATAATTAAAATTGATAAGGCTTGGTGTTTTAAAAAAAAAATACAACTAAAAATCAAGACACTCACCATATACCTCATTTTAGAAAATAATAATTTGAATGTCTACATATACCTACTTCTACTAATTAGATACAATTGGAGAGTTCAAATATAATTGGCATAAATACTTCACCAATTCTTTTGACATTGGATGAGTTGTCAAATGATGAGTCATTGCTAGAGTACTTGGGGGCATAGTAGGACCTCACTTATTTCTATCATAATAATAGGTTTCCTCATGCTTACTTTGGTGAGAATGATAAATATAATATCCAACATGATGCCTCTAATAAATTTATATGATGTAGCATATCATCAAATAATTTACTATGTTAAACAAACAAACATTATAATTAAACTATACAACAAGATCATTGACCAGTATTATTTACCACAATGATGAAATAATATGAAGGCAAAGTTATTGGTACATATATGATTTCCCAATATTATTTGCCTAGGATTATTTAAGTATGCCTAGGATAAACCCTTTAGTTTTAACGCATAATATTTTACTCTATCTAAATGCAAAACCATTAAAATAAAAAGATTCAAAAAATACATCTTAAAGTTGCATTATTGGTAAAATATAAAATTACAAAACTATTAGATGCATGTTTCATCATATCTATCACACATTATAATTGGGTTCCCAATAATGTCCCTATCACTCAACCAAATAGTGACAATATATGTTGTACAAATTACTATGATTTAAATAAATATTATCCCAAAGATGATTTTCCTCTACTTAACATTGATATGATTCTTAGTTCTACAATAAGTTATGAGGAAATTTCCTTAATAGATGGGTTTAATAGAATAACCAGATCAAAATTAACCTTATTAATCAAGAAAAGACAACATTCACTACCCCATTGGGAAATTTTTTTATACAATCATGTCTTTTAGCCTTAAAAAATTATGAGCCAAATACCAAATGGTAATGATGCACATTTTTTGTGACTTCATTCATGAAATTATCAAATACTATGTTGATGATTTACTTGAAAAATTAAAACATAGGCAAGATCATGCTACTAATTTATGATAATTATTTGAAAGAGTACACAAATTTAATGTGTGATTGAATACAAAAAAGTGTGTTTTTAGGTATCATCTATAAATCTTATAAGATACATAATTTCATAATGAGGCATTAAACTGTTGGAAATATGACTATCAATGATGTCAAAAGGGATATTATTGGCATTATGGATGTCATTGATGCTTAGGGATGAATATGGTGATTAGAGTATATGTAAAGGATCCTATCAAAGGTTAAGGATGATTGGATTACTTTTGTACATGAGTGAAATTCATCTGGTCCTTCATATTGATCATCTAGACATTTTGGGTCTATAGAGGAAAATATAAATAGGTAATTTACTAATGTCACCATTGCCACATGTGGATGAGTTAGGGAGTTGGTCATATGGTTATGATCAAATTAGTCCATAGTTTTTATTCACTAAATTTTAATCCTAGTGATCAAGTGTAGTGAAAGATAATGGGATGCAAAGTTGGATATGTGAACTATGAATTTGACTAAGAAAAGGAGATTAGTATCATGTTAGTGAATGAAGCCAAATAAAAAACACACTAAACTAACATCTTCATGCCTAGTTACTATGGTGAGATTAGTAATTAAAAAAATGACAAACACAACTAAAAATTAAGGAAAAAAAAGAATTATTTCACCTTCCTTGGATGCTCCAAATGTCTTTGTAGTAGTGGCTTGCTCAATTTTGTGCTCATAAAGTCCTTGGCAATGAAAGCTTGGCTACCACCATATCTCTTTGAAAAATTTGGCTTTGGCTTGGGTTATCTTGGAATCAATTTGGCATAGTAACACTATTTTTCATGAATATTTTTGAATCAATCCTACATTATAACTTTGCACAAATTAAGCTTAAAAATGATGTTCATGACCTCTTTATTTATAAATTTTCAAGAATGACCAAAATCAACCATAATCATCCATCTCAAGATTGAGATGTGTGGTCATGGATTAATTAAATTATGTAATTAAAATCCATAATTATTCTCATCATAAATTTGTAATAAGGGACATTAATGAGGCATGGGAGGTAATAAAGAGGCATGGGAGACCCATAATATTGATATTTATGGCATTTATGGCCTACGGATGTCTTCTCAAGAAATGAGGTCACCTAATGATATAGATATTCAATATTCATTTCTAAAAATAAAATTTCAACAAGTTTCTATGAAATTATTAATTAGGCCTTCATTTTAATTAATTATCTCTTAAGCATGATTAAGCACTTTGTGCACAAATTACTCAAATTGATCAGAATGCCTTGTTATTGGTCCAAATTTTAATTGGATTAGAATTGGAAGTTAATTTTAGATGAATTGGATCCAATATCCCATTTATGTTTTTTCCAAAACCAAATAACAAAGACATACATCTCATACAATAAATTTGATACAAAAGAACAATCTAGAGCACCCATGTGTAAAATTGGCATTTTGACTCGAAAGGATCTGATCAAAGTTAGTTGGCCCATAAATTAGATTGCCCCATTTAATGATAATCTAGCTAAAATTAGAACTTTAATATATAAATTTCAATTCATTTAATTTCCTTTAGTGTTTTTAGGCCAAATTGTGCACTTTGGTGGAAATTAGTCAAAAGCCTGGTTAGAGGTTATTGGTGGCCATATTTAGGTTTCTATAGTTTGCCCCTATTTAGGAAGGTATTGTAAGATATAATCATAGTAATGTATTTTCAAAGAATTAAAAGGTCTTGTATACATACAATTTTAATAATGATATATTAACTATATGATGGTTTTCCCCCTCGAGGGAATGGTTCGCACAAGTAGGTCGGCAAACGATCCCTCAATAAGAAGTGAAATGAGGGGAACAAAGAAAAGAAATATGATGGGGTGAAAATATAATGATTTTGAAAAATTATTTAAAATCACTAATAATTCAAGTGAGATGGTGTACAATGGTTTTCCCAAAGGTGGTTATAAGCATTGTACCCTGATTGTGGCAATGTGGTATGATAACACAATGATTTGCCACAAGGTGGTTATAACCATTAAGAAGATGGAATTTCCCTAGTTAGGATAAATAAACAAGATATAATGTGTCCATGTATGGGTAGAAAAATTAAAATGGTGAGAACATAATGATTTACCCAAAGGTGGTTATAATCATTGAGAAATGCAAGTGGGATAATTTACAATGATTTGCCCATAGGTGGTTATAATAATTGGACCTCAATTATGGTAAATGTGATAAAATTGGATAAGGATGATGATAACTTAACATATAGGGTAATGATGAATTGGAAAAACCTAATAGTAGGGATATGCTCATTTGAACTAATAAAGGTTGAAATTCTTTCATGGTTAATTACTGTATTTGGGATATGATTGGGGTTGAATTAGGATGTCAGTGCCAAAGAGATGTTGATGCCACCATTACTGAATAGACTTCTTGAAGCTAAGGATTATTGTAGCACACATCAGTAGGCATCATGGTATAACATCATAAGGACTTGGCTAAAATATGCATAAATATTGACTCCCATAATCCAATACTCAATATAAAATAATGCACCAATGATAAAAAGCATGATGACAATGTAAGCATATGAATATGGATATATTCAAGTGTATGTGTGGGTAAGGAATCACCTAATGAACACACATTAACTAAATCAAGGTAACAGTGCTAAAAACAAGCAAACAAGAAAACAAATAAAATAACAAAAAAACATTCAATAAAAACTATATGAGCATTACCCCTAAAAAATAGGAGAAAACTTAACAAATAAATGAAATGAAGGAATATAAGAAAATAAAGGGTGTGTTGAGATATCTCCATATGCACTAGGTAAGTGGACATTGCCTATATATTCCATGGATATAATATCCAATAAAAACTTTAGACCAAATGTAGTTTTCCCAAGGAATAGGAAGAATGTAATAATTGATTAAAATAAATAGAATGGATGTGATAGAAGAAGAGGAATGGTCTTGAAAAATGGCAAGTGCATGAGATATAAAGGCTAAAAAGGATGGGGAAACAAAGTGACAAGTGGTTTGCTTGAAAATTAGTAAGGGTTCCTAAAATCCTTAAGGCAAAGAAGTGGTCAAATGTTTTTGGAATTTTGAAGTATCTCAACTTGATTAAGAATGATGAGACACTAAATGGTTTAAGCTCATAAAATGGTGAGAGCATTCAAACTTAGGTTTCTCACAAAATGGTGAGAGTGTGGAAAAGAGGTGACTGAGATAACCTTAATAAGTATTGAGTGCTACCTATATAGTCCCAGAGTAGGACCTCAATTCTTGTAGTTCTACCCTACAATGAAGGAATTTCACTAGTGTAGTAATCAATTCAAACAAAATAAGCATAGGTGGTAAAAAGGCATAGTATGGCATAGGAAATGGCAAGTTGGTACATTAAGGATTAATAAACAAATGTTTACCCTAGTTTTCCCATAGGTGGTTATAACTAGGACACAATGTCATACACCGATGGTACTAATTTGCCCAAAGGTGATTATAATTAGTAGCAAGACTGGTGATAAGAAAGGAATAATAAACAAAGGATGTAACTAACAAAACTTCTATCGCATTGATCTAAAATATGATCTCTATTTGAATTACTTGAAAAAAATACTAAAATTGATCAAATCCCTCAGTGCTGAGAATGTGTAATGAATGGCAAAAAACAAGGGCAAATAAGCTAGGTTATAGAACATGTTTGGTCTATAGAATAGAATGGAAAATGGATGGAATGGGATAAAAATAACGATAAGTAGTGATATTTTTAAAAAGAATAATATTGATAAAATAACACCACTAAAATGGTCTATATAGATAATACACCTTAGCACTCAAGCATAGTACCACTTGAGGTAAATAATACTCATCAGCTCAGGAAGTTCATCTCTATCTAGTGTGGCAATCTTGTATGATCCTGATCCATAATCTATAGTAATGATGAAAGGCCCTATATAATTTGGTTTAAATTTACTTCTATGCTTCTTCTCAACCATGGTATTCTTTAAGAACAAGATCACCAAGTTAAAATTTTCTATATTTGACACATCAATTGTAATGGCCTTTGAGTCAATTTTGACATCCCTAAAGATTATTGAGCATAGCTATGCATTTTTCATCAAGTAGGTCTATCTCTTGTAGTAGGAAAGTTACTTGATAGTCATGATTATTTAAGAAATGTTTGAAAGATATGCATAGTGAAGGAAATTCAACCTCAATGGGAAGGATGGCTTTAGTACCATAAATAAGTGAGTATAGAGTGGCTCTTATAGGAGTATGATGATTGGTATGGTATACCCAAAGGGTAGGGAATATATACAGGTGCTAATCATGACTTACATGATTGAAAATCTTTTTTATAATATTGATAATGGTTTTTTTTGATGCTTTAGCCTAGCCATTACCTTAAGGGTAATATGTTATAGAAAAATGTTGTGTGATTTTATATTTGATACATAGCTAGTCTACATCCTTGTTATTTAATGATCCTCTATTATGAGATATAATGTTGAAGGGGATACTATAGAAAAAAATGAGATGGTTGAAGATGAATTTGGAAATTTACTTTCCAGTCATGTAAGTGAGGGGTATAGCTTCAACCCACTTAGTGAAATACTTAGTGGTGGTAAGTATATGTTTATTTCCATCAGATGAAGTGGGGTTGATCTTCCCAATGAGGTCAACTCCCCATGTATAAAATGGCCATGGTTTTACCATTAATTTTAGATTTTGTGTTAGGGCATTAATTATATTAGCATGTTGTTGACATTTGTCACACTTAATGACATATGTAGTTGTATCTATGTCCATCATGGGCCAATAATAACTAATACATAGAATATTTTTGGATAGGAATATCTTTCTAGAATGAGATCCACATACTCCTTCATGAACTTCTCTTAATGCTAGTGTAGACTCTATCAAAGTTAAACAATGAAGTAGAGTTTCATCAAAACTATGGTGGTAAAGGGTGGATCCAAGTAGAGTATAACAAGTGGAATGATGAATAAAGGATTTGGTTTGTTTTCAAGATAGGTTAGGTGGGAGAAATTGGTTATGAATGTAGTTTTAAGGGTCTGAGAACCAAATAAAATTAAGACCAATAATATCAAAAATCATTACAATGGTTAAAGGTTCAGGAGTTGGTGTGAATAAATTTTCAATGAGGAACTGATATTCTCTAGCTTTGTCTATTCATTGAATCAGAGAGCCAATAGTAGCCACAACATCTATAGTTCTATTATTAGCCCTTGGTATATACTCAAATTGGATATTTTCAATTTTTTATTTTAGGGTATCGATCATAGCCTTATATATAACCAACTTGTCATATTTGGTCTAAAACTGGTTTGTGACTTGATTGATGATTAATTAAGAATCACCATAAACCTTTAGATGAGACATATTCAATTGTAATACCTATCAAAGTATTAAAATAAGTGATTTATACTCAACCATGTTATTTGTACTAGGAAAACTAATTTTAATAATTTAGAGATTAGATCCCCTTATGGTGTAATAAATAAGAAACCTGCCCTTGATCCATGTGTAGTAAATGAACCATCAAAATATAGATTCAAGTGCTACTCCCTAAGAGGTGTATCAATGATAGTCATTATGAATTCATCAAGAAAATCAAATGTGAGTAGATTTGTGTTGATAAGGGGTGCTTAAACAAGTTGATCTATAAGGACCTATGCTTTGATTACCTTCTAATTGGAATATTCTATGTCAAACTCACTAAGAAGCATTATCCATTTACCCATTCTATCTTCTAAAGTTGTTTTAGATAGTAGATAATTGAGTGGATCTACTTTTTAAATGACCATGGTCTTATTGTTCAACATGTAATGGTGCAATTTCTGAGTTGTGAAGACCATGGCTAGACAAGCTTTTTCAATAGGTTCATAGTTGTGTTCATATGTGACCAAGGTATGACTTAAGTATTATATTGCATGCTCTTTTCCATTGTTATCATGTTGAGCCAAAAGTTCCCCCAAGGAATTTTTAGTAGTGGATAGGTATAAAAAGAATGGCTTTCCTAGCATAAGAGGTAATAAAATAGGTGGATTAGCTAAATAGTCCTGTATTTGTTGAAAAGCTATTTGGTAGTGATAATCCCAATGAAATGCAATTCCCTTCTTCAAAATATGTGTAAATAAATGGCACTTTTCTACTAATTGAGAGATGAAGTATTGGATTGATTACATCTTACCTTGCAAACTATAGAGTTGCTTCAAATTGGTTGGTGGTGGAATCTTGATTATAGTATGAACTTTAGCTAGATCAATTTCAATTCCCCTAAAATACATAATTAATCCAAGTAAATTTCCTAAGTACTCCAAACACGCATTTATTTGGATTGAATCTGACTTTATACTACTACAATCTTTTAAATATCCTATGTAGCATTATTGGATGGTCGACCCTAGGTTTGGATTTTCTTAATATGTAATCAACATAGTCTTCAAAAATATCATGTATCATATCATGGAATATGATAGTCATGGCCCTTTGATATGTATCTCCAACATTCTTAAGACCAAATGGCATTACTTGATAATAAAATGTTCCCCATGGAGTGGTGAACATTATTTTATGTTGGTCTTCTGGTGCTATTTTGATCTAGTTGTGTCCTAAAAATCCATCCATTAGTGAAAACATTTCATAACCTACCATGGATTCGATGATGATGTCAATATTAGGCAATGGAAAGTCATCCTTAAGACAAGCTTTGTTTATGTCTTGAAAATCGATATAGATTTTGATTCCTTCAAGCTTTTTAATAATAGGTACAACTTTAGATATCCATTTTGAGTAGTCAATGGACCAAATACATCCTAATTCTAAGAGTTTTTCCAACCCTTTCTTTACCAAGATAGTAATGTGAGGATGCATCTTATGTAGCTTTTATTTCACTGGTTTGGCATGAGTATTGACCATAAGGTGGTGCAAAACTAAGGTAGCATCCAAACCTAGCATGTCAAAATAATCCCATGCAAAGATATCTATAAATTATCTCAACAAAGTTGTAAATACTTCATGTCACTCCTCAGTGACGGATGCACCTAATTTTATCCATTTCAAGATTTATGGAGTATTGATGTTTACCTTTATTGTATCTTTCACTAAAAGGGTCAAACCATCTTCTAGGATAGTAGGAAAAGACTTGAATTATTGGAATATATCAGGGCCCTCTGTTAGGATTTTCTCTTCAACATCTCCTAAGCATGATGAATATGAGTCCCTCAATCGGAGATCTAGCCATGTGACAAACACAGTTGGAATTTCTTAAAGAGTTTGATCAAATACCTATTATTACACAAAACTAAACTCAAATCCATAGGTAAGTTCATTATTGGTGGTCTCCTAGTCTAAATTCAAATAAGAATGAACACCCCCATCTAATAGTGCCTGAAATAGGTTTTCACTACTAGACTAGCCTTTATCTTTACTTTTTCCCTGGTCAAAAAATGCCTCAAAGAGGTTTTCACTTTGGGACCTCAATGTTTTACTTTTTTTTTTTTTGTTAAGGGTGTTCACCCATTCTCCAAAATAGGATTCAAGATCTAATGTGATTGAGAATCCTAATTTGTAATCTCCCAACAAAACATTGTCTCTAAGGGTTAAAAAGTCATAGAATGCCTCATCATTTTGAAACTCATAAATTGGTAAAATAGATTCTTGTTGATCCTAATCTATTAGTTGGGAATAGTATAATGGTAATGGGATATGATGAATGACTAGGGTAAGGGTACAAATGACATTGGTATCAAATAGGTTAGTCTCAGCTAGGTCTTTAATGGTGAGTCTATGATCAGACTCTACTTCACTGTCGACATCATCCTCACTAGGCATTGGTGATGGAATTTGAATAAGATATGTGGAGTCACCCGTAGGTGGTTTAAATCTAATTCCATAAGGTATTTCATACTTAGTCCTGTAAATTGGTTTGATGGTTCCTTAATGATTTGATCTTAGGCATTTTCCTTCATAATTGTGATGCTCCATGATCCTACTGGGAATAGGATACTTTGCACTTTTATAACAATCAACTTGGTCATCATTGTATAACCATGATTAATCCCCTTCAAGATGGTTAGGTTGTAGGCTAGATGTTGGTAAAAATGTGATAGGTCCCTTATCTTTATTATTTCATTGCCAATGTATATGTGGGGTGAATTTAGGTCACCTTAAGGTTTTCAAAATTTGAGGAAGATTAGAAATATGAAATGTATCATGGGTCACATACTCTCTCGATCCATTATTTGAAATGGAAAAATGATTAGAAGCTTTAAGAGGTAGCATGTGGGAAAGGAAATCCAAGGTATTAGGATCTATGAAATTATCTAGTGAAGGATAAATAAGTATAACCTTTCCTTTATCCTGTTTGGAACTTGGATTCAAGCTGTACTAATAATTATAGCTTTGAATTTTAGCCTCAAAAACTTTGTAGTGTTCATATGGGTGTAAATATCTTTGAATATTCACTTCCATCCCTAAGTGGGAAAACTTGATACATTGGTTCTGTGTTGATGGGAATATAAATATCATGTAACCAAGGCCTACCTAGAAGCATATTATATGATAAATAAAGATCAAGCGCATGGAAAAGTGTATCATGGGTCAAAAGCCTAATGATAACTGACAAACTAATGGTGCCTTTTGAGTTGGAGATCCACCATTGTGTATCCAATAATCTTGATGAGCTTTAGAGACACTATGTTGAGGCTTGATCTATTGTCTATAAGGACATATTTCACTTTATACCACTTTATATAAACTTCTATGTACAATGGGTTGTTATGGAGTGGGCTAAGGGAAGACATATCACTTTGGTTGAATATGACTTGTTGGGTTGGAGCTAGGTGTCCAACGAAAGCTTGAAATTTATTAGGGGATATATCACTAGCAATAATGGATTGGGTTAAGAAATCATTCAATATGTTCTTGTGGATTAATGAAAGTTGCAACAAAACTAAAATATAAATTTGTGTTAATGTCTTCTATAATTGTTCCATAATATCAAACTTATTCTCTTGGTTAGTATTGAATGCTTTATTTCAAGGCTAAATGGTTGGTTGGATAATAGATAAAGTGGAAGATGGTTTTGGGCCTAGGATAGTAATCTTTGACCTCTATTTTTATTACACAGTCAGAATTAGATACTGGACCATGATCGCTAATAAATGTTGGGAATGGTGTTCAACAAGATAAAATAAGTCTTAGTTTCTAGTGCACTTGTATATGGTCACATGGCAAGGATGAGTTGTCAATATAAGGCCAAAACATGAAAGTTCAAGTTTTCTAGCTTGCTTGTATGTAGTCTCAGGTCAAAGAAGGATTATCCATGTAATTTGATTAAGTTTTGTTGTTTAGCAATGGTCTAGATTGATTAATGTTTGGTCTAGGATTAATGGAGATGGTGTTAACACTATCCGATACAATATGACCTATAACCCTATTATAGTCATATGAAACTGCATGGTAGGTTTATTGGTTGTTACCATTATGACCTTAGCTTTGTCCATTGTTCTATCATTGTGGGTTATGCTATTGATTTTGATGATTCTACTAGTTCTATTGGTTTGGCCTTTGATTTTGATATTATTGATTTTATTGTTGAAATATCTCATGTTTTTACTATTGTTGATGATTATTATGTCAGGGAAAGGGGTTTTAATAAATCCCAAGAGTTTGATTAGAAGTGAAAGCACCACTATCCTATGTTATCTCCCATTCTCCAACATATTCTCAATCAAATGCTTGATTTAAAAACATCTTTGTAGATTATGCTCATTAACCTGATGATGTTCATAATATTCATTTTCATGGTACCAATCAAGATATGGAATACTTTATGGATAGTGCTTTGGTATAGGCCAACTAATTAGATTAATAGTACAAGTTCTCAAAATACATATTAAGTAAGATATCCCAGGTTACTAAAGACATGATGCATAGGCATAGTTCTCCTTGGAGGAGGGGTTTACAATGGTAAAAGTTATATTTATTTCACAAGTCTTGGTTATTATGCTTGAAACATTGGTTAGAGAGGTTGTTGAATAAGATTAACCTGAAAAGGTGGTGCACATGATTTTTTCACCATTTTAACATGACATGATTCGGTTACTCCATTTCCCATAACATTATTTTTGTGGTTGAATTACTTCAATCTCTCTTAGTTATTGGCCTATGTTGGTTACGATGCTTACACTTGAATGGGATGCTAATTTTGGCCATTTACCTAATTGGTATCTTGATTTTGATTAGTGGAATTAAGCTTGATAAATCTTTTATTGATGAATTCTCACTCAATCAACAAACCTTTATCAATGATCTCCTTGAAATTATGTACACATTGTAGTTCTAGATGATAAGCTATCTCACTATGAAAATTTTTAGTAAACATAATGGCTAATTATTTATCTAGTAAACTGTGGATGAAATAACTTGCAAGGACTCTCCATCACTATAGATAACTTGCAAAACTCTCACTAGCTTTTTGCTTTGCTTGTGTTAAGTCAACTAATAAAATATTAAGTTTGAGATTATAGGAAAAGTGTTATATAAAATTATAAAAAATATCACCAAAATCTGTTACTAAATTCTTGGGCAACTTTAAAAACCACTCCAAGGCTTGTCTAGCCAAGCTCCTTGGATACAACAATAAAAGGTATATATCATTATATTTCATTGGTTATGTGATAAAGAACTCAATTAAATGCGCCTTAGGGTCACCTTTCCTTTTGTATTTGTCAAATTTTGGTGGTTCGTATCTTGAAGGAAACGGTATCTACAATTACTCCATGTTGAATGGATAAGAACACACATCATCCAACTTAAACTTTTTAGTCTATTTCCCAGCCTGAATGACAAAAATTACATCCTTCATCTATTATAATTCTTAGGATAAGAAACTAGAAGGAACATTGGTTTGAGGGAGAATAATAATTTGGGTAGATGGTTGGGAGGTCACAAGTGGGACACTTTAACTAGGGTATGATGGAGATATCTATTGGGGTATATTGTTTAGTTGAGAAATAGACCAAGAATATGCATACATGGATTAGGATGTACTTGAAAGTATACTTTTGGTTATGATATTCTAGTTTGGGCTGGCTATGAAGGTTTGACTTGGAGGATTTTGTGGTTGGGATGGAGGGATATAACTATATTGTGCCTATTATGGTTGAAAAGTGACATGCTACCAACAAATCAAACCTTGATGTTGAGTGGGAACTTGTGGAACAAGACTCTATCTCTAAACTTGTGGCACATTTTGAACTAATTTTTGTTTAGTAGGTACTTGAGAAATATGGGAGCCTCCTTGTTGCGTGAACCCCTGTGGGGAAGTGAAAGTAGGTTAAAGATTTGGTATTTATCACTGACTGATATTTACATGTTGTTGACTAGTCATTATTTGGTTTTGGAATGGTATACTAGTCTGAGACTAAAGAGGTATGTTTGTCATTATTTGGTGAGGTAAAACATTAGTTTCCCCTTACTAAGGTGGCAATAGATTCAGCCTTAGCTGTATTGGTACACTAGTTTGCACCTGATGTTATGAAATACTACTCATCACTTGTTGAGGAGTAGGATTCATCATATTCAACTATTGAGGTGTGACATTGGTTTTGGTTGACTACTTAACCCTATTGTTTACACACTTGATGAAGCAGTTGGTTGAGGTTGGGAAATAAGTGGTGAAGGTTGGGGTATAGAGGCTCATATTCCTTGGTATGATGATCCACTCATGGTCTTAACTATAGGCACAAGTTGTTGAGTAGTTATTTGTGTGTTAGTACCACTTTGATTTAGATTGGATGTTTCTTGCACATTATCCACTATATTTTTTTCATTATTTTGTGTAGAAATAAAAGACACTTCCTCAATAATGGGCATATGCATCAAGTTTTCTATCAAAGTGTTTTACACGAATGGGTTTGAACTCTAATTCTTTTAACTAGTTAACTCTATCAAAACTCTTGTTTAAGGATTAGTAATGTACAATTTAAAATTTTGATTATAAATGAATAATTTAAACAAACTTTTTCAAAGGTCTAGACTCAATTGGGAAATATAACTATGTCAAAGTGGATGATATGACTCCCAAGTTTTGATGGACTTTGAACAAGGAAAATTTGATGACTTCACATGGGTAGCATAATGCCTATTTATTTAAAGGAAAATGAGGACCATGTGTTTTGGTTTGTATCATTTGTTTACACCGAGTTTTGACTCTAAACAATACTTTAATCTAGGATAAGACCAACTAGTTAATCACTCTTAGACTCTAAATTGACAAGGTTCTTTGGGATTGTTGGAATCTATCAATATATGGAATTTGAGAGGATTTTAAGTGTTCATCCAAAAGTAAATGAACATTATATAATAGGGTTTTTACACCCCCTTCTCTCAAATGATAGTACTATGACACGGACCTTGAGGTACACCTTGCACCAATAATACTTCCACATCAAGTGGGGTTTTGTCTAAGATCTACAAGTTTTAGAATGTTCTAGGGGAATCAATTGCACAAGCACTTTCATGCCAAATAATTTAAAATAAAAGTATGGATTTTGGGTTAGTATCACTTGTCTTATTGATATAAGGTTTAGTCCTTTTTTCAACCACTATATTATGTTGTTCGCTCAGTGTAGTGTGATGTCCAAAGTACCACTACATCCCGTGTGTAGCTCCAATTAGGAGCCAAATGAAATTAATGCTAAGAGGTGAAACCCTAGGTCAAAGCTTCCCTAAATAAATTGTGGAAGGTGATGAAGTCCCACTTAGAAGTCAATTTTTCATAAAAATAAAAGAAAGTATGAAATAGAAAGACTTTAGGGTTGTTTTCAAGGTCACCTAAATTTTGAGAAGCTTTTGGGGAGTGTTTTAGATGACTTTCTTTCTAAGCCGTGGAATAAGCTAATTGCAATAGGAATTTCAATTTTGATTCCAAGGTTTCCATAAATAGGACAAATGGAATAGAATACATGCAGCACCACTCTTTTTTCCAAACAAAAATCTAATTTAAACAACTAAGTGAATACAAAAATCTTGGAAAGGTGAGTTCATTTTTAAGCCTAAATTCAAACAATGACGTGGTGTTCATTTGACCCCTTGGTATTAGTTGTGAATTTGAAAAATAATTATAAAAAAACTTATTTAAGCAACTTAAATTTTAATTTAAGAACCAAAAAAATGTTCCTAATTCATTTTAAAATCATTCTAAAGATGGTCTAAAACATGTTTTAACAAATTTGAAGTCTATCAGTTACCAGTCTCACCTTAAGGCATCACCCCAAAAGTAAATATGTTAAGTTAGAAAATGTTATAATAAATATAAAGAAAATATTTATAAAAAATATTATTAAATATATAAACACCTAAAAATAAAAAATTATAAGGATAAAAATAAAATATAACATATAACACATAAAATCTTGCACATAAAATATAAAAACCTATAGTTAGTATTTTTAACATAACTTTTAATATATAAGTCAGATTGCTATGAAATTTTGAGAGGTTGTAAATAAATCTAAGGCACACATATATGAAAATTTTAATTAAAAAAATTAAATACAAAAATGTTATGAACTTTTTTATAACTATTTTTACCAAAAAAATTAAAACACAAAAAGTGACAGTCACTAAAATAGCTATAACTTCTAAAATATAAATAATTTTTTTGTGAAATTTTTAGAGAATATCAATGACATATTTATATATATTAATAAAAAAATTATAAAAAAAATATTAAGTAAATAAAAATTTATGAATTATTTATTAACCATTTTTACTCAAAATAAAAATAATAAAAAAGAGAACCAAAACTATGAATCATAAAAAAGGTTTGTGGATTGCGCTCCTATGAAGATCATCCCACTAGGTGTGCCATTATGTGAACTAGGAATTTAAATAATAAGAGGATATTAGTATCATGTTAGTAAATGAAATGAAATAAAAAATACACTAAACTAACATTTTTATGCCTAGTTACTAGGGTGAGCTTAGTAACAAAAGCAAATGACAAACACAACTAAAAAGTAAGGAAAAACAAGAATTATTTCACCTTACTTGGATGATACAAATGAATTTTTACTAGTGGATTTCTTGATTTTGTGCTCATGAAGTCCATGGAAATGGAAGCTTGGATACCTCCATCTCTCCATGGTAACTTTGGCTTTGGCTTGGCTTGGCTTGGAATCAATTTGGCATGGTAACAGTAGTTTGCATGAAGATTTTGGAATCACTCTTGCATTATAACTTTGTACAAATTAAGCTTAAAAATGATGTTCATGGCCTCTCTATTTATAGATTTTCAAGAATGACTAGAATCAACCACGATCACCCATCTCAAGATTGATATGTGTGGTCATGGATTAATTGAATTATGTAATTAAAATCCTTAATTATCCTCATCATGAATTTGGAAGAAGGGAAATTAATTAGGTATCAGAGGTAATAAAGAGGTATGGGAGACCCATAATTATGATATTTGTGGCATTTATGGCCTAGGGATGTCTTTTGAAGAAATGAGGTCACTTGATGATGTAAATATTGAATATTAATTTATAAAAACAAGTTTTTAACAATTTTTCATGAAATTATTAATTAGGCCTTGATTTAGATTAATTATATCTTAAACATGATTAAGCACTTTGTGCATAAACTACTTACATTGATCGAAATGCCTTGTTAGTCCAAAATTTAACTGGATTAGAATTGGAAATCAATGTCACTTGCATTGGGTCTAATATCCCATTTAGGATGTTACCAAAACAAAATAACAAAGACATGAATCTTGTACAATAAATTTGATAGAAAAGAGCAATCTAGAGCACCTAGGTGCAAAATTAGCATTTTGACTTGAAATAATCTAATCAAAGTTAGCTAGCCCATAAATTTCATTACCCCATTTAATGATCCTATAGCCAAAATTGGCACTTGAATATATCAATTTCAACTCATTTAATGTGTTTTAGTGTTTTTAGGCTAAATTGTGTACTTTGGTGGAAACTGGTCAAAAGCCTAGTTAGAGGTTATTGGTGGCCAGATTTAGGTGTTTACAGGATAGTTAGATAGAATTCACTAATTTCTCACACTTAGCAAAATTTTCAAAAGGGTTCAATAAAATCCAAGTATTGATGTTGATGAGGGAAATATTTACACACATGGAGGTGTCAGCATAAAATTATCATATGGGTTTATTCATTTTTGTGCCTAGTTTTTATGCATTGAATCTTAGGTCACATGATGTAGCAAGATAAAAGTTATACAAAAAAGAAATTGACCTTCTAGATAGTTCTAAGCATAGTTAGATATATGGTAGAAGAATTTGAGTGAGTATATTAATGGCATTATATCTAACATGTACATAAGATTTAAAAAGAGATGAACATATAGTTTTATTCATCATCATGCCTAGTTTATATGGTTAAAATTTCAAAACAAGAGAATGAACAAAGAAAAATATATGAAGGTGTAATATTGAGATGGTCCCCATACTTACTCAAATCTACAAAAGGTAAAATTTGAGCTTGTTAGAAGGTCTAATGGTTAGCACTTAATTGTATGTTGAAGATCCAACAACATGCAATGAAGTCAATATGTCAAAGGCACCTACAAGTGAATGCACTAGTGATAAGTGTCAAAATCATGGATCTTGAATATAAAATATATGGTGTGGTTCAAAGTCAAATAATTAGTTATCAATGTGAGGATGTCAAGTGTCTCAATAGTGACAACTGACAATAATGTGTAGAAGGAATGTGTTAATGCCAAGTGTCTCTTTCTTGAGAGCTAAGGAGAGATAAAGATCAATCTTGTTATAAGATATAATTTTGAGTGGTTGATCATGAAATGAATATCTAATAGAGCAATTGAACTCAATGGGACCAAGTGATTAATGTTTAATGACACAAAGACAAGTTAAAGATTGAACTAGTTTGACAAGATCGATGGAGCATATTCATTCCAAAGACTAAGGATGAAATGAGATGAGGACAAGTGGTTGATATTTAAACATAGATAGAGATAAATTTTTTGAAGATATTAATATATAATGTCACATAGGGGCTTGGATAAAAAAGATCAATGGATGAATTTTAATGTTGAAAAGTTAAAGTTGAAAAGTGTATAAATATTGAATGAAGCACATGAGCCTACTAGAACTTAATCAAATGGAAGCATTTTAAATTTGATCACATTGAATGAGGATCATTATATCATGGCATGAAACTTAAGATCAATAGTCTATATTTAAATATATGTTCATCCTAATAGAAAGTAGTGGAACATATAGGAACATGTAGTTGAGCTGTAAAATTATGACACAGATAATGAGATTGATTACAATGATCGATCAAATTAATGTAATATGGCATGTGCATAAAAACTAGAGTCTAGTATATGATAATAATAGTAATTAGACCAAGAATCATGGTATGGAGCATGAGTTCAAGACATGGGAAACTTACAGTTAAAAATAGGAAATAAAGTCCAATAGAACTAAACATGATATGTTAGCAAACTAATGTGAATAGAATAAAGATATGAACCCTAGCTCAAATTCTTATATATATGACATCTAGGATACAAGAAAATATTATTGGTGTTACTGAATTGTGCTGAATAGAGGTATTTAGAGACACAAAAGTAGAGAGGTAAAATGGAAGAGAAAAGAGAGATGAAGTGTAGAGCATGAGCAGTTATAGACCAGACCTATAGTAAAGAACAAAGAATTAGATTCATTTATCAATATATATTATAATATAGAGTTGTATCTTATTATCAAATGTTCCTAATTCAATTCTTCTTCTTCCTCTTCTCTTCCTCTTCCTCTTCTCTTCTTCTTCTCTTCTCTTCCTCTTCCTCTTTCTCTCTTCTCTTCTCTTCCTCTTCCTCTTCCT
Organism: Torreya grandis; assembly: GCA_037957365.1. NCBI lineage: Eukaryota > Viridiplantae > Streptophyta > Pinopsida > Cupressales > Taxaceae > Torreya > Torreya grandis. Next base: position 1,728,417 of record JARHVA010001710.1, read on the forward strand.
CCTCTTTTTTCTTCCTCTTCCTCTTCCTCTTCCTTCTTCTTCTTCTTCTTCTTCTTCTTCTCTTCTTCTTCTTCTTCTTCTTCTTCTTCTTCTTCTTCTTCTTCTTCTTCTTCTTCTTCTTCCTCCTAGAATATGTTAAGGATGAAGATAGCTAATTTTTATTATATGGGATAGTATATAGAATTCATATTCTAATAGAAGCATGATGAAAGTGAGTTATCATGTAATAAATAGAAACTAGGTTAATCCATATCTTTCTTAAGGGTTGTAGATTAATTGTCTAATGATTATCCACTAATAATTTCTATGCTCAGTGGTATATATTGTAAAGGAGTTGCTTACATGGCTGCATGATCTTTTTGTCTAGCCATCTTAGCCTACACCATATCCATTGTGATGAAGAATGGAAGTGGTTTAAATGGTGATCATGGTATCTCATGAATTATGATGAAGTCTCCCTTAGGTAGGAGGGTGATAGTGGTATCTTGTCTCAAATATTACAAGATGTTTGGTGGCACTCTAGGGTATGTGGCAATGAGGTCCAAATATTCCTCCCACCATGCTTTGAGTTTTCCCTCATTTGTAAGGGCTCCATGTTCCTACATCCATATGATGTTGCATAACTACCATGCTATCCAATAGTCTATGTTTGGATCTACTTCCCCTTATGGTGATTTCCACTACATAAAACAAAGTAAATGGATCAGGAATTGATACTGAAAGGTCTACCTAGGAGTGGTACAATTATTCTCAATTTTTGTGATCAATTCTTGGATAAAGTATTTAGGCTAGTTGAATTCTTCCTACTAGTGGATCATCCTATGAGTGATGTCCAAAACTCCCTTATTTATTAGGTAGACTTGGTCATCTACCAAAATCATCTGGTGATGCATTGGATGAGAATGTGCATAAGTTCATCTTGAATCTCATTTATGGGGAACCCTTAGTTTTGTTGCACATATTGGTCTTGAAATTTTGGCAAGATAGGAGGTGTTTTTGTCTTATAGGCTAGTAAGGAGTCTCCTCATATAGGCATACCCAAGGATTGGGCCATGGATTAGGTGTTTATAACCACCATCTCATCCAAATCAAAATAGATTGATACATCATTTTATCATCCAATAAATACTTGAATAATATCTCCCATGTCACCAAAGGTCAACATTCATATAAAGCATTTAACATCTATGTTTTGGAATTTTTTGGGACCTATGAGGGAAAGTGGATGCATAACATTAATAGGGTTAGGTTATAATATATTATATTTAGTTTAATGGAGGTATTAAAATGGATCTTGCTCATGTTCTATTGAAGCACCATGTCAACACCCATGGCTTCCTTTTGTGATTTAGAGAGGGGTCAGATTAGCTACATGGTATCCATGGCTGTGTGATTGGAAATTTGAATGCTTCTTAATGTTATATGCAATGATTTTTTTTTTATATATTTATATTTATATATCTCAAAAATATGGTAAGGATGAAATGCAAACTTAGAGTTTGAACTTAGCTTTTATAACTTTCATTCCTCTTGGCTTCCATGTTTAGGCCATTCCTAGTTATCCACTTATATTAAATGAAATGGTAGATGTGGTAAATAAATTTCCAATCTATCCATTAAATTAGTTAGTCATTGATGCATGTTTCAAGCTATGTCATTATGCTTGTAGGTGTTCATATGAGGGGTATGAGTATCTAACATTGACTAGATATTGATTTGTTGAAGATCATGTCCATCTACCCTTGGATCTTGCATTTACTTCTAGTGGATGACCATTATTTAATGGATATAGTTTTCATGTGATGTTTTGGCATCTTTCTCAGACTTAATATTTTTTAGTCACTCCTCTTTGAATTTTTTGGTAGTACACGTGAAGCTTCCTATGCACATTTGATGCATGCGATGTTTGTTCTTTTTAATTCACCAATGTTATTGTTGAGATCATCTAAAACTAAACAAATTTGAAAATAAACACACAAAAAAAACTTGAAAAATAGAGAAATCCTAATCTACATGGTTCTACTCAACAACCACTTAACTTATAGAATGAGATCAATAAACTATTGGTGATAGTGCTTAAGCCTACAACCATTTAATCACCCTAGAAACATGGTTATTTAAATATACCTTAAAATAACATTTATTTCTATGTTAAGTCATGTATAATATAAGGCCCTTTCCATCTTATTTTTAGGTTGCCTAAGAATCGTTTGAACTAGCTATCAAATAATAAAATAATCTGATCTTTATGTAATTCCTTTTGGTGAAAGTTCCTGTCATGACATTATTTTTGGATTTTCTTGTGCACTTCTTGTGTCCATGATACTCTTATTTTAAACTCATCCATCTTATTTAGTTCCAAGATGCAATTAGTAATAGATTCATGATCTTTTAAATACATGACCATAGTGATGCACACTCTGGGTACTACATATTCCATTGGCATGACTGCTTCTAGACCATATACCAAATAAAATGGTATAAATTACATAGCCCTTTTTTAATTTGTGTGATATAACCATAAGATTATATGAATGTGATCTTCCTAGTCATCACACTTAACATCACATATTTTGGTAAGCATTTTCCCTGATACCTTATTTGAATCTTTAGCCTAGCCATTAGCCTGTAGATGACAAGTAATGATTTTATTATGAAAGATAATAAACTATTAAATCAAGGCCTTGATTTTATTATTTAGGAAGTATGTTCCTTTATCACTAAAAAACTTGATTGGACATCCAAACTTGGTAATGATTTTTTCATATAAAAAATTCACTATGTCCTTGACACCAAAGCTAGGTGTCGCAACATCTTCAACCCACTTAGAAAAATAATCAATCATAATAATGATGTATCTAGATTTTTTATTCTTATTTGGTGGGTTGATTGGTTCAAAAAATAAATACCCCATTATTTGAAATGCTAATTTTCTAACAGGGGTTGCAATGAAATCTCATCTTTCTAAAGTGGTTTTCCCATACGTTAGTAGACATCATAGTACTGCATAACTCTATGTGCATCCTAGAAAAAATTTGGCCAAAATAATTTGCTCTATAGAATATTTTTAGATGTAGACTCACCTAAAAAATTTCCTCCTATGAATCCTTGATGAGCTTCTTCCAAAAGTTGAGGTCATTTATGTTCAAGGATAACCCTGCATAGGACTTCATCCTTTCCAAAGTGATATAAGAGTCCATTAATGATGGTATATGGTAGTGATCTAGTCATAAACTAATTTTTATCCCATTCTTAAAAGTACATAGGGAAGATTATTTTCTTCAGAAAGTCAAAAATTACTTAAAATGTTTTAGGAATCATCAAGACACAAAATAGGTGCACATCAAGTGAGTCTTCTAGTTCTTCTAGCTCTTCACCATTTAGAATGTGGCTAAGGTGGTCAGGTGCCACATTTTCTATACCTAGTTTTACATTTATGTGAAATTGAATTTATTCAAATAACATCAACCAAAAATATATTAATCCTCCTAACATCATTTTGTTGACTAGATACCATAGGGCTTGATGGTTAGTGAAAACTTTGAATGGTGTTACCAAAAGATATTGCTATAATTTTTAAAGTGAGAATATAATGACCAAAAATTCCCATTCTATAGTTATATAATTTTTATCTACATCAAATAGTTTTTAGCTATCAAAATGGATAAGATGATCAAACACACCTTCTCTAGGTAATTCAAGTACAACACCAACTATGATGTCTAAAGTGTCTACATGTACATGAAATGGATTACTCTAGTCTAGGTAAAAAATATGGGTGCAATGACCAGTCACTATTTCATCTCAATGAAAGTATCTTGACAATCAGATGTCTAAACAAACTTAACATTCTTGTGGAATAAGGTTTCTAGTGGAGATGAAAACATTGCATAACCTTTGACAAATTTTTGGTAGTAGCTTATGTGCCTGAGAAAGGAGCACACTTTAGTGGGACTAACAAATGGGGGCATACTTAATATTACTACAATTTTATCTTGACCTACTAGGATGCCATTTTTGTAAATAACATGTATAATTAAAACACCAAAAGGTGTAAAAATAAGCATTTATTCAAAATCATAGAGATGCAAAGAGCTCGACATCATTATAACATTAAACATAACTCGGATAAATGCTCTTTGAATAGGGAGAATATTCCCCAATCATGAACATAAACTTATAGGAAATCATGGATGAAATATTTGAATGATGTAACTACTACATGGAAATATACCACAAATGCATTTTTCAAGCCAAATGGCATGAATTTATTTGTAAAAGAACCCCACTTTGTCATAAATGCTATTTTGGCTTGATCCTCCTCTACGATTAAAATTTGATGATATCCTATAAACCCATATATGAAAAAATATACTTTGTGTCCTACGACAAACTCTAAAACTTTATCTATAATTGGTTTTAGAAAAGGATCATTTAGAATGTGATATTCCCCACATACTCTAATTTATCCTATTTTCTTGGGTTGAACTACCATTGGGATTACTCAATCAAATTTTTATACTAGATAGATTATCCATGTGTCTTGCATTCTATCTAATTTTACCTTTACCTTTAGCTTCATATTTGGATTAAGCTTATATAGCCACTTCTTGATTAGCCATGTATAATCCTTTAATTAAATATGAATCTCACTAAGAGATGGGTTGACTCCTTAAACCTCTAATAATTTTGTAAGAAAGACATCTTGGTAATCCCTTAGAAGTTGTAGGGTTTCCAAAATTTGAGTTTCTATCCAATAGTCACCTACACTTGTTAGCTTTAGAACCTCCTCTATTCTAATTTTAGCGACATGTTTTTTGAGAGTCTAATGATAAATATTACATTTTCCTTCATCCATAGATTACTAGATCTTCCTTTGCCCTTCCTGTTCTAGAATTTGAATGTTGTGCAACTTATCTTCTTTAGTTAGTATTGTGCTAGTATCCTTAAGTGGTTCTATATGTTGCCCAAGTTCAAATAAATCATTCAAATATAAATCAATGTCAAAATCAAAATATTCATTGTCTTATACCTCATATTAGATTTAGTGACATGGTTGCATCAAATATTGTTCTTCACTCTTAGTAGTTTTATACCTTTGAAGTGTCAAATTAAGATCAGAGGCTACCTTTTTTTGTGTAGTCAATTATATTATGGTGCTCAAAATCTTTTCACACCCATGACATAAAAAGTACTTAAGTTTATATAGTTCATTATGAACTAGAGGATTTTCATCTTCACAGATAATTTTTTTATGAAATCACTCTATACTTGTGCCCAATGTTTGGTTTCCATCTGGTGCTTTTGGTACATGTACCATACTATTGGTAAGGGAGAAAATGCATAGTGGAAAATGTGAACCCAATACTTTGGTATGACATATTCCTCATTCAAAAATTTAACGCACTTATGTGCATGAATTTTGAAGCACTCACCTTCTTGAAAGAATAGCCAATTGGTGCAGATGAATTATTTTAGCTAAAACCTATTGATCATGATCTCTTAAACCTTAGCCTATTTAAGTTGGTCATTGTGATCAGTGACCCACCATGTTATGGCAACTCCTTTTAGAACATAATTTAATGTGCTAACTCATTGATTGATGGTCAAAACATGGACTTGTGAACATAAAATGAAATAATTGATGTCCTTCACTACATAGTACGTAGGTAATTATCAATCATGTACAAAAACCATTTTCATTGGCTAGATTTCATGGTCACCTTAAGCCCAATTGAGGAGGTGGGTATCTAAATTATTACTGATAAATGAATATGCTTCCCATGGTAATGTGCCTTCCCTTATCGATTCTATGTAATCTTGCATGTGATCATCAATGTGATACAAGAAATCAACTTCTGATTGAGTGGGTGATTTTGTAGACATAGAGGCACATTACTTAATGGAAAATTGATCTACCACCAGCTACATAGTTACTGGTTTGGACCTCTAATATTCAAATGTCTTGATTTGTTGAGTGATTAGTGACTATACCTATGGTTTGGAATGTTGGTATAGAAAGTTGTAGTCAACTATGCATATAACTTTTAGTTTCTCCTCAATATTGGCCTTCATCCAACTAGTTTCCTATGGAACATATGGAGAGTCTAGTTTAGCAATAATTATGTATGGATTGTGTGCTCTATTGAGAGGAATGATAATAACTTTATCACCTTGATGTGCCTCAAGCTAGTTGTGCACTATATTAATAGTCATCTAACCATTATATGCCCATTTTTTCTATCAATTTAGGGTAGTGAATTGATGTAGTCTTCATATATATGACCTCAAAGTTACCTCATAGAGACAAGTCTATGAATTTGATTTTGACATCCTCCAATCTGCTAAGAGGCTTAGCTTTTCTATAATCAACTAATCTCAATGTTATTGGGTTGTAGCTGAGAGCTAATTATCTAATAGCTTCCCATGTGGATCTATAAATCATATTAAATATGTTTCTATAATCAAAGATAGTGTTTTAGATCTCATAACCAACAACCTTAATATCAATCCACACATCAAAATGCCATGTATTCTTCATCTTGACATACTAGACCAATTTTTTTGTCTTTTGTTAGCTAGGCTAAACACATTCTAAGAGACTATGTGGTTATGATATGTATTCATTATATAGAGTAATCAAAAGTTTTGATAGATTAATAAGCATAATTATAACCCCATTTTGTCATATAATTCAAATGATTTGGCCATATATTTGTGCATTGATTATTGTAGCATTACCATCATTAGTTTCCTATTGTTGAATATTTTTTATCAACTACATAGCTTCATTCATGAGACTCTTTTATGTAGCTAGATCTAGGTATTTATCTTGTCTAACTTTTTTGATGCCCTGATCTTGAGGCATTTCAAGTGGAGGTAGTCCTTTTTTTGTATGCTATTTCCATGTCATAACATCTAGAAATGTATTTTCTTTAGGATCCATGCTTACCATATTTACTGTTAGCCATTTTTTGCCCACATACCAAACTTGCATAAATATAATAAAGTTTCCTAAGAAACAAGTGTGGGAATGCAAGGGATCTATCTGGTTCTTCATTGATTTAACCTTTACATTTTTTATGCAGTGGTAGAAAATATAAGTAGGTAGTTTGTTGAGATTAGATCTCACATGTGTGGTTGAGTCAAGAGGAATTAGTCATATGGGTTTATTCACTTTTATGACAAGATCATATGCACCAAGTATCAGGTCCTTCACCCAAGTGAATAAAAACATATGAAGGTAAAAATTTATCAGAGCTACTAATTTCTACATGTTTTCCCATACTTAGCCAAATGAGCTTGATCATTACCAAGATATCATAATGGAGTAGACATAGACCAACCATTTTGAGAATTGAATATCTTCACTTTGAAAGCTCTTGAGACTAAAGGTCAAATGGGTTTGTTATTTTTGACATTAAGAACAACCTATAAAAGTTTGAGGCCTTCACGAATTTTTATCTTCAAGTTATAAGCCTTTGAAAATAAACCTACAATATTATATGTTTCTACTAACCTCAAATTAAATCTTGGGAAAAAAAATATCTATGCTTAAATTTGATGATCCATATGATGTCAATAACATTAGACAAGATGTTACTTGATGGGAGAGAGGATGTTAATTTTAAGGTCATGAAATAGCCATTGGCTTTCAAATAATGGGTCCCAATAGATTAATTTTTGGTGCTTGATCAAGGTTTCAGATCTAATAACAAGTGCTACTCAAAGAGTTAGTGAATCTCAAGGATGAATGTGTGGGTAAAAATTGTCAAGGATGTGCTCAATGAGTAGAAAATTGATGATCCATGTACCTTAATACAAATTAAAATTGACATAGTGATTTGAGTCAACTTGTCAATGAGTCAAGATATATTTTGAACTAATCAAATTAAAGATGTGCCCAAGATTATTGACAAAGGTTGAGAATCTAATTTAAACCATGAAACATAAGGTTTTTAGGATCTTTTGATGCCATTAGATCTAGTTTGAATGCCATAGAGTGGTCTAGGTAACATATTAGGATTTGAGGAATACATATATGGATTGTTATTAAGGTTAAATAGAGACCTTTGGTTCATATTTTGTCTTGGGTATAGTTGTTTATATAATAGTTTTCACCTTTTTAAGAAGGATCCATGTATGTATATATAGGTTTTGGGTTCTTGATGAGAAAGGATGGGTTTATTTGGACCTATTATAATACATAAAAGTGCTTAATAGCCTATAGGTATATACTAATATGGAAACTATAGGAAAACCAATAGCCTTAAATTGGGTTTACACCTATAGATATACCTATGGTCTAAACAATTAGATAATGTAGAGATATAATTAATGAAAAATATCTTCATTCTATATCATGGTCATAGTATCAAAAAGTATGCATCAAGCCATGATTTGATTAGATCTATGAGCATGAGGTTTTATCTTCAAACAAGAGATCATATGAAAGGTTACAGAAAAAGTCTATTATTGGGACCTATATCTAAGATCATTTAATGCATCCTCAAAAACCTTTAGGGACCTTATCACTCAATAAGCCACATTAAATGTTTAGATTGATCTAAAAGGTGTAAATGTATCTGTTGAGTAAGGAGAAAAAGGTAGTGGCTCAGGTTCATTTAATGACCCAAGACAAGTGTTATTTTTCTAATATCATGCTTTTACATCCTTTATTTTAGTATCTCTTTTTCTATATATCTTGGTCTCATTCCCTTTGAGGCTGTTCTCATCTTTTAAAATTCAACAATTTTCTTTTTGAGACAAGGAAACTCATCGATACTCTTACAAGAGTGTGCTCATTTGATATGGTTAAACCCTATCCACATATTTTAAGAACTACCTTTTGAAATAATTGGATCAAATATTTGCTTATCTCTTATCTTTAATCAGTGTTTAGCATGCTTGTGTATGGTGAACTTGTGAAGAATATTATTTCTAGTTTGTTATCCCTTCTGCTAGCCTATTTGAAGGTGTCTTCAAGCTAACTTGTAGGTTTAGATTAGTGTTCTATTTGGAACCTCTTCCATGAAATAATTTATGTAATTAGTGAGATTTTGAGATTGAGTGAGACATAGTTGTCCTTTTTCTAATCCATTATGTGTTCAAACTTATATGACTGACCATTTAACTTTGGTGCATCACCCTTTTATCCTTATTAGAATCCCTTATCTTCTTTCTAACCCTTTTCCCTAGAAATCATTAGTTTAGCATTAGTTTTAGGTGAGCATCAAGAGGAATCCAACCTTCTCTAGAGGTTCAACCCAAACATAAGTTTCTCATGGCCTAGGGTTATCCCAATATTATAACTTAGTTGGAGAGAGCCTAAATAACACTATCTAAGGGTGAAAATTAATCCTATAATAGTTTTTGGCATTCCCAATGGGACCCACTTCTTTGAAAAGAAGATTGATCAAAGTTGATGTTGGTTTGATAAAATTTACAATAGTTAAGCTCCAAATAATAACATATAGCAATTCCATAAAAGAAGAATCAACACTCTAGTATAAAATAATATATTAATCACATACCAAAAGAAAAAATAAGGTCAACTTCAAGAGGCATTCCCTTTGAATTTGATGAACTACCTTTAAATTTAGTAAAAAGATTAAGGTTTGAAATCACTCATCCATATCAGGTAAACTTTGCTCCCAGGTCATTTCTAAGGCCTACCCCTACATTAATCCCTTTATTAACCCCTTGAATAGCCATGATAATCCCTATATATTTTATAACTTTTAATGGCCAAATCCCTCTATCTCTTGCTCATTATGATCCTAACCTAGTTGCATCCCTTAAAAGTGTTCAATATTACACTAGAGACCAAGCTATAACACAATATTATCACCTTATGGACATAGCCAACTTTTGTAATATCCATAATGTCACTAAGAATAAAATATATATTAAGCTTATAGCTAATTCTTTCAATGAAAAGACCATAGATTGGTATATAGGCCTTGTTGCTAACTTCATTCAAACATGGTACCAATTAGGGGAAGCCTTATGTATAATATTCAAGGATAAAAGAGACCATGTATAATTGGCATAGTAGCTAACTACAATTAGAAGATCTCCTCATGAAGTCATGCAAGACTTCAACACAAGGTTCTAAAAAAAATTGGATATAATCCTAGTCACAATTAGACCAAACCCTAACTTTGACTTCTTATATTATTTAAAGAATTTAATAGTCACATAGAAGTGATGGTTTAATCTATGGGATGGAATATACTTATAAATGCATATGAGGTGGCCATTAAGGTAGAAAATTATATATTTTAAGATGGAAAATTTACACCTAGACCACTAATGCCCTTATTTTTTAAAATTAGACCACCCCCTATTGTTATTAATCTATTAGATGTCATTATTCCTACACCAACAATTTTTGTAATCCTTACACCAAAGCAAGATAACTTTTATTGGTGGGTCCAATGATTCACTAGATTAAAAGAACTTTTAGGATCTCAAAATCATGATTCACTCCTTGGGGAATGAGCTAGTAAATGTAAAAAGGCAATAGGCCATCAAAATGCCTTATCAAGGTTCATATCAACCTAAATAGTAGGATTTTAAATAAAATATGCCTGCACATATAGGGCACTACCAAGGTCATGGAAAAGGTCAAAACCAAGGACAAGGGAAACATGGTTACAATAGGTAGAATACATTCAACCAAAATGTTGCTACTACTTCCAACTCCTTGGTCCCAATTCAAAATAATTTGGTTCAAGAAGTAAAAGGTACCATAACTTAAAACTAGTCCTTTGGTTAACATATTATCCCAAATATTGACCTTAACCAAGCCTTCAATTATCAATGATAGAAAGTTGCTAATTTTGGATACAACCAAGCTCTCATGGCCCAAAATTTATAGGTGCCTACAATGACCTAGCTAAAAGAGCCTCCACGAGGTTAAGTGTCTAATCAAGGATTGAATCAACCAGATACTACAATGATGAACTATGAATAAGAAAAGTGTTATGCATTTAGCTAGTAAGCTAGTTCTAGTCAAGCCTATATTCCAGTGGTAGTAAACACAAGATTTGAAAGAAGTAACATGGATGGTAGTCATGAAGTATTCAAATATGTTCCAACCATTACTCCTTCATTAACAAATCCCAATGAACTTGATGCCACTCCAAAGGTTCTAGTACCTCCAAAATATTAGATCCAAGGGAATATTTTTATGCCTCAAGGCTCACAAGTTCAATAAACTATAGTGGTGGCTCCCAAAGTAGAAGTAAAGGTTAGTGTTTCACCCATAAATATTGTTTAAAAAATGAAAAATTAAAATGTGATTATGTCTATGTGGGATATGCTCTCCATTCCTAGCTAGGTAGACATCCTTTAGGAAGGATTGTCAAAGATCAATGTTGCAGATAAGCCATTAAGCAAGGTAAATGAAGTCCTCATTAATGTAAATAAAGGGCCAAATCAATGGGAATCAAGTAAAGTAGTCAAACCTCCTCCCTTATATATTTTATTAATCATTGGCAAATTTATAGTGCATAATTATTTAGTGGATAGTGGGTCTAGTACCTCAGTCATGCCAAAGTCCATAACTGATCAACTTGGTCTAAAATATGAGCCACAGTCTAAAGGAGTGCTATAACTTGATGTTTCTTCTCTTGAACCATCTAGTATAATCAAGGACCTCAATCTAACCCTACAATCTTATCCTAGTGTCTCGATAGCCCAAGATGTATTGATCTTGGATATACCTCCTCAATTTTAACTATGTTTATCTAGGGAGTTTATAGTAAAGATAAGATCCTATCTTGTAATAGACTAGTCCTATATGACATTCAGGTCAAGGTATGGAACCAAAGTGTCAATTAAAGTTGAGCCCATTGCATAATTCCATATAGAACCCTATAGGATAGATAATATCAACATAAATTGCACCATAATTGATGAGGATGAATTTGTAATGGGGTAAGATTTGAAAACTTATCTATAAGAGGTACCAAACATGTTCTTGGATGAGTTGTGGAATGATAACCAATTGGTGGAACCCTTATAATGTGTTGAATAAAGGGAATTGGGTGTTTTCTATTTGCATGAAGAAAACTAGCCTATGTCATCCCTCATGAGACCTCAAGAAGATCCTAGTGGTCGATGAAAGTTATTCTTTGATGGCTCAAGGAGAAAGTATGGGATGGGTTCAGGTGTCATGCTAATATCCCATTAAGATGTGAATTACTTCTATTCATATAGGTTATAGTGTAGATGTTCTTATAATGCAACATAATATGAAGGTCTCATCTATGGCCTTTAATGAGCCAATAAGATAAAGATAAAGTAGTTGAAAGTCTATCAGCATAGTGAATTAGTTGTACACCAAGTCAAATGTTAGAATGCTACTAAGAACCCTCTAATGAATTCCTACACACATAGAGTGTGAGACCTCATTAAATAATTTGAGGCTTTCAACATCCAATTAGTGCCAAGAGATTAAATCTAACATTCTAATAGGTTAGCAGCTATGGGGGCTCATTTTGACATCCCTAATGAATTAAAAATGACTAAGGTTCAACCACATGTAAAAGTGGTAGAAAGACCATCAACACCAGATAATGAAGCTCATTGGTAGGTCTTTGAAAATGACAAATAGATTACATGTTTTTTTCAATAAGTAGAATTATCCTCCCTCAATCAAGAAAAAATGTATCATTAGTATGGGGGGAAGATTGTGTAATTAAGGTCTAATAAGCTTCTTAAAGGGCTAGTCACCCTAGAAGGCCTCTTTCATGATGGGGACCATATGAGGAAGGATAAATTAGTAATGTCAACTAATGAGGAGAAATATGAAAGAGTTATTATCTTTGAAGACAAGCTCCTCAATATTGGAAAGGTAAGCACTAAAACTAAAAGGAATGATTTCATATAGATCTATAAGGAATATGTAGACATTTTTTATTAGAAATATAAGGACCTAAAGGGTTTTGATCCTAAGTTAGCCCAACACACAATAGAGCTAGAGGTTAATATCAGGCCTATTAAGTAGAATTAAAGGCCCATAAATCCCAATATTTAAGAGCTCATGAGAAAGGAATTGACCAAATTGGTTAAATCCAAGATCATCTTCCCAATCAAACACTCCTCATGGGTGGCTAATCAAGTACCTATTAGAAATAAGAGTGGGGAGATCAGACTATGTGTGGACTTTAGGGATCTTAATAGGGTCTCTTTAAAGGACCATTACCCTCTAACATCTATGGAGAAACTCCTAAAATTAATTTTTGGTTCATACCACTTCTCTATTAGATGGATATTAAGTTTATAATCAAGTGTTAGTGAGATAAGAATACCAATACAAGACTACCTTCACTACCATGTAAGGGACTTTTTCTTATTATAAAATGCCTTTTAAATTGTCCAATACTATGGAAACCTTTCAAAGGGAAATGGACATGGACTTCCAAGGATTACTAAATAAAATGGTGTTGGTTTACTTCGATGACATTACAGTCTTCTCCAATAATGATAGTGAGCACATAGACCATCTAAGGGTGATAATCTAGAGATGCAAAGAGTACAAGATCTCTTTAAATCCCAAAAAATGTGTGTTCTTTTTGAATGAAGACAAACTGTTGGGTCATATTATTTCAAAATATGGATTATCCATTTAACCTAATAGATTAAGTGTTATCTTAGCCTTATCCTTGTCAAAGTGTAGAAAGGGGATCCAAAGCTTCTTTGGGGAGATCAGCTTTATGAGAAGGTTCATACATGGTTTTATAAACCTAGTCAAGCCTATCACCACCATGCTAAAGAAAATACAAGTGTTTTTCTAGCCTGATGAAGGCAATTCATCTTTTGAGGTCATTAATTAGACTATTACCCAAGCACCCTCACTCTTAAATATCAATTTCTCCAATCATTTCATCCTATACACTTTTGATAGCATTGACAACATATCAGCTATGTTGATGTAAAAAAATAGTGAAGAAATGGAGTAGCCAATTGCCTTTTTATCCAAGGGATAGTAGGATATGAGGTGAGGTAAACTTTCATTGAGAATCAAGTTATTGAAACCTTAATAAGCCTTAATAATTTTAGTCCCATGCTCTCCAACAATAGGATCCATCTCATGGTGTCTCATTCTAGAGTTAGGGATTTCCTCCTTAATAAATATTTGAATGAGAAGAGAGCCTGCTAGATCACAAAAGTCATATAATATGTCATAGAGATCAAGGTCACCAAGATGGTCAAGGGTAAAGGCTTATGTGAACACATGGTGAATGACCTCCAAGAATATAAGGAAACTATTTTGGTGACCCAAGACAACTCACAGGTAGGTGCACTTCCACTTTAAAAGATATAGCTTCAAGATATGGCTCACTTAATATAAATATGATAATGTCCCCAAGGTTTAGATAGATCTAAAATAAGGTATTTTAATATAAGTCTATACCTTATGCACTAGTTTAAGGTGTTATTTTTAGAAAGGACCTCAATGGGGTACTATTTAGGTATATAGATGATGACTAGGTAACCAAACTCTTGGAGAAGTTCCTAGATGGACCTGTAGGAGGTCATTTTTCACCTAAAACCACCATAACAAAGATAATGAGGGATAATTATTACTTTCCCAATATTTTCAAATATGTTCATGTATGGATTATAAAATTCTAGAAGTTTTCCCTCTTTGCAAAAAAACAAAAACTAGCTTCCCTCCCACTCAATCCTATTCAGGTAGAACAACCCTTCATGTAATAGGGGTTAAATTTCATAGGGATGATCAATCCACCATCAAGTGTAGGGAATAAATGGGTGTTCACTATAATTGAAATTTTCACTAGGTGGGCGGAATCCATTACTTTAAATGAAGCCAGTGAAGGTGTAATCTTACATTTATATGATAGCCTTATAACCAGGTTTGGTATCCCAACCACCATAATTTCTAATAATGGATTGGAATTCTTTACTATAAATATAAGTGAGTGGGATCTTAAGCTGGGCATATACATTAGCACCTCTCCCAACTACTATCCTTAATGAAATGGACTAATAGAGATCACAAATAAGAATTTGTTGAGGATCATTAGGATAACCATGGAGAAGAATGAGAGAACATGGCACACCAGGCTAAAGATAACCTTATGGGTTGATAAGGTGACTCCTAAAACTGCCATTGGTAATTCTCCATATGTTCTTGTGTATGGAAGGGAATCAATTTTTTCTTATCTCCTTATAACTACGTATATTGGAATTAGTTTATCAACTCAAATTGATGGAGGGTGAGCTTATGAATTTGAGGATGATAAAACTTATGGAACTAGAAGAAACTAGGGACCTTGCTATGAAAACTTTTAAGACACATCAAGGTTAGGTTAAGAAGGCCTTTGACAAAAAAGATACATTAAGGAGTTTCAAGTAAGAGACCTAGTCCTCAACTCAAATAAGGCCAAACCAAGTAACCATACCAAGTTTAACAACTTGTGGAGTGGTCCTTATTTGATCCATTGATGCAAGGAACATAATGATTTTCAACTTGACCAATTGAATAGAAAGGCAATACCCATCCTAATCAATGGAATTCATTATAAGCCTTGTTATTAAATATCATAGCTTTGTTGTACATATTATAATAGCTTATACTTTCCTATAAGTGCCTTGTGCACTTTTATTTTTTGTTCTATTATTCTCTTTTCTAAAATTCCATGAGAATTTTATTGTTTTTTATTTCTTTTGATCCTTGTTTATTTATGAGGGGTTCAAATCATTTGTATAAGTTAATGACTCCATACGTAATGGAATAGATAAGATAAATGGTCTAGATTCTTGAAGCATAGTAGGCATGCTTCCCTATGAGTCACCAAAGATGTTGGCCATTTTTGGCCAACATACCAAAATTACATAAATATAGTATAGTTTCTTGAGGAACAAGTGTTGTAATGCAAGGGATCCATCTAGTTCTTCATTGAGTTAAGCTTTACATTTTGGATCTTGTGGAAAAAAATATAAGGAGGTAGTTTGTTGAGACTAGATCTTGCACGTGTGGTCAAGTCAGGAGGAATTGGTCATATAGGTTTGTTCACTTTTATGACAAGATCATATTAACCAAATCTCAAGTCCTCCACCCAAGTTAATCTAAATATGTGAAGGTCCAAAGTTGTCCTCTCAGTGAATTTTTGCATGTTTCCCCATATTTTAGCCAAATGAGCTCAACTGATACAAGGATGTCACAATGGGGTAGACATGCACCAACCATTTTGAGCATTGAATATCTTCACTTTAGAAGCTACCAAGACTAATAGATCAAATGGGTTTATCCTTTTTAAATTTAAAAACATCCCCTAGATGTTTGAGGCTTTCATGACTTTTATTCTTCAAGTTATAAGCCTTTAAAATAAACCTACAACATAAGATGTTCATGTTAATGTCAAATTAAAGCTTAGGAAAAAATTTATCTATGCTTAAACTTGATGATGCATCAGATGTCAATCACATTCTATGATATGTCATTTGATGAGAGAAAGGAAATAAATTTTAAGGTCATGAACTAATCATTGGATTTCAAATAATGGGTCCTAATAGAATGGCAGTTGGTGTTTGATCAGGATTTTAGATATAACATTGAGAATTGGTCAAAGACTTAGTGAATATTGAAGATGAATGTGTGTATGACAAGTGTTAAGGATGAATTCAATGAGTAGAAGATAAATGATCCATAGGACTTTATATAGATTAAAATTGATGGATCAAGTTGAGTCAACTTGTCAATAAGTTAAGCCAAATCTTAACAACCAATCAAATTAAAGATGTGCCCAAGATTCTTGACAAACATTGAGAAGCTATTTTTGACCATAAAACATAAGGTTTGTAGGGTCTTTTGATGCCATTGGAACTAGTTCAAATGTCATGGAGTGTTCTAGGTGACGTAGTAAGATGTAAATAATACATCTATGGATTGCCATTAAGGTTAAATATGGACCCCTAGTTTGTATTTATGTTTGGGTAGGTTTGTTTATGCAATGGTGATCACTTTTTCAAGGATTTGTGTATGTATATATGGGTTTTGGGTTCCTACTAAGAAAAAATGGGTCTATTGAGACCCATTATAATATAAAAAAGAGCATGACAACCTATATGTCTGTATTGATATGGAAAATATAGGAAAACCAATAGCCTTAAATTGGTTTTCCACCTATAGACAGATCTATGATCCAAACAATTAGATAAAACAAATATATAATTAATGCAAAATATCTTTGTTCTACAACACGGCCATAGTCTCAACAAGTAGCTACCTAAAAGGCACTAAGACATGATCTGGTTAGATCCATAAGTATGAGGTTTTGTTTTCAAATGAGAGATGGTGTGAAAGTTCAAAGAAAGGGTCTAGTATTGGAGACTGTAACTAAGAGCATTTAATGCATCTTTAAAAACCTTTGAGTACCTTTTCACTCAACAAGCCACATGTAGTGTTCAAATTGATAAAAAAAATAGGTGGTAATGTTTCCATTAGCTAAGGAGCAAAAAGTGGTGGCTTAGGTTCATTTAATGACCCAAAACAAGTGTTCTTTTCCTGATAACATGATAGCACATCCTTTCTTCTAGTATTTCTTCTTCTATGTATCTTGGTCTCATTCCCTTTGAGGGGGTTCTCAGCTTATAAAATTTATTAATTTTCTTTCTAAGACAAGGAAACTCATAGAGTCTCTTACAAGAGTGTGCTTATTTGATATGGTTAAACCCTATCAAAATATTTGAAGAATTACCTTTTGAATTAATAAGATCAACTATTTTCCTATCTCTTATCTTTAATTAGTGTTTAGAATGCTTGTTAATGGTGAATTTGTGAAGGAGAATCTTCCTATTTTGTTGTCCCTTTTGCTTGACTCATTGAATGTGTCTTCAAGCTAACTTGTAGGTCTATATTAGTGTTCTATGTAGAACCTCTTCCATGAAAATTTTTATGCAATTAGTGATATTATGAGATTGAGTGAGCCATAGTTGTCCTTTTGCTAATCCAGTGTGTGTTCAAACTTATATGAGCGACCATTTAACTTTGGTGCATCACATTTTTATCCTTGTTAAGAGCCCTTATCTTATTTATAACCCTTTTACTTGTAAAGCATTATTTTATCATTAGTTTTAGGTGAGCATCAAGAAGAATCTAACCTTCTCCAAAGTTTCAACACCAACATAGGTTACCCATAGCTTGGGTTTGTCCCAATAGTAAAAATTAGTTAGAGAGAGCCTAAATAACCCTCTCCAAGGGTATAAATTAATCCTATAACATTTAAATTTTACATGGATTTGTCCTTTATCTACTTCTCTAGAATAGGGAAATCTTTTGTATCATGCTCATAATAGACTCTACAGTATGTGCAATATGACTATCATTGTGGATTCATTACATAATTTCATTGGACATGACTATATTCTCCACATATATATAGCATTTCAAAGGAGGCCATTGATAATTATTTCTTATACCACATTTATATCCTCCTATGTAACCACCCTAACCTCCTCATATATTAAATTAATATCCCCCTTGATATCGTCCTTATGGATGTGAAAATTTCCAATACGTACTATTGACTGTTATCTCCCATACTGAATTAATATTGTGTAGTTGGAGGGGCCTAATTCAATTGTTGTGGATGTGTTATGGGTGAATTTAAAGGTTTTGTATATTTATATTAAGTGTATTAGGGTGTCCAACTCATTGAAGAAGGATTTCATCTATCCAAACCATGAGGCTGATACTATGATGAACTTAGAATCCACTGTGGACCCATTTGGGTCACATAACTCTTATCAACCTCTAATCCTAGGTTTTCTTGTTTCATCAAGGATATTTCCTATGCTACAATGGAAAATAAATTTTAGAGATGCCCTCTTTAATATATTATAAATTTATATAATTCTTCTCATCATGGTTACTTAATTTTTAGAAATTATAATACAAATTTTATGGATTCTTGATATATTATTGTAAAAGATGACACTATGTTGTAGCATGTCCTACTACCTGACAGAGCTCACAAAATTCTATTTTCACTTTAGGACAATCATTTTTATGGTGTCCTTCTCTACTCTTTGTGCATCATAGACCCAATTTAGGTTTATTCACCTCATGTTATTGCTCCATTATTTTTATGAAATCTTGTAGTGTGTTTTAAATTTTTGAATTAGAAATAGGAGCTTCTCCATAATATTCAATATATTATACATGTAGTGTAGTAGCTATGTCATATACTTTTTTCTCATATTGCATTTGTGTAGTGAAAAACTAAATCCTACCTCATAGTCCTTCAATGAACCATGATTATTTACATTTATCTATCAAATAAAATTCTATTTTATTCATTACATCAAAAAATTTACAATCAAAATCACATACCAACTCTCTAGACTTTTGCCTTATCTCTTTTAGGTCTAGTATTATTTGGATAGTACATTTATTAATCTTAAATTCTCTGATGAGCCAATATTTCATGTATTTTACACTTTCATATTGCATATCTCTTTTGTATATAAACTCCAATGATCTCCCAACTAGAGCCCTATTAATTTACACTTTTGTAAATTTTCATCAATGACACGCTTAACTTGGCATTTCATTTACAAGTTAGCAAGTATTGTTCAGGGTTAGTGGACCCATCATAGATTGCTAAATTTAAGAATATTCTTGATTGGTTCATCATATCGACTGGTATGGATGGAATCTTCTATGTAGTTATTATTTGAGGTAGTTGTGTCCTATGTGATCCTGTCTATGTACTAATATGTGCACTAGAAGAATTAACGAGTGCACTCTACTTTTTTACACTTCCTTTGGTTTATTGTTCTATTTCAACTAAATCTAAGAACTAAAAATCCTTCCTAATTATTTCTTTGTGAATTTTGGTACCCCAATAGTTCACATTCTCTAAAAATGGTATTTCCCAACTCTTCTCCTCCTACTCTCTTGGCTGATAATTTGTATTGGAATATAAAATATTGGGCTATGGGAATGCATGATCTTCTAGTGAATAGTTATTTTTTGTAACTTCATTTATTGCACTGGAACCTATGATTATCTTGTGACTAAGTTATATTGATCTCCATAATTTTTCTTATTCTATCAATACACTTCTATGTAGTTGTGCACTACATCTATCATCTAATAACTCTACTTCTAATATATTCTCATTTTTCTCTTCGTATAACTCATCTTCCTCTCATTCCATCTGCTAGCATCTCACATCATTATTTTTCCTTTTTCTTCACTCATCATCTTTCTCATTATATATATGCACTCGATCCTCATCTAATCTATTGCTACTCTTGCTCGTACACATATCTACTTGGGTATTCTTTTATTTGTTCCATTTGTTCTATTGTCATAGTTCTCATTCTAAATCTAGAGTTTTCCACTAACTCTTCTTTCCTCACATCTCCAATCTAGATTCAATTTACAATATCTACTTACTCATATATCCATAATTCACCTTTATGTGCACACATCCCTATACACATGAAATGACTATTCCATATTGGTTAGAATAGGCACCATGGCCTTATCCACAACCAACATATTCAACAAGAGAGGTAGTTACTGCAAAAAATTTCATTTGATTCATTAGACAAAATGGTCCTACATATATTCAAATTCTATATATCATTGTACTAAAAAATCAATGATATATCCATCTATGGTTGTGGCAACCCAGTAATCTATTTCTCATGCCCAATAAGTTTTCAATTTCAGCAATTAGCCTATGTTTTCTTTGGTCAAAAGAATATTTTCTTACATTCTAGGATTGAAGTAGTAATATTTGAATCTTTTCAACTAATTAGTCAAAATTTTAGGTAGCTCACACCATTTTTTTGGTATATTTATTCATATTTATGCTCCTAAATGATTTCACTTATGGTAAGACTAGTCCTTTTAGATTATTCTTTTACGAAGTGCCATACTTTTTGGTCTAACCATGTTTTAATATCTCACTATCATGGTAACCATTTTGGCATAGTTTCCTTTGAAATGAGTTTTTCCAAGCTCATCACACCATTATTAGCAAAGGTTCCTAATTTAATAGAACATGTTAAGGATGAGGATATATATATTTTATTAGTCTACATAAGATAGTATAGAGAATTCATATTCTAATAAAAGCATGATGAAAGTGAGTTATCATGCGATAGATATGAACTAGGTTAATCCAAATATTTCTTAAGGGTTATAGAGTAATTGGATTACTTTAGATAAGATTGAACCAAACATTAAACTTGATAACATAGATAATAAATAATAAAATAATTATTATAGGCAAATATAACCAAAAGTCTATATTGATCTCACCAAAATCTCATCAACTTCTTCATATAAACATACATGTTTATAATCATTATGGTTCCTAGCTATTCGTATTCTTCTCATACATTGGCACCAAAGAGAGGATGTTTTTCATCTTCTATCCTTTCACAAGATAAAGAGGATAGGACAAAATACATATAGCTTAATAATTTCATATATAGCACATGAATATTTGAAGAATATCCTATACAAATTTTACTTATCTATTTTTCTTCCCCCAACATAGTTACATATAGATCTAATTGGTGGGTGGCATTAGATAAATTGATTCAGTGCTCAGTTAGGGAGTGGGTGATTCCTTAGAGTAGGTGATCTTAAATCAAGGGATTGGTGTCTCCTTAGATTTGGTGCCCTTAAACTTTGTAACAAATAATGTTCTTGATTATGAGGCTAGATTAGAATGGTAGATTCTAGTAGTTATTCTCATGGTGGTTTTTCCCATATTAGGTTTTCCATGGTATATCTAGTGTTGTGTCTATTTGTGTGTATGCGATCATTGTATATAGTTTTAATCTACATTAAAAATATTAGAAAAAGGACTAAGTTAATCAATATATGGATTCAACTCCCCTCTTAGTATATAGTTATGTTCTAACAATTGGTATTAGAGCCCTAGTTCCTTAGATGAAACTTAATCAGCTCAAGTGGATCTTAGATGATGAACACAAATGGTTAGTCAATAAATATCTTCCTCAAACAAGTCACCTCTCTTTGATATATCAAATTATGCATTTTAGAGCATTATAATGGAAGCATATTTATCCTTATTATGGTTTGATGTATGGATATTTGTTATAAATAGATATACAAATCTTGCTATAAATCCAACTAATCAAGATTTAAAGAAGGCATATGAGAGAAATGCTAAGGCAAAGAATGTTATTCTTTGTGGATTGTCTAATTCATATTTTCTCAAAATGATGTATTATCAAAATACACAAGACATATGATACAAATTAAAGAGCATCTATGAAGTTGATGACAAGGTAAAGAAAGCAAAGATACAAACATTCAAAGGCAAGTTTGAAATCCTTAAAATGAATGAAGAAGAGAAAATTGTAGACTATCTCCTTCAAGTAGATGAAATAGTCAATGTAATCAGATGCTTTTGAGAAGAGATGAAAGATCCAATTATTATCAAAAAGGTCGTAAGATCTCTACCATCATGGTATGATTATAAAATATCTATAATAGACGAAGTAGGAGATCTAGATAAACTCACTATTGATGAGTTAAATGGAACCTTCACAACCTATGAGATGAGAATGGGATAGACAGATACTTTTAAGAGAGAATCTACATTCAAAGCATCCTGACTAGCGAAGGTAGAATCACCTACATCAATATCTAAAGAGATTGGTGAAGAAGAAGCCAACTTTGTCAAAAGATTGAGAAGAGGTTCTAGAAAGTAAAAATTTAATTTAGCCTTCAAATTCTTTAACTATGGTAAAGTAGGACATTTTAATACTAAATGCCCTTATAACAAGAAGGATAACTCTAAGAAAAAATATGATAGTAAAAAGATGAAACCCCACTATCCCAAGAAGAAGAAATTTTTAAAAAATAATAAAGGCTTGTACACAAAATAATATAGTGATTCAATGGATGAATTATTTTTTTAATGATGATCATGACTGTGCTTTTATGGATAAGGAAAAGGAAGTCTTATTCGTGATAATAGGATCATCTTATATACATCAAGAAGTTGAAGAATAAAATGAATAAAAAGAAGGATAAGTGGATTTAGAATGTGAACTCATATGTGATCTAAAATAATTATACAAGTTGAGAAAAGAGAATTCAAAATAGTAGAAGCTTGGATAAAATGAAATTGAGAAACTATCCAAAAGTTTAGAAAAATATGATCAGATGGTGGTTAGCCTAAAGATAGAAGTTGAAGAGGATAAAATAATATAAGATGTAGTCAAACTTGAACTATGATCTAAATCTAATAAGTTCATGAAGTTAGAAGCAGAGATAGTGGCTTTGAGAAAAGAGCTTGAGAAAGTTAAAGATTAAATACACAAAGGTCTAAAGTTGAAAGGAGGATTAGACATTACTGATGATTTTATCAACTCTCAAAACTCTTAAAAAGAGATCTATTTTTGGTTATAAAAAAGTAAAATGTTCTATGACTAATACATCTACTAACCTATATGAAAACTTCAAAGTAGAAGGAGAATCAAGAGCAAAGAAAGAGAAAGTTTGAAGGGATACAAAGAAAGACACAAGTGAAATTGATGTGAATAAAGATAAAAAAATCTTGAAGAAAAGAAGAAGACAAAGGTATCTAATGTAGATGGATACACAAAAGTGAGATACTTGAAGAAACTAGATTTTAAAAGAGCTCCTCATACCACATAAAGACATGCTATGAATAGGTATTCCTCATCTTTCTATGGTTATTATTATACATATAATTAGTTTGGTCATAGGGCTATTAATTGTAGAGTTTTACCTAAAAGGAGAACCAAATTTTTAATTAGAAATCCATTTTCTCCCTTGTTAGATACAAATATAATATGCTATAATTACAATAATTCTGGTCACATAGTTAAACAATGTAGAACAAACTTTGTAAGATCAAAAAAACAAAGTAAGAAGAAAGACATGTCTCCTAGTGTGAACAAAGGTTCACAAGTCTCTAAAAAGGAGAAAAAGAAGCCAAATAAGAAACCCAAGTATGTGTGGAAAGTGAAAGATCAATCCATGATTGCTCAAACTACACTCCATATCAAAGAGCAAAATTTATGGGTAATAGATAGTGGTTTCTCAAAACATATGATTGGTGATAAGATAAATTTCATCAAATTGAGAAAATGTAAGAAATGATATCTTATCTTGGGAGATAACATTGTAGTAAAGATCAAAGATAAAGGAACCTTAAATATAGATGGAAAATTTCCTACACATGATATCTTTTATGTTGAAATATTAAAGCATAATCTACTAAGTTTCAACCAAATGTGTGACAATGGATACAAAGTCACATTTAATGTAAAAGGCTAAAATTTAAAGAGATCTCAAAGACTAGTTGTAGAGGGTAAAAAAACTAAAATCAATATTTATAATCTTATTAAAGTGAATGGTAATAGCTTCCTAATAGGGAAGATTGATGAGAGTTTGTTATGGCATAGAAGAATAGGTCAAGTTAACTTTGATAACTTAGTTAAATTGAGAGTGTGTTAGACACATGCCTAATATAACCAAACTTATAGACACCACTTGTAAGTAATGTTAACTAGGTAAGTAGACAAGGGTCAAATTTCAAACAAAGGAGTGTGCAACTATTTTAAGCATGGGATATATTGAGAGGGGGGTGAATAAATATATAATGTATCTTATAAATATTTTACTTAATCAAACTCTACTTAACCATACATTCAAGATATGCAATAAAATTGAAACAACATGCACCACACGAGAGAGAGAGAGAGAGAGAGAGAGAGAGAGAGAGAGAGAGAGAGAGAGAGAGAGAGAGAGAGAGAGAGAGAGAGAGAGAGAGAGAGAGAGAGAGAGAGAGAGAGAGAGAGAGACCATATTGTTATGTGAAAACCCAAAGTAGGAAAAACCATGGAGAATAATCTTAGGTATATGAATGAGCACCAACTCAAATTATAAAGTTCAAAATCACTAAATTTTAAGAGAACCAACCCCTTTACTGATCACCAACACAACAACTATTTGTTATCACCAACCCATAAGAGCATTAACCTCTTACAAAGATTTTTGAGAACCAACCCCTCTTGTGTATAAAACACAACTATCTCTCAATGTTGATTTCTTAATAAATAATATGATTCTAAAATATTTTTTTCTATTATCTCCTATTTTCTTATATAAAACAATTTCAAACCATGCACTCTCTTGTATATAACAAATGGCTTCCCAATCATTTATTTATAGCTTTCCAAAATGACCTTTGGCATTCACCCTTTGTGACTCTTCACTCCTCATAGAAAATGGTGCAAAAATTTCATGACCCTTTGAATCCTTGTATTTAAAAAGTCATATGGTGACCCTTCATAATAAAATGTATCCTTTCCTCTTTTGTCTTTATCTTGGTGACTTTTCATATACCTAAAAGTGTCCCTTCATGAGAAATTGTTCCCTTCCTCTTTTGTCTTCACTTGGTGATTCTTGGAATTCCTCAAGATTAATCTTCATGGTAAAATTAATCCCATTCCTCTTTTGTCTTTACCCCATGATTCTTTGACTTATCCATGGGCCCTCTTTTGACTTTTATGCAATAAAAAATATATTCATTAATATTAAATAAATATCAACACATTTTAGCCAAAATATGAACATTAAAAACAACTTTAGATAATAAATTCTATGGGGACTTTATCACCAATGCTAGAACTTTGACATCAATGACAATATTTCCAATAATCTCCCCCTTTTTCATTGATGATAACCTCAAACTGAAACTACCACATCATAAAACCCATGTTTCACATGCCAACCTACACATATAGTAACCCGCCCTTACTATAGCATCCTATACCTATTCCTTATACTTGTTTTTTCACCTATTCCATGTACCTATTATTTTACCTATTTCTATTCTTCTCCTCCTTTGACATCAATAGAAAAGGGCCTATCTTGGAGCTAACACTTAGCTCCCCCTCAACTAATGTTGATCCTCAATGTTATAAAGTAAAATAAATTACACTCAACTTCTCCCACATATATTCAAATGTGTCTTTTGGTTGTACCTTTGTGAAAATATATGCAATCTATTTTGTAGTGCTGCTACATTCCATCTTAGCCTACTAGTTTGTAACTTGCTCTTTCAAGAAGTGATATCTGATAGGAATATGTTTTGTTATTTAATGCATAACTAGATTCTTAGAAATATTAATAGAACTTATGTTCTCACAAAAAATAGAAATAGGTTCATCATATTTTAGCTTGATATCTTCCAAAATTTTCTTCATCCAAAGAACTTGAGTACAACATAATACGACTGCAATATATAATTTTTTCAGCTATAGAAAGTGATACTAAATTCTTCTTTTTATTTAGCCATGATACTAAGCTATCACCAAGGAAGAAAGCTCCTCCACTTGTACTCTTTTTGTCATCTAAGTAGCCTACCTAATCTAAATATTTACAAGTAACCAAAGTAAAATCTCTACCTATGGGATACCACAATATATAATCTAATGTCCCCTTGACATATCTGAATATTCTCTTCACCAAATAAACATGACTTTCCTTCGGGGCAGCCTAATATTTCAAAACCATGCCTACTACATGCATGATGTTTGGATTTGATGATATCAAATATAAAATACTACCAATCATAGATCTATACAAAGATTGATCTATAATAGGTGAATCTTCATCTTTACCTTGTTCCCTATACCCATTGGTGTGCCAATTGATGAACAATCCTCAAAACCAATTTTTTTCAGCATTTCCTTGGAATATTTACTTTGAGACATAAAAATTCCTTTATTTGACTAAAATATTTGCAACCTTAAGAAAAATGATAATTTTTCAAGCATAGGCATCTCAAATTCTTTTTACATATTATCAAAAAAATCTTTTGTCATATTTTTAATGTTTTCTCTAAATATTATCTCATCAACATATACCACAATAATCAACTAACTCTCACCTTCTATTTTGATGTAGATATTACTGTTAGCAAAATGTCTCTTAAAACCTTGATCTTACAAGTACTTATCAAGTCTTGCATACGAAGCTCTAGGATTTTATTTCAATCCATATAATGCTTTCCTCAATTTGCATACATAGCTACTATCATTTGAGAGAATAAATACTTCAAGTTGCTCAAAGTAGACATCCTCTTCTATATTCCCATTCAAAAAATCAAACTTGACATCCATCTAAAATACTTTGAAATTCTTAAACATTACATATGCAAGAAAAATTCTAATAGCCTCTACCCTTTCCATTGGTGCAAAAGTTTCTTCAAAATATATACCCTCAATTTCAGCATATCATTTAAATACTAGCCTTTGTTTATTCTTGGTAACTTCACCATCTTCATTCAACTTATTTTTGTATACCCATTTTATTCCTATCACATTTTGATCTTTTGGTCTAGGCACTAATTCTCAAGTATCATTCTTTTCTATCTGATTTAATTCTTCATCCATTGTCTAACACAATGCTCATCATGTCTAGCTTTTAAAAAATTTCTAGGTTGAATTTTAGATAACAAAGAAAAATATACTTGCTCAGATTCACTTATCATCATCCTTCTATTTTGAACTTCAAAAAATGTTCTCAATGATGTCACTCTTTTTATGATTTCTATGAACATATTTGGATGGGGTCTTGGTGTCCTTTTGATCCTTCTTCTCATCCTCATCTAATTATTTATAATCTTCTTCTTTAAATATCTTAGGAGTGTCTATTGGATCACTAGCTCTTTGTGTTATATCTTCATCTATCCTGACACTTGAACTTTCAACAATCTTATTGGTTATTTTGTTATAACATTTATAAGCTTAACTTTTTATAGAATATCCAATAAATATACCTTCATATTTTCTAAATTCAAACTTACCCAATTTTTCATCAATTCTCTTTGTGAAGCATTTTCTACCAAAAACTCTAAAATAATCAACTATAGCTAGTTTGTCTTTTCATAGCTCATAAGGAGTCTTGTCACTATTAAATCTTAACAATGCTTTATTCTATATGTGCACTACTATAACTACTATCTCTCTCCAATATTTATCTGGTATCTTGGATTCATTTAGTATTTTCCTCACCATCTCCTAAATTGTTCTATTTTTTTGCTCAACTACTCCATTTTGCAGTGGAGTTCTAGCAATTAAATAATGTCTCTCTATCCCATGGTCTTCACAATATTCAATAAAATCATCTGACATGAATTCTCCTCCTTGATCTGATCTCGAACACTTAATCTTCAAATCAATTTCATTCTCAAAAAAGGACTTGAATGATTTTAAGTGGTTGAAAGCTTCTAATTTTTTCTTCAAAAACATTAGCCAAGTCATATGTGTAAAATCATCAATAAGTAACATGAAATATTTCTCACCTTGAGTACTTTAAGTTGTCATTGATCCACACAAATTAGTGTGAACAAGCTCTAACATTTGAGTGGTTGATTATTCTTTTGTTTTGAACTATATTTTGACCTACTTTCCATGTTGACATGGTTCAAAAAGTGTGCTAGAGGGTTTTGTAATCTTTGGAAGATCTCTAACTACTTGTTTCTTATTGATGTTAACAAAATTGTCAAAATTTATGTGTCCCATTCTCTTGTGCCATATCTAACTTTCCTCAACTTGACACAAACCACATTTTTAACCTTTGATATCTAATAACATATAAAAATTATTGCATGTTCTCTAAGCATCTGTAATCAACATATATGAATCTTTTCTCCTAATTTCATAACCCTCTACATAAAACTTTAGTGTGTGTCCCTAATCACATATTTGACTTACACTCAAATGATTATGCTTAAAACCTTCTACATAAAAAAAATTTTCAATCTTAGTTCTACCATTATCCAAATTTAGTGTACCTTTTTTGGCAATTTTGGCAGTAGTATCATCTCCAAATTGCATTTTTCCACCATTGATCTTATTCAAAGTTATGAACTTTCTCTTGTATCCTATCATGTGCCTCAAACATCCACTATCAATGAACTATAGATTTTATTTATTTATTGTATGCAAATCTATCTAGACCAATATGGACTTTTTAGGTTGTTTCTTCTACCATGAACCTGTCTAAACTTTCTTCTTGATGAATATATCCTTGAAACTTTGGTCCTTCTTGACTAAATTAAATACACTTATATAGTACCATGCTATGTTTCCAAAGTTATTTCACTTGTAACATATTATGGATTCTTCATTAAAGCATGATAGAGGAACAAAAGAGCTATGGCTTCTGCTTGACTCTGCTTGAGTTTCCTTCTCCTTGCTTCTAAAATTGTTAGCCTTTTTTTGACATTGTATTTTCTTATGACCATATATATTACAATAAAAATAGTAAGAATAAAAATAGAACTTGTTTATATATCTATAACTTGATTGCCTTTAGTAGCTCTACTCCTTTTAGACTTTTTTGTTTGACATGTCCTTTATATTCTTAACTTATTTCTTTTTCATTTTCTCTTTTGTAAGAGCTTTAGCATAGCTCTTTCCTTTTTTGTGTTAACCTTCTATGTGAAATTAGTGGTCTCCAATTTCTATTTTTCAAATATGATATGTATCTTATCTAACATTGGTCTTTAAATTTCTAATATCTTGTTCAACATATTAGAGATATTCTCAAATTTTGAATCATTGGTTGCTATATCATTGACTATTTTATTTATTTTCTCAATATCTGCTTTTAAAGAGGTAATTTCAACAATGTACCTTTCACATTATTCACTTAATTGTTATAACTGAACTATTATTTCTTCTTTAATATTTTTGGCTTCTTTAATGTGTGCTTGTATATCTTCAATTATTTATTTTGATGTCTTTTTATTTTTCTTGATTTGGCACTTTAATCTACGATTCTTCTTCTCAAGATCTTGTAATTCTTATAAGGCACAAATGAGTTCTTCCATATTCACTTCAACTTCATTTTGTTCTTCTTCTTGATCATATATACTTTTACTTATGGAGTCATCTTTATGTATGGTCATGAATATAATCTCTTCTTTATCTAAATCACTGACTCCACTGTCTTCAACTGAACTAGAATATTTAGATTATAAATTCTTCTTCTTGAATCCGTTATTGAATTTGCCTTTGAAGTTATTATTTTATGTAGACCTTCCTTCTTCATTGTCACCATTACTATTATCTAGTCACCTAGCTTCAAAATGTCCAATATTTCCATAATTAAAACATTTAAAAGGTAATTTTTCTTGATATTTACATGTGCCCTTTTTTGGCTTGTAGATGAATAGAGCTCCATTGTCATCTTCATCTCTGCTATAACTGTGACTTCATTCTTGAATTTGAGCCTTCTCTTTATTTTATGTCTCAAAATTAGCTTACCTCTTTGAGGTTTTCTCTTATTTGGTTTGTATCTCATATGCCATAAGGATACCATGTATTTCATCCATGTTTAGCTTGGATAGATCCTTCATCTCCTTGATTATTCAAACCTTTGCATCATATCTCATTGGTAGATATCTCAAAACCTTTTATACCACTATTGATTATTCTAAATTTTCAATAAGGCCTTGAATATGATTAACTATTTAATCAACTTGAAAAAGATAAATCGCTATATTTTCTTCATCTTCCATTTTCAAACTCTCAAACTATCTTCTAAAAGTCTAGAGCTAATATTGTTGAACCTTTCCATCACCTTTGTAAATAATTTCAAGATTTACCCAAGTCTCATGAGTTGATTTTCATTGCATAAATTTAACATATTCTAATTCACATAAGCCACATAAAATAATATTTAAAGCTTTAGCATTATTTTCACTTGCCTTCTTTTCTACCAGAGTAGTCACAAGTGTTTGTGGCTCTTCGTATTCCTCCACAACTTCTTGCCAAATGTCAAATATAAGAGACATCAAATAAGGCCTCATCCTTATGATATGAAAATCATTATTTTTTCCATCAAACAAAGGTGCCTTATTTTTATAAAAACCTTCATGTGATCTAGCCATCATGCTTTCCCCAATCTACCTTCAAGCTATAAAACTTTTTCAAAAGGAACCTACTCTAATACTAATTATTATGCATGAGATATACTTAGAGGGGGTGAATCAGTATATCATATATCTTATAAATATTTTAATTAATCAAACTCCACTTAAACGTACATTCAATATATGTAATAAAACTAAAATAATAACATGCACCACACAAGAGAGAGAGAGACACTGGATTTTTACGTAGAAACTAAAAGTGGGAAAAACTATGAATAATCTCAAATATATGAATGAGAACCAACTCAAATTACAAAGTTTACAAACACCAACTTGTAGGAGCAAAACCCCCTTTGCCAAGCACCAACATAATAACTATTTGTGATCACCAACCCACAGGATCACCAACCCCTTACAAAGACTTGTGAGCACCAACTCATAGCAGCACCAACCCTTCTTGTGTATAAAACATAACTATCTCTCAATGTTGCTTTCT
Organism: Torreya grandis; assembly: GCA_037957365.1. Lineage (NCBI taxonomy): Eukaryota > Viridiplantae > Streptophyta > Pinopsida > Cupressales > Taxaceae > Torreya > Torreya grandis. The sequence continues at coordinate 1,759,863 of JARHVA010001710.1, forward strand.
CAAAAAATTATATAACTCTACAATATCTCTTTCTATTCTCTCCTATTTTCTTATATAAAATAATTACAAACCATGCACTCTCTTGTATATAACAAATGGCTTCCCAAGTCTTTATTTATAGTTTTCCAAAATGACCTTTCACATTCACCCTTTGTGACTCTTTACTCCTCATGTTAAATGGTGCGAAACTTATATGACCCGTTGAATCCTTTTATTTTAAAAGTCACATGGAGACCCTTCATAATCAAATGCATCCTTTCCTCTTTTGTCTTTATCTTGGTGAATTTTTGTATTCCTCAAATTGTCCCTTCATGATAAATTATACCCTTCCTCTTTTGTCTTCACTTGGTGACTCTTAGAATTCCTAAAGATGACTCTTCATGGTAAACTACATCCCATTCCTATTTTTTATTTACCCCATGACTCTTTAGCTTCTCCATGGGCCCTCTTTTGACTTTTATGAAACCAAAAATATATTCATTAATATTAAATAAATATCAACACATTTTAGCCAAAATATGAACATTAAAAACACATTTATATAATAAATGTTATGAGGCCTTTATCAATAATGCTAAACCTTTGACATTAATGATAGTATTTTCAACAAACTAAAAATCCTTTGGAATTAGTTTTGACTTATCTTTGTGGTCCTACTAAGATAAGATTATCTAAAGGAGAGATATGCTTCAGGTTATTTGTAGATGATTACTCTAGAATGACATGGGTAAAATTTTTGAAGGACAAGTCACATGCGTTTGAGATATTTATGATCTTTAGGGTCATGGTGAAGAATAGGATTGGATAAAAAATAAAATGCTTAAGATCTGATAAATGTTGATAATTCACCTCAAATGAGTTCATAGATTATTGTGAAAAGTATGGAATCAAAAAGCATTACTCTACAACAAAGACTCCATAGCAAAATGGAGTTATTGAATGAAAGAATAGGATTTTCAAGAACATGGCTAGAATAATGTTCAAAGAGGTCAAGTTACCTAACGGATACTAGAGAGAAGTAATCCAAATAACATTATATATTTTGGATAGAGTTCAAGTAAGGGTAAATAGTTACAAAACTCCTAATGAACTATGGTATGGAAAACCTAACTCTATAAAAAAATTTAGAGTGTTTGGAAGCAAATGCTACATCTAAAGAAAAGATGATAAATTGGAAAGATTTAAATAAAGATGTGATGAAGGAATATTTCTTGGTTATTCCACCCAAATCAAATCCTACATATGTTACAACGAAAGGCTACACATTATTTTAGAAAGAATTAATATCAAGGTTGAAGAAGGCTTGAAATATGTTAAACCTAAAAAATAAATCTATAATGAATAATTAGATTTTGAAGATGAAGCAACTAATGAAGAGCATGAAGAAGTAAAAGAAAAGGAACCTACAATATTTTTTTAAAAGGATCATCTTATAGATTAAATTATTAGAAATAATAACAAATGAGTTCAGACAAGGAGAAGAGTTGTACAAAGCAAGGAACAAGTAAGTTTTGATCTAATGTATGAAATTAAACCTAATAGCTATGTTAAAGCTAGTAAGGATGAGAATTGGCTAAAATCCATGGAAGAAGAACTGAGCCAAATTGAAAAGAACAAAACTTGGTAATTAGTTCCAAGACCTTCAAACAAGAATATGATAGGTACAAAGTGGGTCTTTAGAAAAAGTTTCAATGAGGATGGAGTTGTTATAAGAAATAAAGTAAAATTGGTGTGGAAAGGATATACATAGGTTGAGGGCATAGATTTTGAGGAAACGTTTTCTCCAGTTCATAGATTAGAAGCCATAAGAATGTTTCTAGCATTCTTGATTTACAAAAAATTCAAAGTCTATCAAATGGATGTTAAGTCTATTTTCTTGAATGGGAACCTAGAAGAGGAAGTATACATAGAATAACCTAAAGGTTTTCAACTATTAGAATAAGAAGATTATGTATACAAACTAAATAAATCTCTATATGGTCTAAAACAAGAACCTAGGGCATAGTATTCAATATTAGACCAATACCTGAAATAATAAGGATTCAATAAAGGATGTGTAGACAGTAATCTACTACAAATCAAAAGGTGAGCATATTTTGATTATTGTTGTTTATGTATATGACATCATCATTGGTCATATCAACAACAAAATATGAAAAGAATTTTTTACATAAATTCAAAGTGAGTTTGAGATGTTTATGCTTTGAAAAATTTCTTTCTTCCTTGGTCTACAAATAACACAATTTTATGAAGGGATATTTATATCCCAAACCAAGTATGTAAAGGAAATTATCAATAATTTTATAACGTAAGATATAAAACCAATTAGTATTCCCATGATAACTAAATGCAAATTGAGCAAAGAGGATGAGTCCCTTAATACAAATCAAACTATGTACAAATCAATGATAGGTAGCTTGTTATACCTAACTGCATCAAGACTAAGTATCATGTAAGCAATATGAATGGTTGTAATGTTTCAAACTAATCCAAAATTATCACATTTTAATGAAATGAAAAGGATCTTTAGATATATCAAGAGCACAATTGACTATGGCCTATAGTATCCTAAAAGTGAATATTTCACTTTGATAACATATGTAGATGTTGCTTGGGTAAGAAGTGTGGATGATAGAAGGAGAACTAGTGTTGGTACATTTTTCTTTGGAAACATACTTGTCTCATGGCTAAGTAAAATAAAATAATCAATTACACTTTTCATAGCAGAAGCAGAGTATGCGGTAGCAGTGACATGTTGCACTCAAGTCATATGGATAAAGCACACATTCAAAGACATCAAGGTAGATTACAAATCACCTATCTCTATTTTTTGTGATAATTCAAGTGCTTTTAATATATGAAATAATATAGTGATGCATTCTTGAAATAAGCACATATCTATTAGGTATCACTTCTTAAGAGAAAAGGTTGTAGATTAAGAGATCACAATGGAATATGTGTCAACTCAAGATCAAATTATAGAAATATTCACCAAACCTCTTCCCAAAGAACAATTTGAGAATTTTATATGGAAGTTGGTAGTGGTGTCTCCTACATCACATCACTATATCCTAGTGATAGGGCATGAGTCCAGGGGGAGTCTCATAGGATATTTGTTAATCCCTGGAAGAAGAGATAAAAGGAAACTCAGGTATGAATAATTTTGAAAATTTATAATGAGTTAATGGTTGTAGATTCTTGGAAAAACTTCATTATTTGATAAAGGGGGAGAAATTTTTTGACAAATAGTGACAAAGAGTCCCTTTTCCATTGATGTCAAAGGGGAGAGAACAAGTGCAAATGCTCTCTACAAAAGTTTGGAGAAAAAGTGTAAATGCTAAATAAGATCAGAGCATGTGTCCAAGTGGAGTTTACATAAATGTTATATTTCCTAAATAGGAACAAGTTTGGTATGAATAAATTTAGTTCATACTCATTAGAAGCCAATGCAAGCAATGCTAGAAAAGGAGTAAAATATTAAAAGATTAGAGCATTTTGTTTTCCATCAATGATAAGGAGGATATTGTTGGCAATATGATTATAATTGATGTCAAAATGGAGTTTATTGGTATTATGGATGTCATTTATTCTCAAAGCTAATATGGTGATTAGAGGATATGTAAGGAATCCTATAAAGGTCAAGGATGACTAGAGTACTTGTGTGTATGAGTGGAATTCATCCAATTCTTCATATTGATCATCTAAACATTTTGGTATATAGAGGAAAATCTAAATAGGTAGTTTACTGATATCACCATTACCACATGTGGATGAATCTTGGGCATTTGGTCATATGGTCGTGATCACATTCATCCATAATTTTTATGTGATAGATTTGAATACATGTAATGAAGAATATGTGAAGATATGGGGATGCAAATTTGGCTACTCAAACCTAATTCCATAAGTTTTCATACTTATCCAAATTTGTAAAAGGGTTCAAGCAAAACCAAGTAAGCATGTTGATGAGGTTATAATTTACACACATGGAGGTGTTAGTACAAAATGATCATATGGGTTTGGTAAATTTTTTTCCTAGTTTCCATGCACTGAATCTCAAGTCATGTGATGTAGCACGACAAAAGTAATGTAAGAACAAAGTTAGCCTTCAAAGTAGTTCTAACATAGTTATCTCTATGGTAGAAGATTTTGAGTGAGTAGATTAAGGGAATTATATATATATATATATATATATATATATATATATATATATATATATCATTCATGAAGGATTAAGGAAGAAATGAACATATGGGTTTTTTCATCATCATGCCTAGTTTATATGGTTCAAATTTTAGAATAGGAAAATGAGTGAACAAAAAGATATGAAGATGAAAATTAGCATTCCAATAATATTGAGATGGTTCCCATAGTCAAATATGCACAATGTAAAGTTGAATTTTGTTAGAAGATCTAACCCTTAACACTTAATCATATGCTAAAGATCTAATGATGCACATCAAAGTCAATATGTCAAAGGCACATACAAGTGAACATACTAGTGACAAGTGTGACAATCATAGAGCTTGAAAATAAAATCTACAATGTGGTTCCAAGTCAAATAGTTAATGATCAGTATGAGGATGCCAAGTGTCTTAATAACGAGAACTAATAGTAATGTGTAGAAGGCACATGCTAATACCAAGTGTCACTTTCTTGAGAGATAAGTAGAGATAAAGATCAAGATTTTTATAAGATTAAATGGTAAGTGGTTGATCATGTAATGAAAATCTAATGGAGTGAGTGAACTCAATGGGACCAAGTGTTCAATGTTTAATGACATAGAGGTGATTTAATGACTGAGCTAGTTTGACAAGATCAATAGAGCATATTCATTACAAAGACTAAGTATGAAATGATATGAGGATAAATAGTCAATGTTTTACCATAGATAAAGATAACATTTATGAAATTATTAAGATCTAATGACACACAAGATCTCATATCATAAAGATCAATGAATACATTTTAAAGTTGAAAAGTTAAAGTTTAAAAACATACAAATATCGAATAGAGTATGTGATCCTATTAGAACTTGATCGAATAGATGCATTTTAAATTTGATCAGATTGCATGATGATCATCAAATATTATCATGAAACTTAAGATCACTGATCAATATTTAAAGATATGTTCATCCCAATGGTCAAGAAGTGGAGTATGTAGGAACTTGTAGTTAAGTCATAAAATATAACATAAACAATGAGATTGATTGTAGTGATCGATAATACTTATGTAATATGACATTTGTATCAAAACTAGAGTCTAATATATGCTAATAATATTAATGAGACCAAGAATCATGGTGTTGGAGCATGAGTTCAAGACATGGGAAACTTGTAGTTAAATATAGGAACTAAAGTCTAATAGAAGTGAGCATGATGTGTTATCAAACTAGTGTGAACACAAAAAATATATGAACCCTAGATCAAATGCTTATATATATGACATCTAGGATAGAATAAAATGTTATTGGTATTATTTAATTGTGTCAAATAGAGATATATAGAGACATAGAAGTAGAGAGGCAAAAAGGAAGAGAAAAGAGAGAGATGAAGTGCAGAGCATGAGTAGTTATAGACTAGACCTATAATAAAGAATAAAGAATTATATTCATTTATGAATCTATATTATAATATAGAGTTTTATATATATATATATATATATATATATATATATATATATATATATATATATATATATATATATATATATATATATATATATATATAATTTGTGGGTGTCATTAGATAAACTAATTTGGTGTTTAGTTAGGGATTTGGTGCTTCCTTAGAGTAGGTGTTCTTAAATCAGGGGATTGGTATCTACTTAGGGTCAATTCCCTTAGACATTGTAACCAGTGAGGTTCTTGATTATGAGGATAGATTAGAATGGTAAATTATAGTATCTAATCTCATGGTGGTTTTTCCCATATTGGGTTTTCCACTTTATATCTAATGTTGTGTCTATTTGTGTGTATGTGATCTTTGCATATAGTTTTAATCTGCATTAAAAATATTAAAAAAAGGACTAAGTTAATTGATATATTGATTCACCCCCCTCTCAGTATATAGTTGTGTTATAACATGAATTTGATCTAAAAAAGGTAAAATATATTTTTAATATACCACCACCAATGAAATTAAAACAACTACATTGTTTATAAGGAAGAATCTAGGCCATTCAAAATTTTAGTGCATAGTTGGTAGATAAAATAATACCTTTCACACATTTGCTAAAAATTACAATTTTTATGTGATTACTCTTTTCATTAAATCTTGATAAAATCAAATGATATTTAGCAATCCCACCAGTATTCATACCTCTTATACCAAATAGGCCATTACTTATTTATATCTATACCACACCTGAGGCCCTTGTGGTCCTATTAGAAAAATAAGATGATGATCACAAAGAGGTGATATTTATTATATAATTCATCAATTGGTTGATTATGAATGAAATTATACCACAATGGAAAAATTATGTCTATCATTTATATTTTATACACAAAATTTATGGCACTACTTGCTCAATAATGAGATTCATGATATAGTTAAATATGATCTCTTAAATTTTCTCATGAATAAAACCCACCTAACATGTCCCATAACTAAATGGGTGATACAACTTATAGAATTTTATATCTATGACACCCATTTTTGTAAAAGTACACATATTTCTAGTATTATTGTATTATATACCTTTTTACCAAGAATTATACATCTAGTGATGTGTTCTCTCATGAAACTCTTTAGTTACATCTTATTTCACTTATTTACCTACCCCTTGGGCTTGTGTGTTATGTTTTTTGTCTTCATTAAGTGTATAATATATATCCCTACCTATTTTTTCTTTTTTTATGTATATTGTACCCCTAAACACTTATATTCATCTTGTACACTAGAGTCAACATTAATTTCTAGCCTCGATACAACTGTCTAAACTTATGTTTTTATCTTTTTCCATATTTCTCACTTTTTTACTAGTTTTATCCCTTTGTGCCCATCTTATGGTTGAATTTTCATGTGTCACTAGGTTATAATTCAAATTCAAAAGGTTCCTATATATACAAAGGTTATGGTATAATTAAGACACCTTATAATTTAATAAGGCAACTCTATAATAATAAAGTAATAACTTTTTCAAGCTATCAAATTTCACCATGTCACTAAATTAAATATATGAAGCATTCAAAAGGTAAAATATACTATTTCATCACTTATACCAAGGGTTGGTATGAGAAAGGTCATATATAAGTAATATTAAAATTCCACACACATGAATAGGAGGGAGAACTACATGGCTTTTTTAGGCCCTCTCAGGAGTATTGTCTATGTTGGCAACACTTAGCAATAATAGGGTTGCTAGGGCTAAATTGACTCACATTACTAACCTATTTTTATCAGGTTGTAAAAGTTATAATTCTAAACAACTACGATTGATTATTATCTAGATCTAAAAGATAGGAGAATAAAAGTTGAGGTATATAATGATTACATATGGGGTAGTGTAGGTTTGGTTCAAATTTAAGGTCACTCTTGTGTATCTCTCTCATTGGACACTAGAATTAGATATGGGCATAAGCATCGATGTTTCTATCCCATATCTACGTAATATTTTGAAATTACAAAATAATTAGAACATATAATGAGAAAATTCCAAATCTCCAACAAAACCATGTGACAACTCCTAATCATTTCCATAGTCTAGAAAAAAAAAAAAAAAGATATAATCTCTTTATCCTTTAGTTTATTAGTACTTTCTATAGTTATTTCACATGCTAAATTAGGTACATCTATATTATTCATTATATTTTAGTGTAAATTTAATTATTTGGGTATTATCTTATAAAACTTCAAAATCACTTAAAACATTTGGTGAACTCATCCTATGTTTATTAAACCAAATCCCTAGTTTACATATTAGGGTTTTCTCCTTCTCTAAGAATTTCATTTTAGATTTATGTATTTTATTTTTAGACATAACTTGTATTTATATAGGCTTAGTTTAGGTATGTTAAATATATTTATTTATTTGTCCCTCATGGTTATTTTTTTCATAATTTAATTAAAGGTTAAACCCCTTAGGGATTTCCTAATTTATGACAATCCAAGGGACTTTCAGCTAAAAAAGCCTCATCCTTTTGATAGTTGGTTTAATATTCTTAATGATCAATGTATTTAATATAATGATCTTATAGAACATCAAAAATGGTATCAAATCCATTATTTTGATTATAAATATGATAAGGAAAGAACTAATGATGCAAATTAAAATCTAAATGAGAAAGCTAGTGATAATGACATTTCTACTTATGAATTTGAAAGTAATGGTATCCCTCTTGACTATGACATCTATAATTTTCATTTGATTTCCAATGATGAAGACTTTAAATAACCAACAAACATGAAAAACTATATTATTATTTATATTAAAAATTAAATTATTGTATCTCCACCTTGCTTATTTATCTCAACAACCAAGTGTGAATCTCCCCTTTCTAATTTGGATAAATTTAAAGAGGTTGAATGTTTCTCAAATATATCTTGAAAATATTATGTCTTATTTGCATGATTCAAGTAAACCTAGTCCAATTTATTCTTCCCCTATAGTATGTAATGAACAAACTACATGTCATATGTCTCCTAGTGTGATCCTCGAAGAACATAACAAGAATTCCAATGACCATCCTAAGGAAACACTCAAAAAACTTGCATTGTTTAGTACACACAAAATGTCTCAAATCCATTTGATGTATCTTGTTCAAAGTTCAAATCATATTAATCAAATAAACTAAAAAGTATAATTGCATTCTCTATTCCTTGGCAAAGTAAAAATGAAAGTGACTATTGTAGCTCCCCTCTCATGATATTACTAATTAATTTCCAAATGGTTCTTTTCATCCCTCTTTTACATTTTTGTCTAAACAAGAGAAAATATTCACAAGTGAAATAATTTACTCAATTACAATTTAATGTAACCAAATTTCAATTGAAGTAACATCTTATAATTGTAATGGTATTAACCTTTGTGATATCCAACATGATATACTTACCTCTTTAACCATGGGTAATCATTTACCAAATGTTACAAAGCCATGTGATGATTCTCCTCTCAAGAATCATAAAGATCCCACCATTATCATGTTTCATGTGAATGGTAACCTATAACAAAAAAATCAACTTTTCCTTATGATATGTTATTTATCACGATGACCATGGGAGATTTTCAATAGCAATTCAACACTCTTAAGTTACAAGTTGCTTATCACATGGCTCTTTTTGATTAGAATACATTATTAGAACAACTATTACTCGATATGTATTTGAATATCCTTATATTCATAATTTTATCATTCCTTTTTTCTCCTTCTTTGATGGTTAAGGGGATCCTTATATTAATTTTTAATAATATATACACACCTTTGGACATTGGGCCCAAAATGGAAACTTGTTATAAAAATATTTCTATTGCCTTTAATAAAAGGGGATCTTGATTGGTTTTACAGCCTTTTAAATTGTTATTTATCAACTTTCAAGAATATTGATGATGTATTATTATCAAATTTTCATTATTTTACCTTACCTAAGTTACCATTGGAACATATGTAAGCATTAACCCAATATGAGAAAGAGTCTATATAATACTATGTTATTTGATTTAAGGATGATTAGTATTCCTTAAGATATACACCTTCATATTTGGAAGTACAATTTATATTTAGTATGGGAATTCTTTCTCTACCTAGAGAGAGAGAGAGAGAGAGAGAGAGAGAGAGAGAGAGAGAGAGAGAGAGAGAGAGAGAGAGAGAGCATTAAACAATCCCTTTGCTTCATTTGAAACCTTATATTGGGATTCACATAAATATGCATGTGATTTAAAAAATACACAAACTTGGTTACCTATTTTTCCATCACAAACCAAGCATTATAAAAATCATGTTTTCAGGGCACATAAACAAGATATGTAGGATCATGAAAAACTTTAAAAATATTCTTCATAATGACTAGCACCTACAAAAACACCAATAATTAAATTATTAAACAAAGGAAAGGAATATTTTTTAGAATACCTCCCATAATTAGACTAAATATCACCACAAAATGGTTGCCTCTTTAGTTTGATTTTTATTGAG